>JALMGF010000023.1:510000-517500 GCA_023333645.1 Sceloporus occidentalis | reverse complement strand
TGACACCCCCCGGTAAACATCCACATTAAAGGGGCACTCAAGCAGAAAGTGGTCCATGGACTCAACTTTCCCGAAACATTCCACCCGGGGACAACCGCGATCCGCTATGTTCCGGTACTTAAGATTCCCTCTTACATATAGTCTACCGTGAAAACTGAGAAACGCCACGTCCTGATATTTCTCGGGCAGTCGTTCGGAATTTAGATTTTGTAATCCCGAAGCGAGAGTCCGTGGCGCGCAGTCTTTCAAGGCCAGCGAAACGCTAAAGTGAGTGGCCAGCACCCTAGAGTCAAGGACTCGCTTGGGTGTATCCCTGACCTCCTCAACCGTCACATTCCACCGGCGTAACAACCTCACTCCCTGGGCTACCGAAGTCGGGAGATAGGAGCCGTGCCGAACACGCATGCTTTTCACTCTCCCGCCCATAAACCAGTCCTGTAAAAAGGGGTCTCCCCATTTCCTGAAACTGTGCACCCAGCCCGGTGTCTGGGGGTCATCTCTTCCGAGAGGCCCGAAGTTCCTTTTCAGAAAGTTAGTAGTCAGGACAACAACTGGGTTAACCATGGCCAACCCACCGTGTCGCCGGGCTAGGTACGTCACTTCCCGCTTAATGAGGTTGAGCCTGTTCCCCCACAACATGCGAAAGAACAAACCGAACACCCGCGAGTGAAGGCTACATGGCAAAAGACAGGTGTGACTGACGTACGTAAACAGGGGCAATACGTAGGTTTTAATCAGGTGAACCCTTTCTCTGTAGGTCAGTTTCCACCGGCAACACTCGTCTACCTTGCTGCAGGCCACAGCTAAACGTTCGGTCCAGTTGACCAACGAGTAATCTCCCGGTCCGAACTTAACCCCCAAGATTTGAATTTGGTCACGGGCCACTGGGAAACCGTCGGGGAGAGGGAATTGCTTCCCCTCCTTCCCGCACCAGAAAACTACGCTCTTGTCCCGGTTAATCCGGGAGGAAGTGGCAGCAGAATAGCTCTTCATCATTTCATCCACTGTGACTGCCTCCTGTGTGTCGGACACAATCACAGAGATGTCGTCAGCGTAAGCCAGTATCCGTAAGGGCCTTCCTGGGGTTCGGGCCACTCCTCTTAAACGACTTGCATCAACCCTTCGGATGAAGGGATCTATAGCAAAGACGTACAAGAGGGGGCTGAGGGGACAGCCCTGCCTCACCCCAGATCGGATTTTAAACGGTTTGCCTCTCCATCCATTAACAAGAGTGAAGCTTTCGGCCCCTCTATATAAAGAAATCAGCCAATTGATAAGTTTTCCCGGCAAGCCATACCTGCGCAAGACTGCCCACAGATAGTAATGATCCACCCGATCAAACGCCTTCGACTGATCAAGTGCCAAGAGATACTTATCCCCATCCTCTACCCTACACCGCTCGATGGCTTCCCTGACCTCGCAGACGGCGTCAAAGACAGTTCTGCCCTTCACGGTGCAGTATTGAGAATCAGACAAGACCTCACTTGCGACCCCCTGCAAACGTTTAAAAATGATCTTCGCCAAAACCTTCCTGTCGACATTCAAGAGTGATATGGGTCGCCAGTTCCCCACATCAGCCGTGTCGACAACTCTGGGCTTAGTTAGCATAATCACTGCCGAGGATCTCATCGAAGGAGGGAGTATCCCCCTCTCCAGGCTTTCATTAAAAACTTCGGTGAGACTAGGGGCCAGGAGACCGCAGAAGGCATGATAGAATTCGGCCGTAAGACCGTCAGGGCCCGGAGATTTTTTCCTCGTCTGCTCTAATATTGTCTCCGTGACCTCCTTGACAGTGATTGGGCTAACCAACTCATCCAGCTTTCCATGATCAATCTCAGGAAGGGAAAGACCCATCAAAAAGTCGTCCGCCTGATGTCGGCAGGGTCTCCTCTGTCCGAGGAGCTCCACATAGTAATCGCGGACAACCCTCTGTATCCCCCGAGGAGTTTCCTCCAGGACACCGAGGGTGTTCCGCAGACAGGTAATGATCTTAGCAGACTCCTTCCTTTTGCAACTAAGAAAAGGATCGGGTGAGTGGTAAGCCCCATGATCCCTTTCCCTGAGCAAGGAGGCATACCTGTCATACTGGAACGTCCTCATCATGGATTTGACCCTAGAGATGTCCCCGGGATCACCTCGTTGCGACACCAGACAGTCTAACTTGCACAGGAGCCCGAGATAAGTCCTGTACTTTGAGGACTGGATGTTCTGAGAAAGAGAGCGAAATAAGGCACGGGTTCTTACCTTCACCATCTCCCACCACTCAGACTTCGTCGTGCAGAATTCCGCAACGGTGACCTGGTCATGAAAGAAGTTCTCGAAAGCCTGCTGAACCCAGCCTTCTGTCAAGATGTCAGAATTAAGTCGCCAAATCCCTTTACCTCTTAGCGGAGCCTGCGAGACATTTAACAGACAGGTAAGAATAAAGTGATCGGAGAACTCCACCGGTTTAAGCACAAGTGCCGTCACCGGAAGAGACTCCTTAACATAAATCCTATCTATCCTACTCTGGCAGTTACCTCGCTGATATGTGTAACCTGTGAGGTCTGGGTTGTGCTTAATATGCACATCTACCAAGCCTGCCTGCCTGACTATTCTAGTAAGGGCCAAAGCGTCGTATCCCGGTTTGTCTTTGCCACCTTTCCTGTCTTTGGTCCTAGTAACGGTATTAAAATCACCAGCAAAGACAATATGCCGGGACGTGTAGAGGAAAGGCTCTATCTCGTTAAACAGACGCTTCCTCTCCCACTTGGTCTGGGGGGCATAGATATTAATCAGACGGAGAGGCTGCCTGCCTACCGACACATCAAGAACTACGCACCTACCCTTCGTTATCTCAATCACCCTATTGAACGTTATGTCCACACCCTGGAACAGGATGGCAACTCCCCCGTAGCCCTCCGTGGCTAGTGAAAAAAAGGAGTGCCCCCATCTCCAGTCGCGTTTAGCTGCATGCAGGGCCCCCAGGGAGTCCAGGCGGGTTTCCTGGACAAAGATTATATGGTAGTTCTCCCTGTGCCAGTTATCATAGGCTATAAATCGGGCCCTGCACGTCTTAATACTAGCCACGTTATGAGTGGCTAAGGATAGTATGGGGAGAGTCGCCATCAAGGGTGATGAGAATGAGGAGACTTTCCCTTTTTCCGTACGTTCTCACCGTCCGAGTCTGAGGGGTACCTTTTCGCGGAGAGCCCCGCGGGCAAGGCGTCCTCCTCCGGAATCGGCACCTCTACCAACTCGCTATCCTCCACCTCTGCCAGGTGTCCTCGAGCTTCCGCGGCCCTTCCACCCTCCCCCGCCACTGTCGCCACTACCGCCGCCGCCTCTGCCGCCTCCTCGACCTCCATGCGGGTACCCCAGTCCATCAGGGCACTAAACCTGTTCTGGACTGGTATGTCCCCGCACGTCTTGCCGATAGCGGTTTCAGCGACGGCCGCCGCCGCTGATGATTTTGCGGCAGCGACAACGATGGATTTGGGTTTCGGGGCCCCGGAGCTCCCCCGTCCCGAAGGGACTTTCTCCCCCTCTAGTGTGGAGGGTGGATCCCCCCGGGAAGGGGTCTTAGCAGAGGCGGAGGATCTTACCGGACCTCTCCGAGCTGCCTCCTGAGTTGGGGTCTCCTTCCTCGGACCGACAGTCGTCCACCCCGACTCATCCCGCGTGGTTGCGGCTCGGGGTCCTGACGCCGATCGTGTGGTGATGCCTGTGGAAGGAGTACAGACAGAAATGGGGTGAGACATTCGTTGTTTTGGACGGACAGGCAACGGGTCAATGATGTTACTTACGGGGTCGGTGCCGGAGGAGGTACCTGGGGCGTCGGGTAGAGCCTTGTCCCGAGCGCCCCCCACAACTGGCCGCGGGTCTTCCTCTGCGAATTCGCCCTCTCCTTCCCAGATACTGTCCAAGTTGTGCTGGGCTTCAGGACACGCTCTGTAGGAATGACCCAACACCCCGCACAGGTTGCAACGGATGGTAGTGCACTCCTGCTTGGAGTGTCCTACAACACCGCATAGGGTGCACTTGGTGACATCACACCCTATGCTGAAATGCCGGGGCGAGCCACACTTGTGGCACACCCGGGGCTGACCGGGATAGAAGCACGATACCCGGTCAGTCCCGATGAAGAAGGAGTTGGGCATGTGCTGTAGGAGACCCCGTACCTCCTTCAGACGGATGTTGACCGTCCAGCCGCCGTTCCAGATCCCGTCCTCACAGAGAGTCTTGACCGGGGTGGTCAAGACCTCCCCGTATCTGCGGGCCCACACCAGTATGTCCGCGACGGGTATGGACTCATTCCGCACCAGGAAGTTCACCTTGCGGACCTCCTGGCGCGATATGGCCTGGACATTGAACCGGGCCCATAGGCTGTCGCCGGACTTTGGCACCCCCTCCCAAAGGGTCCAGAACCTCTCCAGACCCCTCGGGGACATGAAACTGATGTCATACTCAGGGGTGCCGCTAACGTGGATGATGGCGAAAAAGTCCGCGACCGCAAAGCCCAGGTCCTTCAGGGCCCCTACCACCCGCTTCCTATCGGGCACGGATCCCTCCGCTACGTGCAGCAGGCGGACCACGTTCCTTCTCCGCATGGGTTGCCCCGCTGGGAGTCCCGTAGCCCGCCTGCCTGGTGGTGGCACCTGAACCTTCGGGGGACCCGCCGCCCAGGCGTTAGCGGTTGCGGGTGTCGCACCTGGGGCCACCGTTGGAGTGGGCACTATGGGCACTGTGGACCCCCCCGTGGCCCCGCTACCATGCCCGCCCGTGGACCCACCGGCGGGTACCGCGGCCACCGAAGCGACCCCCTGTGTCACGGCGGGGGAAGGTGTCACCCCGGTGGGAATCCCCCCTTCGGCCGGAGCAGGAGCCCTGACCGCAGCGGCCGCCACCCCCACCTCTTTCGAAGCAGGGGCAACCACCCCCGCAGCCCGGGCCACCGCCGACCTCCCGGGGTTCTGCCCCCCAGGGTCCTTCCCCACCCTGACCGTAGGGGCCATCGCGGGTGGTCCCGCGGTCCCCTGGCATACAGTGTGTGTGTTGTGCACCGTGACTTTAAAATTACCGGGGGGCGTGGCCTGTGCCGCGGCGGGGGCGGAGCCAGCAACCGGCATCACGGCTGCGGGAGCCCCGGGGGTCACCGGCACCGCTGCCGGAGTGACCCCGGCGGGGACCGCAGCCGCACCCGGCACTGCCTCCATCGAAACCGCGGCGCCCGGCAAAACTCCGGACAGATTATCATCTGTCCGGGGTAGTTTGGACAGGGAGCGGGCCACCCGGGTAGCGGCGGCCCCGCTCACAACAACAGCCGCCTCTGGCTGCCCTCCAGGCGAGTCCTCCGCCCGGAGTAGTGGGGACAGAGGGCGGGCCGCCCAGGTAGCGGCAGCCCCACTCGCAACGGCAGCTTCTTTTAGCTGCACTCCGGGCGATTCCTCCGCCCGGAGTAGTCTGGACAGGGGGAGGGCAGCCCGGTTAGCGGCGGCCCCGTACACGGAGGACGGCACCTCCGGGGACACCGAAGCCGCAGGAGCAGCCGGGACAACTAGGTCCACCACCACAGGGTGGATGGGACCAATTACAACGGGGGGAGCGGCCACAGAACCGCCGATCCCTCTGGAGGGACAAGGAGGCGGGCACGCCGCCGGGAGCGCCGGCACGGATCCCGCGGCAGCAGCAGCCGCCCCGGCGGCCGCCGAAGCGGTCGCCGGTGCCGCAGCCGGCCGCGGGGGTGACAAAACCCGCGCCCCGACGGGGGCCACGGAAGACGGACGGACACAGACAGGGGAACGTGAACGTACTACAGAGGGAACACACACTGGGGGTGGGGGGACAACAGGGGACATGACAACAACAGGGGACATACCGACAGGTACATCGGGGAAGGTACTCACACAAGGTCCCCGGGGCTCACCGGCCAAACGCAGACCGGCGGGGATAGTGTCCCTGGCCCTCCGACGGGAAGGGCCCGCTCTCGGATCCTCGGCAGCAGCGTCGGGGACCCGGGCCGGGAGGGATGGGAACTCCTCCTCGGACATGATGGGGGGGGTATCCCCGACGCTCTCCTCCCCGGACGATTGGATAGCGGGCCTGCTCCTGGTGGTCTTCTTTTTCCGCCTCCGTGGCGCAGCTTGGATCTTAATGTCCTCCTCCTCGTCCAATTCCTCCATTGAAAAAATCAGCGGCCTTCGTATAGCGGACCTCTCCTGGGTCCCGTCGTACTGTGGTGGTGGCGGTGGCGGTGGTGATGTAGGCGCCACCGGTTCCGGGTCCTCCGGGGTCGGTGGTACCCCCGACTCCTCCACCTCCTGCTCCCGCAGCTTCTCCTGCAGGAACCGCACGCGGTCACGGTTCTGGGCTGTGCGTCTCGCCAACTCCGCTTCTTTCTCCTTCAGGGAGACGATCCGCTCCCGTATGGGGCCGCGATGACGACTCCCCACCCTGTTGCTCTGCTGCCGGAGCTCTTTCAGCTGTCCGGCAACCTCCTCCTTCTCCTCCCCCAGGGAACGCAACTCTTGTTGGAGGTTAGCCAGGGCCTGCCTGAGGGGTTCCCCGTCTGACTCCGCAGGTACTGGGAGCCCCACCTTAGCCTTTTGGGCATAGGAAGGGCCCTGTTCCACCGCCTCCTCATCTTCAGGGTTCGTATTCACACTCGCCTCGGCGGTCTCCAAGGCCCTGGCCCCGGCGTCCCTGAGGGCGAGGGCCCGTAGATGGAGGGCCCCCAGCAACAGGAGGGAAGTCTGGTCGACCCTCAGATGGTGGGGCAGACCGACTCCCTTCTTGAGCATGGCTATTTTGGCGCTCAAGGCCGTGGTGTATGCCTCGAGCGCCTCCATGTTCCGACGCACAGCCCTGCATACGGTTCCTGCAGTCTCCCGTGATGGGAGTAGGATGCCGTCCTCCGTGTAGACCAGTTTCTCCGAGATTATGGCAATGCGGCCCCTCCACTCCTCAATGAGGGTGGAGGCCATGATGGGACCCCGGGGAGGCAGTTACCTTCCCCGGGGTAGCAAACGTCCAGCACCGAAAGTAATAAAAAAGAAACCAAGTTCCACCAGCAACACAAAAACACCTCCTCTCCCCTCGCCTCCCAACTCCACAGTGAGCAGCCGACGCCCAGCCCTGATTGGAGCTGGAATTACCGCGGCTGCTGGCACCAGACTTGCCCTCCAATAGATCCTCGTTAAAGGATTTAAAGTGTACTCATTCCAATTACAGGGCCTCGAAAGAGTCCTGTATTGTTATTTTTCGTCACTACCTCCCCGAGTCGGGAGTGGGTAATTTGCGCGCCTGCTGCCTTCCTTGGATGTGGTAGCCGTTTCTCAGGCTCCCTCTCCGGAATCGAACCCTGATTCCCCGTTACCCGTGGTCACCATGGTAGGCACAGAAAGTACCATCGAAAGTTGATAGGGCAGACATCCGAATGTATCGTCGCCGTCACGGGGACGTGCGATCGGCCCGAGGTTATCTAGAGTCACCAAAGCGGCCGGCGGGGGCGAGCCCGCCGGA
>JALMGF010000023.1:0-505000 GCA_023333645.1 Sceloporus occidentalis | reverse complement strand
AAACAGAAGAATGTGTGTAACTTTACCGTAGAAAACTAAAAATTGTATGTTTATGAGAACTATTGATTTTATGCCTTAGTACAATATAAAACAAAAACTGTCTGCGCTTCTTACCCTAATAAAGTTGGCAACAAATATATAAACATAATATAAAGTAGAGGTTTTGGTTATATGAATTGGCCAAAGCATAATTAAGCTCACCCGCCACTTCAAGGCACACTCTCAATAGGGTGAGAACCTACTCTCACCTCCTACATAGTGGGCACACAAAGCAGTTTATACTGCTACCAAAACCTTATTAATGTGTTGGGGGAGGTGCAATTAAACCTCCTCCCTATTAACCCCACTATGTAGGAGGTGAGAGTAGGTTCTCACCCTATTAAGAGTGTGCCTTGACGTGGCGGGTGAGCTTAATTATGCTTTGGTCAATTCATATAACCAAAACCTCTCATTTATATTATGTTTATATATTTGTTGCCAACTTTATTAGGGTAAGAAGTGCAGACAGTTCTTGTTTTTTGTATACATTGTACAGCCAATACACTGTTTTTGCAGCATGCTTACACCTGTTTGGTAGGCCTCGTATTATACATTTGTATTATTTGAGCCTGTGACTAGCTTAGCGCACCGACATTTCTTCTTTTCCCTGTTAGTACAATATAATACTTATATTTATGGAGTTCCCACAATTTATGCAACATTTGGTACAGTACGTAGAGCATACCTCCCAACAAATAAGATGGCCAAACTTTTGTGTTACTGTAGCCTACTAATTTATAAGAACATTGTGTTCACTCAAAAGTCTAGAAATCCGAAAGCCTTCCTGGAAGAATGAAGGCTGCTACAGCCACATAGGGAGGGAGACGACACATAGTTTTGGTCATTTGCTCCAGCAAATTCTGTTCCCCTGTTACAATAGTGGTACAGTGAAAAATGACAGTAACACTGAAACTGACAATATACAATTTGACAACAAGATTAACATACGTTAAGACATATTGGTACAAAAGGAAAAGATGGCCCAGACATTGTGAGCATACAATGTACCAGGAGGTTAAGGGAGGGTATAATTAATAACCCCCAAAAGATACCAAATTGCTGTACACTTTGATGCTGACGGTGCGAAATATGTGCTGAAAGGGTGAACACCAGCAGACTCCATGTGGTTCAAAGCAGCATACAATAAGGGGCAGCTAGTCTACAAAATAAATTGTGTTGCATATGAAATACGTAAGGAAGTCTGCTTTTTTTCTTTTCTGAGGGAGTTCTTATCATTACAAATTGGGACTACATGATCTGTATTGCTACCTAACACTGTATGGTATTTTAGGTTTGCCATCTCCACAAGGCATATTACGGTTAACATGGAGTTTGTACAAAAAGGGTAATAAGTAGACTTGTGCATTCGTCTTCGGGCGAAAATGAAAACGAACACGAAGAGTGTGTTTTCGTGTTCGTTCCGAAGACACGCCGAAGAGAAGACAGCGGTGGTAAAATGTAGGCGAAGACGAAGACAAACACCACGAAGATCTTCGTGATCGTCTTCATCTACCAGTCTCCCCCCCTTCTAACTTACCTTCGCATCGCAGCAGTTCACGGAAGTGGAAATCCGCAGGTTCGCCGTCACGGGTTACAGGGCAGTGCGAATGAGCCTATTGGTCGCCTACAGTGACCTCCTCTGGGATCAACCAATTGGTTGATGCCAGAGGAAGACCCTGCAGGTGACAAATAGGCTCACTCGCACGGCCTTTGTAACCCCTGACAGCGAACCCATGGATTTCCGCTCCCGTTAACCCCTTCGATGCTGCGTTAGATAACGGGAGCGGAAATCCGTAGGTTAAAGGGCCGTGCAAGCGACCAATAGGCTCACTCGCACGGCCCCTTAACCCCTTAAGGTGCAACAATTGCACCAGGAGCCTAAAAGTCTGTACGAGCGACCAACAGAGTCGCTCGTACAGACTTTTAAAACCCCAATGCTGCAACTTACCCTGCAGATCCCACTGGTCTCCCTGTTCTATCAGTTAAAGTCCGTATGAGTGACTTTATTGGTCGTTCGTACGGACATTTAACTGATAGAACAGGGAGACCAGTGGGATCTGCAGGGTAAGTTACAGCACCAGGAGCCTAAAAGTCTGTATGAGCGACCAACAGAGTCGCTCGTACAGACTTTTAAAACCCCAATGCTGCAACTTACCCTGCAGATCCCACTGGTCTCCCTGTTCTATCAGTTAAATTTCCGTACAAGCGACTTTATTGGTCGTTCGTACGGACATTTAACTGATAGAACAGGGAGACCAATGGCATCTGCCGGACAAGTTACGGCACCAGGAGTTTAACAGTCTGTACGAGCGACCCTATTGGTCGCCAGCAGGGGGCTCGTCTGCCATCAACCATTGGCAGACGAGCCCCCTGCTGACGACCAATAGAGTTGCTCATACGGATATTTAAACACCTGGCACCAGAGCTGCTGCGGTACGCGTTAACCCCGTATTAACCCCTTAACCGGAGAAAACAAAGAAAAAACGAACACGAAGAATGTCCACGAATATACGCCCGAAGTGAAGACAGGGACAGGCGAATATTCGCGGAATACGAAGATTTTTTTTCCCCCCGAAGACGAGCACGAAGACGAACACGAAGAGCCCCCTGGTGCCCAAGTCTAGTAATAAGATAGAAGAGGGAGTGTTAAAGGGGTAGTCTACTGTCCCATGCAGTCTAGCCAACAAATAATGCATATTAAAGTACTTTTATATGTGATCATCAAACCGGTTACAATTAAAGGATTGAAATTTAGGAACAAAGAACTCAATGAGCCAGTACTGGAGCTGGCTTGATGAGGAGTATACCACATGGGTGCAGAAAGAGGAATGTGCTTGGTTGAAGATGTTGGGGGCTGAAAAAAGGTAAATGTATTAGGGGAGTAATTTTGCAGAAAAGTGCATATTTTGTCTACCATGACCCTTTAAAGAGGAGGCAAAACACAGTCATAATCTTCACTGAGGTTAGTGCTATTGCTTTTATGTGTTTAAGTGGTCACAAATACATCAACCAAGGGACATGAAGGTTATGCAACTGAAGTCTTCTCATCCTCAAAATCTATCCTTCCCTAGAACCAACAATACATTTCTTCTTTTTTCAAATTACTCTAACATAAACACTGAGTAATATCTGGCTATTTATCCTTTTTAATTTTGATGCATTCTTCCAAAAATGAGAAATGACCAACGAAGTGGCTATTACCTATTGGTAGCAATTTACATAAACATTTACCTTTTTAAAACTCGCTTAAACATTCCTTAAACACTTCCAGTGGTATGTGCTCATTGGTGCACTGAAAGGTTGGAATCACTTAACAGAATCTGCATTAATATACATGTTTTGTTATTAAACTTAAAGCGTTTATAAAAGGGCCAGGATAGACCCAAAGCTATGCTCTGTAGTTATATTACAAAACAGTTTTGTTGTGTAAGCAAGACAGGGATTAAAAAATTGCTTGCCGTTGCAGTAACTACGAGCTTATTAGTTACAACAGCTGTTACAGATAAAGTACACTCCCCTAAATATTCAAACAATTTATACATCTACCTTAAGGCTTCATTTCCAACCACTGAGGGTAATGGCATATGTTTTTTTGTGAAGAATATCTATGGAACTTCATCTAGAACATCACACTAAACTGATTTTTTATGGCAATGCTAATGAAGTTTCAGCCAGCAGGTGAAATGTAATAAATGCTAATTCCACACTATCAATCGGGTAATTTTAGGCAATTTTCAAGGGGTTTTTTTGCATTTTAATAGAATAATGGTACTGGTACGTAGAATGGATGCATGCAAACCAATACCCTTTCAACGGACACAAATTCAAACTTCAGCCTATTTTTTAAGCAGTCCTTACTTAAATAGGAAAGTTAAGGTATAGGAAATATATTTTTGTATTTTCCAGCACTACTTTTTAATTTGAACTAATTAAGACAAATTATCTCTAATTTAATATGTCATTTATCATTATTAATTCACTCTATTTTACAGACTATACAATGAAAGATACAACCTTACCTAAGTTGGAAATGCTCTTCAAACCATTTATGCATAAGGAAGGTCATGACATCTTAAAAGCCATTTTGTTACACCTGTTAAAAATTGTGTGAAAACAATAAATCAGTGAGTCAAACTGTAATTAGGTGCTTTCTAGCAAACACCTAAGGATAATTACTAATAGATGATGCTGATTTAATTTATTACCTTTATTAATAACATGACAGCAGACTATAGCAACTGTGTATCAGATATTATTTAAAGTACCTTTACTTCCTCAACAACTAGAAAATGAAATGTGTCTTAATATATATCCTAAAAAATAATCTGTACAAATGTTTTCACATATATAGACTTTTAGGTATTGGATTCCAATCGTTGTAAAACCTGTAATATATTAAAAGTAACCTCTTGGACTTCCGGGAGGCGGGCCCTTGAGATGGCCGCTTTTTAGATGAGCTCCTTGAGGGCTAGCGCAATCAACATCCATCCACGCATTACACTTATAAATTTGAATCCAACTCATCACCGCTGCTGTGGACATACTACCCAGCATTGGCTCGTGGGTTCATTGGATCCGCTGCCCTCTTTCCTTTACTCCCCGGGAGCCGTGTGCGGACCGCACGTGTTAGGCCTGGAGTGAGGTGCTACCTCCACTCTGCCTTTCTGGGTCCAGCCGCATCATTAGTGCCGTTAATTTACTTACCTTCGGCCGTCTCATCCTCACAACCTGCTCTGCACTTGGGTTGGCTCCTGGACGTCTACACGCCGAGGCTGTGTTCCCCCCCGCAGAGGAGTGGAGTTTTTGTACCTGGAGCGGTGAATCTTGGCCCGTGGACCGGCCTACTTTCAGGACTTCTGCGTGTCCCCGGCTGATCTGCACCGACGGCCGCGCTGCATCTGCTGCTGCTCGACTTCACATCCTGCGGCACTCGTTCTTTTGTTCCCTGGGAGCTGTGTGCGGACCGCGCATGTTGGGCCTGGAGTGAGGCGTTGCCTCTACTCTGCCGCTTGGTTCCAGCCACGCGGTTGGAGCTGTGTCGTCTTGCTGCCTCTTGCCCATCTGTGACCCCCCCCTCACATAACGGAGGAGTTCTCGTGCCGTGCTGGGAGGAGTGGGCTTGGACCGGCGAACTTACCTGCTTCAGGAGGCTGTGGTACGTACCGCGGCCGTTCTCCTCCTGTGGCCTGCGCTGACCCCGCTGTGGCCTTTGTGCCGGCCGGCGGGCCGGGGCTGTTTCCCTTCCCCGCGTGCGCTGGTTGGGGCCTCTACTCCATCGTTGGCTCCTCCGCTGGTCTCCCGGGATTGGCGTTGTCGGCCTCACCACGTCCGCGGCTGTGGATTACCGCATCCGCGGTCCCTTCGGTTGTTTCTCCACGGTTCTGCTCCGTGCTACACTGTACGGCGTCGCTATTAGCGGCTGACCTCAGTCTTCGTCTAGTAGGCCCCGGCAGTGCACCTGCAAGGCTGGGCTCATTTTGTTCTTTTATTTTTTCCATTTTGGGGTTTTTGTTCTTTCACCGGCTATTAGTTAGTGGCGGGTTCGGTTGGGTTGTAGTTAGGTTGGGAGGGTAGGGAAGGGTTTTGGGTCCGTCATTAGTTAGGTAGGGGTTCAGGGTGGGTTATAGTTAGGTTGGGTGGTTGGGGTTCGGTTTGGGAAGGGTGTGCATCACAAGGCAAGTGGGACTGCGACGAGCTTCCAGTGTCCAGGATCACATTTTGGTTGACTGCTCCTGCTCTGCTTTACTGACATTTCTGGCACTTAGTTAGATTTGGGGGAAGGTTGGGCTCTAGTTAGGTGGGGTGGTAGGGTACGGGTTTTTTCTTTCTTCTTTTTGGGGGTTGTGTTTATTTCCTTTTATCTGTGGTCGCTGTGTTGAGACCACTGCTTCGGTGGTCTACTGTGCTGTGTACATACCTGTTCTGCTACTTTATGTTATCAAAGGATCTGTGACCAGATTTTACTTTCTGTGTCTACCCCCATACTCTTTTCTCTTTTCTCTCTTCCTTGTGCTGCCCTGTTTTCTTTTTCTTTGGGGGGTGAGTTCCTCACGGCCCCTTGTCTACACATGGAAAAATATATGGATCCTCCATCTAAGTCATCCACCAGGCAAAGCAAGGCAAGAGATAAGTCTACAGCGACCTTCAAGCAAGTGCCTCCTCCTGGGTCAGGCTCTACTGTAGCGGAGGGGCCCTCCGTGTCTATTGCCTCCTCCAAAGATCCACTGACAGCTCAAGACCTTGTTGGTGTTATATCTCCACTCCTGGATTCAAAGCTTGAGAAGCTGTCTGACTCCATCAATTTCGTTCTTGCTGAGTTGGTCTCAGGGACAGAGGATCACTTCTCTGGAATCCAGGGTATCTGAAATAGAGGACGGGACTGCTTCCATGTCTGCCTCTCTCCGCTCACAAGATCGTCTGATCACGTCCTTACAAGACCGTATTGACGATCTTGAAAACCGTAGTAGACGTAACAACATACGTTTGGTTGGCCTGCCTGAGGAGGTTAAGGGCACAGCGCTACATGACCTTGTAACGACTTGGCTTCCCAAGTCTTTAGACCTGGTGCTTCCTCAGGGTGAATTGGTCATCGAGAGGGTACATCGTATTGGTCAACTCCCTGCGGCTGCTTCGTCTCGTCCTAGGGCGGTGATTTTTCGGGTCCTCAACTATACTGACAAGGTCAAGCTCCTGGACGCTTATAGAAAGGTCACAGCTCTTTTCTATCACAAGCACAAGCTGTTACTCTTCCAAGATTTTTCTGCTGCAGTAACGGTCAAACTACGTCAGTTCTCCGAAATTTGTACTGAACTCTATAACAAGCGAGTGAAGTTCGCTCTTCTCTATCCGGCTAAGCTCAGGATTACCCATGGGGGGCAAGCCTATTTCTTTGACACCCCTGCGGCGGCCAAGGAATTTCTACGTGCTGATTCCAGGTCTTCTCCAGCTCCAGATGACAGTTCGGCGGTGCCTGAGGCCTCCCCCCCTCCTTCTCGCTCTCGCCCTGCTTCTTTGCCTGGTTCCTCTCCACCTGTCTCTCCTAGGGCTTGAGACTTCAGTCAGCCGTTGGTGCCTGGCTTTGTATCGTACGAGTCATCGTTTTCTACCATGCACTGTTTTGTTTGCTCTTGGTTATTGTTATTGTTTTTGGTTAATTTATTGTGTTTCTAGGCACAAAATTCCATGTGCCGAGTTCTGGTTTATGCAAAAACAAAAAAATTGGGAGAAGCATAGCTCTTTTCAAATGGTGATGTACGATTCCATTTTACGTTCTGTCTGTAAGGTGTCTGGGAGGGCTGGCTGGGACCCCCCTGGACAGACCTGTTCCGGCCTATTTTTTGTTCGGTCTCTTCCTCCGCGGGGCATCGGGTGAAAACCTGGCTCCGTTGCCATAATAGTTCTGATGCAAGCCGATACTAGGTGTGATGTGCCGTCCTCCTTGCGTATTGTGTCATGGAATGTAGAAGGTTTGAACACCCCTGTTAAGCGTAAAAAAGTTCTCACCCATCTCAAGCGTATGCGTCCGGATGTTATTTACCTCCAGGAAACCCACTAGTGTGACCCTGTCAGAAATACGCTAAAGGCGCCATGGTTGCGCGCTTGTTATTTCGCTATGTACACCAAGAAATCCAGGGGTGCCACTATCCTCCTCTCCAACAAGTTGCCTTTCGTTGTCGAATCAGAGATTGCTGACCCGGAAGGGCGATACATTATTCTTAGGGTCAAATTGTTTAAAGAATCCTTTACCTTTGTCAATGTATATGCCCCAAATTCTGACCAGTCCGCTTTTATGGCCAAAGTTTACTCGCTGTTACTGGAGATTGCGGCCCCTAATGTGATTTTGGGGGGTGATTTTAACTTAGTGGCTAATGTTGCTTTGGATGTCTCTGGCCCTTCCTCCCGCCCTCTCGGGCTCTCCTCCCTGCCCTTGCTGGATCACCTCAGTTTGTGGGATGCCTGGAGGTTTCTTAATCCAACAGACAAACAATACACGTTCTACTCCCATCTCCATAATTCGTTTTCCCGGCTGGACTATCTGTTCCTGCCTGAATTATTGCTGCATAGGTTGGAGGCTGCCCACGTGGGCCAGATAGTGATCTCTGATCACGCCCCCATCTGGATAGAGATCTCGCTAACCTCCCCATATCAGGTGTCCCGTAATTGGCGGTTTCCTAGCTACCTTTATACTTCAGAAGCGTTTAAGCAATTCCTGATTGCCAAATGGAATGACTATGCTGATGATAACCATGTCCATCTTGATGACCCGGATTTATTCTGGGGTGCCTCTAAGCCAGTTCTCAGGGGCCATATTATTGCTTATGTGGTGGGACGCAGGAGAGAGGCCGAAGCTAAACTTGTCCGCCTTACGGACGATCTCTCTGTGGCGTATGCTGCTCACAAAACCCATCCTAGTCCTGATACCCTGAAAACGTATAAGGAAATCAAATCTCTCTACGATGCCTGGGTTACTGAGAAGGCACAGCTTTCCCATAATTACACTCGCAACGCCTTTTTTCGCAGGGGTAACAGGCCCGGTAAGCTCTTGGGCAATCTTATCCGTCACTCTAAATTTAAATATCATAGTGTAACTCAGCTTCGTGATGGTTCTCAATCGGTCGCGACTGAACCAGACAAAATCACGCGACTATTTGCTGACTATTTTGAGGCTTTTTATTCCCCTGAATCCAATGATCCTGATATGATGCTTCACCTGTTTCGCCAGGCTGGTATTCCTAAATTGACGCCTGAAGATCGAGAACGTTTGGTTATGCCTTTCACCCCCTCCGAAATTGCGGCTGCCATAAAGTCCCTCCCTAACGGTAAATCCCCGGGACCAGATGGCCTGGGTGCCGAATATTATAAATTACTTTCTACTTATTTACCGACACATCTTACTGATGTTTTTAATGGATTTCTACAGGGAAAGATACCCCCGAAGGAGTTTACGGCTTCCCGCATTATAGTTATTCCGAAACCCAACAGGGACCCTGCTTTGCTGTCCTCTTATCGCCCCATCTCCCTGCTGAACCAGGATCTTAAACTTTATGCTAAAATCATGGCTTCTCGACTACAACCTGTATTAATGAAGCTTACCTCCCCCTCTCAAATGGGTTTTGTTAAGGGCCGCCACTCTACGCGGAATATTAGAGGACTTATTTCCGCAATTTTTACTGCTAAACTTACAGATAGTAAAGCCTCCATTGTGATTAGTTGTGATGCTTATAAGGCTTTTGACAGAATTTCCTGGCCTTATCTTGTTAGTTTCTTTAAATTCCATAATTTTGGCTTGCCCTTTATACAGATGTTTCGTGCACTGTATCATCTGCCTATGGCCCAAGTCACAGTGAATAATGTGAATTCCCGCTGGTTCTCTCTAGGCAGGGGTACACGTCAGGGCTGTCCTCTGTCCCCACTTCTGTTTAATCTAGCACTTGAGCCCCTCATACGAATTGTTGAGCGTTCTGTTGAGCTTGAGGGTATCCGAGTCGGTGAGGTTGAGCTTAAGATCGCTGCCTTTGCTGACGATCTTCTGTTATACCTTTCCAACCCCAAAGCGGCCATGCCGTTCCTTCTTAATCTGTTTGACTGTTTTCATAAAGCCTCCGGATTTCTCATAAATAAGCTCAAAACAGAGGCGCTGCCTATTTTTCCTCAGGCTAAACGTGGCTGGGGAGGGACGTTCCCCTTCAATTGGACCCAACTTCCCTCTTTAAAATATCTGGGTCTCACTATTCCTACCAATTTGGCGCACCTCTATAAACTTAACTTTTCTCCTCTGCTGCGTCAAATGGAGGTCCAAATTTAACCTCTCCTTCTTGGGACGCTGCCACTTGTACAAAATGGCCTTTTTCCCCAAACTTTTATATCCGCTCCATATGTTACCTCTTACCTTAAGGAAGAAAGATATTCAACATCATAATGCACTGCTGCGTAAATTCCTGTGGTGCAATAAAAAAGCTAGAATTTCCCTGTTTAAACTCCAACAGCCTGCTCGCAATGGGGGGGTGAATTTACCTACTCTGTTAGACTATAATTTGGCTTCTAATTAACGTTTTGCGGCTGATTGGTTGCGTTGAGGGTCTAAATTTACCAACGTGTCATTGGAACAAGGCTTGTCTCCTACCATTTCTTTGGCCTCTCTCCTGCATCTAGCTACAGTTGACCTGCCCGCGGAGGTCGTATCCAACCCGTTGCTGTATCATACTGTTAAGGCTTGGGGGCGTGTTAGGCGGCGCTTGGGCCTGGAGGTCCACTATTCTAAGTTCCTGCCTTTGATTCGTAACCCGCAATTCCAGCATGGGTGTGAGGATATTGTCTTTCGACGCCTGGCCCGGGTGGGGGGTCGCACCATTGGCGATTTTCTGGATCCACGTGGGGGTAAACTGTTGTCCTTTTTACAGCTCCAATCTAAATTCCCTACTGTTCGTGTTCACCCTATTCACTACTTTCAACTTCGTCATTATATTAATTCCCTGCTCCCTCATCTCTCTGGGGCTAATTCTAACAGTCCCTTGGACCAGGTAACGGTATTGTCCCCTGCCATACTGCTCATGACATCTACTATCTATAGTCTGCTCCGGCCTGTCCTCGATTGGGAGTCTCACGGCGCAGGTCTTCCCTCTTGGAGGGCTGACTTTCCAAACCTACCTCCGAGCCAGATTCTCCGGGCTTATATGTTCAATTCTAGGGTCCTGGTTTCTAGGGATTATAGTGAAATGTTCCTCAAGATTGTGCATAGAGCGTATGTCACCCCTAAACTTCGGTTTTTAACGGGTTTAGCGGATCACTCCCGCTGTCTAAAATGTCAATTGCCTGAGGCCGATCTCACGCATGGCTTGTGGTCTTGCAGTTCTATTGCCCTATTTTGGGATGCCCTACAAACATATATCAACGACACTCTGGGCATTCGCTTTACCATCTCTGCTGAATGGGCTATTTTTGGTATATTCCCTGACCACACTCCCCCACCTGTAGCGAGGGCTAAATTTCTCTTGCTTATACTTTCCGCAGTGGCAAAACGGGCAATACTGTCCCAATGGATTGCTCCTCAACCTCCGTTGCTTCCTCTGGTTCTGTCGCGACTGCAATTTTTGTTCCATATGGACTGGCTTGAGGCTGTCCTTCATAAGGAAAGCAAAGTTAAATATCTTTTCGGTCGCTGGTCCCCATATATCGCAACGTTAGATAACGCCACCAGGTTGTCCCTGTTTCAAACGTTCAATACCACGGAGTGGTATTGTTTTCAGGTCCTCAAAGGTATTCGCCCCATACCGGGGTTTTGATCTAGTTACGGATCACGACATATTTGTGTTGTGGCTAGGTGTTCTGTGCTTGAGGACGGGTTTTTCTAACCTGCACTGTATGTGTTTTTGGAATTGTGCATTACTTGTACCTGTATGCATCTCATCTGTCACCTTGTCTCTGTGTACCATTGTTTTGTTATATTGTATGCTTTGTCTTCTCCTTGTAATAAAGAAGTTATAAAAAAAAAAAAAAAGTAACCTCTTACAAATAATAGGTGAGACACTAGTGGACCTAATGTATATTCACATGACTTCCCAAGTGGACTCCTCATAAGTGGATAGTTAAGAGTTGCACTGGAGTTAAACTGGAGGGAAACGACATACCAAGTACCACTGCAGAAAACAGGTAACCCACATAAGCACTTGCTTGCTTCACCTCCATCCTTACTATGAACCTGTACATGTTACCATGTCCTCTTCCCACAAATCTTACAATTACTGCAGCCTCTGCACCCCTTGACAGCCCCACTACAATCCACATATCTCCATCCCACCTGCTATCACCCCACCTTAGCTCATATGCTATTCGTTTTCTTCATACCCCAACACCACTAACCATTCTCAAGTGAAGGCATCCAATACCCACTTATCACAATCCAATTTTTTTATCTGTCTGTATCCTACTCCTTCTGTGATCAGGTGACATTGAACGTAACCCTGGCCCCACCATCTCCACCTTCCTCCGCCCCTGCACCTTGCGAACTGACACAAACTACCGCAGTCTCTCCAATCTTAAATCAGTCCACTGTAACCCCGGCACCCCTTTATCCTGTGCCCTCTGGAATGCACGCTGTGTTTGCAATAAACTAACTGCTGTCCATGACCTTTTCATCTCTAACCACTTTAGTCTTCTAACACTCATGGAAACATGGCTGACACCCTCAGACACTACCTCTCCTGCTGCTCTCCCCCTCTCCTCCTAAAAATCTCCATTAATATAGCAGTCTAATCCTACTCACAAGGGCAGAACCAAAATGCAAGGCACTTTTTTCTGCACCAGTGAACCAACAACTCCAGACATACATTTCAGCCTTCATGGACCTTGTCAATGGGGTGTGGTTGGTGTCCCTTTACTAGCAAGCAGTTACACAAAAGAACCCCAAAAGATTTCCAAAGGGAGGAATTGCATACAAAAATGTACCAACTCAACCTAGAAATTTGTCTCACATTTTGGTCCTGGACCGCCCTTGTAGGGGGATAACATTGATATATTGATGTAAACTTTTCCTTTAAGTATAGATGCATTATACAGCAGTCCATTAAGTCATAGCCCCTTCTCAGTTGAGCTGGTTTCATACCTTTTTGTAAGCACACTGATCAGCCATAATGTTATGATCACTGAGAGGTGAAATGAAGAACACTGATAATCTTCTTATCATGGCATATGTCTTTGGATGGGAAATATTAGGCAGCAGTTGAACATTTCGTTCTCAAAGTTGATGGCTAGGGAAAAAGTGTGATGGCTAGACGACTGGGTCAGAGTGTCAGGAACTTACCGTTCACCCCCGCCGTCCGCGTGTGTCCTCGCCCGGCGGGGACATCGCTGGACTCCGGTGTCTTCATCCGCGGCCCACGCGGTCGCATACCACGCGGCTGCGGACCACATCCATGGAGGATAGGCCGCATCCCCGACCTCTCCTACGGCGCACGCCGTCTAGGGCGGACGCCAGAAGGAGATTGACAGCGGGGAGGCGTGTCCTGCGGTCCAGTGACACAGGTGGGCAGGCAGAGAGGCGGGACAAAGAGGTGACGGACAGTCACCATTAATATGGTATATTGGGGAAGGAGGGCTTATGGGAGGAGTCAGTCTTTAGCGGGCTATTTAAACCTGCAGCCCTGTACATTCATTACTTGATTGTTCTGGTTACCTGCTATAGCCCTCTCCCTTATTGCTGGACACTTGTTTATTGGATTCTACGGACTTTGACCTTGGTTTGATTATACGGACTTTGCTGATTCTCTCTACCCCTGACTGCGGATTGCTTAACTGTACTGCTTTTTGCCTATTCCTTTTTGCTTCAGTAAATAAATCATTGCTGTTGCATTATCTACCGGTTTTGTGTCTGCTGCTTCACCTGGTGTCTTTCTGCGCCGTGCTCCAACCCCACAAACCTTACACAGAGCATCTCCAAAACTGCAGCTCTTGTGGGGTGTTCCTGGTCTGCATTGGTCAGTACCTATGAAAAGTGGTCTAAAGGGTCATGGCCAGCCAAGGCTCATTGATGCACGTGGGGACGCAGGCTGGCCCATGTGGTCAAATCTAACGGAGAAGCTACTGTAGCTCAAATTGCTGATAAAGTTAATGCTGGTGTCAGAACACACAGTGCATCACAGTTTGTTGTGTATGGGGATGCCTAGCCTCAGACCAGTCAATAGGCAGGTGAGCACACGAACTGGACCACAGAGCAATGTAAGAAGGTGGCCTGGTCTGATGAATCACATTTTCCTTTACATCACGAAGATGTCCGGGTGCGTGTGCGCCGCTTACCTGGAGAACACATGGCACCAGGATGCCTATGTTCTGCTGGAAAACCTTGGGTCCTGTCATTCATGTTGGTGTTACTTTGACATGTGCCACCTACCTAAGCATTGTTACAGACCATGTACACCCTTTCATGTACACAGTATTCCCTGACGGCATCGGCCTCCATTAGCAGGATAATGCACCCTACCACAAAAATGGTTCAAGAATGGTTTGAGAAACACAACAATGAGTTCAAGGTGTTGACTGGCCTCCAAATTCCCTAGATCCAATTGAGCATCTGTGGGATTGTGACAGAATGACCTGTCATAGAGGGCCCCAAGGTACTCAGACATGGCTCCAGCCTGGCTGTCAAACAAAGATAGCACAGGTAGAAACTCCATTGTTTAACTAATCCCATCAATAGGATTGCTGCCAGGGGAATTGAAGGTTGGGTTGAATACATGTATCTGTTAATTTATGTTAATGCAATGTTTTACAACAATAAACTGTTCATTCCTTCTGTACTAAATTCAACGTAGTTGTGTCTACTTATTGGGCACACATAGCAGGGTTCCAATGTGTGCATGTTTACAACAATAAACTGTTCATTCCTGCTGTACTAAATTCAAGGTAGTTGTGTCTACTTATTGGGCACACATAGCAGGGTTCCAATGTGTGCATGTTGATGGAGAATCCAAAGTCAACAATCCAATGTAACAGGCCAACAAGGGTGAACCTAGGGTTAGTGGCACCTTTGTGCAGTATTGACCCCCCCTGTAATTAATACACAAAGACATAGTTACATGCACACTTGTTCCAACACCAAATAATTCTAATACCATACACTTATAAATGCACCCTATCTTGTTCTCTCTCCTCCTCTAACCCTTGGCGAACCCCTGTCAGTCTAACACCATATGCTGACAAACACACTTATGCTAACACTATACACCCATATATACGCGTGCTGATATCAAATACTAAGAGAAGCTTATGGTAACACTATACACCAACATATAACCACTCTAACCAAATATGTTGACACATACATGGTAAAAGTATACACTAACTCACACAATAAAAAACCCTTCAGGAACACACTCACATGCTAACACCATACAGGAACACAGGCACATTCTAACAGCACACAGTACACACACTCACACAATACCATGCGCTAACACACAACTTTACTGCCACACAATTACACACACACACAGACTCACACACTATATATTTAACCATGTACACACCCTCCCATCATCCATGCAGCTATCCCTTCCTCTTACCTCACATGGATCCCTTTTTTCACTAAAGCTCTCACTCCTGAGCTGCCTCTTTACTACTGCAGGGTCACGTAAGGCGCATTGCTTGATTCCACCGGGTGCCTCGGTTACCAGGCGCATGGGTGCCCCTGGAGTTCAACACTAAACATTTCATGGCTGACAAGTCTGCAGTGATTAATTTAATGTAAAAATGACATGGGTTTATTTAGTACATGCAACTGTAAAATACAGGATTCACATAATGTGATAGACCCACTCAAAGTGTGTGTTACTTAAAACCATTAAGACAAACAGCTAAAAGGTCTTTGGGTGGGGTAGAATCAGCATCATAGGTGGTACAGGAAAAAGAAAACTGTTTCTAAAATGGCTAGGGCACTGGAAGGTCCTTTGTATAAATTCTAAGAACTTCTGAATTCCTTGATGATCGGCACTAGATTATCTTGATAATATGGTAGACCTAAAGGGTTCCATAAAATTTGTTTTAATCTTGTCAGTGATAAAGATTATTATTACTATTTACAGTTACAGAAAAGAAAATGTTCCTTTTGCTTCTGAGACGCATAAATCTCTTGGGTTTTTTTTAAAGCATTAACCACCTATAGAGGGCATAAACCACACTATATGTTATAGTCTCAGTAAGATACAAGGCATTAACTGGGATAGACCTCAAAAGCGGGAAACAAGTGTGCTTAAGGCAAATTACACTGCATTTAGCATACTTAACACAGGAAATTGCAGAAACAATGCAATTACCAACTTTGGTATTAGCAGAAATACAAAAGACGATTAGTACAATGTATAATCATAAACATATTCATAGAACAAACACAGTTTGACAAAAAAAATGACCAGAATTAACATGGTTTTGATGTGTTCTAAATTATAATTTTGTCTCAGATTATTTTCCATGTATATCAAAGCAGCAATACATCACAATCTGTACTCTCTTTAGACTATGGGAATTAAACTGAATTGGCTGGGTTGGCTGAATTCACCTTATGGAAAAAAATTAAAAGGGTATTTTTTAAAATTACATCGTCCATTGCAGGAAATAAAGTTTCCTTTGCATAAACACAGTAAATTGCGAAAATAACACATGGCTTTGTGTTACCTCTGTCGAGGTCAAGCTTAGTTGACATCTTATACTTTCGTTTTTAGTATCAGGTATGTTACATAACAAAAACTTACCATGCTTTATTTCATAATATTTGTTGAAAGCATATAATATCAGTGGTTTTCTGACAAGGAAAAAGGTTTTTCTCCATGCTGATCCACTTGTTGCCAAAGTAGTTACTGAAACGAAACTGCCACAGAGAGACGGCTGGCATGTAGTAATTCATGACCTTGATATTGTCAACCTTGGCCCTATTCCCCAATAAAAACACAATAGACACCATATGCAAATACATTATATTTATTTATATATTTGGATAAATTTGGCCACAGTCAATAATTAAAATATTCTCCCCAACCATGACACCCATTACATCATATTTATTAATACGTGTCTCATATGTCATCATAATTGGACTACAAAACTTTGGGTAACAGCCAACCATAGTAACGACAAGTAAAGTATAACGGCTGGTAAGGGCATAACCACGCCACATCACCTGTAGAGGCTGGTGGCGTCCAAAGCCCAGCAGCCACACACCAACAAACATACCAGAATGTGTGCCCAGAATGTGCTTGCGCCCTTTGGCTTGTGCACCATGAGTACTACCATACCTTAGACAGTTGCTTCCAGCACCATACTAGCCAATCACATTTTAATAATAACCATGAATTTAAAACACTAACCACCACATATCTAATCGGAGAGTAAGATACCAGTCCAAAAGACAGAAGGGAGGGTGGGAATTTCATCTTCAAAAACCCCCAAAAGTATGTCAGTGTAAATTCCCTTAATATATAGCCTAACTTAATATATAGCCTGTGCCCTCCCCTTCTTCCTGTAACTGCATATTCAAATGTGGGAGCAAATGTTCATCAGGATTCCCAGAAGTCATAAAAGATGATAGTAGCAACTATTTTAGTTGCATGGGGTACTCCTTGTTCCTCACCCCGGTTATGTTGACCCTTCACCAATCACATACTCCAGGACTGGTCTCATTCCTTGGTGTGCATGATTAAACCAGACTTAATATTCATATTAATAGTATTAACTACATGAATGATATTTCTATTTTATGCAGTGTATGGAAGTAGATAGATAACAATGATATATATATACACTCACTGGCCACTTTATTGGGTACCCCTTGCTAGTACTGGGTTGGACCCCCTTTTGTCTTCAGAACTTCCTTCATTCTTCTTGGCATACTTTCTACAAGGTGCTGAAAACATTCCCCAATGATTTTGGTCCATATGGACATGAAGGCATCACACAGTTACTGTAGATTTCTTGGCTGCACATTCGTGCTGCAAATCTCCTGTTCCACCACATCCCAAAGGTGCTCTATTGGATTGAGATCTGGTGACTGTGGAGGCCATTGGAGTACAGTTAACTCATTGTCATGTTTAAGAAACCAGTTTGAGATGATGTGAGCTTTGTGACATGGTGCATTATTCTGCTGGAAGTAGACATCAGAAGGTGAGTACACTGTAGTAATAAAGGGTTGAACATGGTCAGCAACAATACTCAGGTAGGCTGTTTAAATGGTGCTCTATTGATACTAAGGGGCCCGAAGTGTGCCAAGAAAATGTCCCCACAACATTACACCACCAGCCTGAACCGTTGATACAAGGCAGGATGGACCCATGCTTTCATGTTATTTACGTCAAATGCTGACCCTCACATCTGAATGTCACGGCAGGAATCAAGACTCATCAGACCAGGCAATGTACCTCCAGTCTTTCGCTGCTGTAGCCTATCTGCTTCAAGGTTCAACGTGTTGTGCGTTCAGAGATGGTATTCTGCATACCTTGATTGTAATGAGTGGTTTTTTTGAGTTACTGTTGCCTTTCTGTCATCTTGAACCAGTCTCCTCTGACCTCTGACATCAACAAGGCATTTTCGTCCACACAAGAGGCGCTCACTGGATAATTTCTCTTTTTCGGACTGTTCTCTGCACCCTAGAGATGGTTGTGCTTGAAAATCCCAGTAGAGCAGCAGTTTCTGAAATACTCAGACCAGCCCGTCTGGCACTAACAACCATGCCACATTCAAAGTCACGTAAATCCTCTTTCATTCTGATACTCGGTTTCAACTTCAGCAAGTTGTCTTGACCACGTCTACATGCCTAAATGCATTAAGTTACTGCCATGTGATTGGCTGATTAGCTATTTGTGTTAACAAGCAATTGAACAGGTGTACCTGATAAAGTGACCAGTCAGTGTATATGTAAATACTTATATAAAGCATATATATATATATATATATATAGATATATATATATATATATATATATATATATATATATATATATATATATATATAGATATATATATATATATATATATATATATATATATATAGATATATATACATATATATATTAATATAAGAAGATTATTTGCTTCTGGATTTTTTTTATTTTGTAATCTGTGATAAAGGAGAGTTGTTTTGTCAACACTAAAGGATAGAAAATATCACTGATATTTGAAAATAATATTGTATTTTTCCATTAAATCTGGTGGCTGCTCTATCCATTTTTACATTATCCACATCATTAGATATGTGATCTGGAATACATTTAAATCCTTAGCACAAATGAACAAAATATCATGCCTTATTTGAAGCTCATATAAGATGACCATAACAGAAAATTAATTTATCGCTAAGGGCAGAATGGCTGTGCAGTCCCAGTGTGTTAACTGCATGTACTATTAACACTATGCATGCTAAATCAGCATGAAATCAAGGCACTGGCAATAAATTGAACATTAATACTTCCATATGTACTTCATGTGTAGATCTTCAGGATCTTGTATTTTCCTTTTTTCTGGAATGTTTAATGTTGAGTAAGGATGAGTTGTTTTAGCTAATATAAAGTATTGGGTACTTCTATGCCAAGCCTAGGCTTGCAACTTTTATCATGGAAGGCAAGCCCACCCAAATGGGCCGATAACTAGGAAGCCTAATATATATATATGTATATATATATATATATATATATATATATATATATATATATATATATATATATATATATATATATATATATATATATATGGATTTTGCAAACATTACTAATGTAAAGTAACATTTACAAAGGTAAGCCTTACACATTGACCGTATGGACATGTTACTAAATCTATAATAGCAGAACAGAAAGGGCCCAATCAGAGTATAAATGTTTACTAAAGTCAGTTTTATACTAAAAACCCTAAAGGTTATATATGGAACTGCATGTCCTGCCTTTTATCAAAGTGTGTAGTGTATTTAACCTGAATATTTACACTTTAAACTGTTCTCTGAAACCTACTATTGAAAATTTAAGAAATTGGCCATGGAAATGTTAAAAATGTAAATAAACAATGGCAGCATGGTCAAACGATGTACGTCAAATGTAACTTTTAAAAGGCCCTGCACAACAGGTTTGTTTTAGGAAAATAGACATGTTTTTCTGGCCTTCTAAAAAACTTTACAGAATTAATGCAATCAACCGTACCCCACTGACAAGGTCAATAAAGGCTGAAACATACATCTGTGGCACTATGTGGTAGCATATTTTTAGAACATCCTGTTATATTTTTCTCAAAAACACAAAACAGAAGTCAGTAAAATGTAACTTTTTTCTTTTTCCCCCTTTTCCGATCTACTTCTTTATTTGATTCAATAACATCTCCCACTCATCTTTCTATTTTAGCTCGTCTTTCTCTTTTTTACTTCTCTCTTTGGAAGTGGGGGTTGGCTTCTCTACTTCAATGCTGTAAGAGGTGGGAAAAGGGGTAATTAAATAAACTGTTGCACATAAGTAAACAGACCATAATAAAACATAGATTGGGTTTTCCTAAAAGCACCAAGATACTTAAAGATCAAGACACTTTAATGGCCATATGCATAATTTCAAATCTGCAGACACACAGTCTTCACATTTGGCAAAGTCGAAAATTCCATTTCTACAGGAAGAGCCTACATTTCTTAACGATCTTCTATCAAGACTACTGCTTATTATTGTCCACTTCTAAAAATGGCTCCAATACTTCATATCTATCATTCAACTCTAACTATAGTGGTTGGACAATTGTGATATAAACATGGAATTTTTTGTCTGTCCTCCACTAAATGTATACGACATTTTCACTAAAGAATCTTATAAATAAATATTAGAACTACTATATACAGTAATAGTAAGTGACACTTAAGTTAACACAAGAGGATTTTATTGCTTTTTTTAAACACTAAGATATATGACCTAAACAGGGTTTATTAAACTTTCATTTCTCATTACTCTTGTTCTACATTATTGAAATGAGACAAACATAGCAAAGGATGCTGAATATGATAATGCACTCTGTTATTTTTCTTCTTTTCTAGAATACCACATTGAATACACTCATTGTAAGAGTATATAACAGCTAATTTACACTAACAGTGATCTATAAACACAAAATAGGTATTTTCCCATTTTTTTTATTAAACACTAATATTTATTTATTTATTTATTAATTTTTTTATGCAGTCGAGTTTCCCGCATTTGGGGAAATCGCAGGGGTCAGCACAACCGGAGTGCAATGGCTGAGCCTCACCCTGGGAGAACCCCCTTCGTGATCAGGGTATCTCCCTGCCAGGTAAGTATATTTATGCTTTAACCGCTCATTACTGTGGTTCTACACAATTGAAATGAGACTTGTATATAGCAATGAATGTTAAATAAGATAATGCACTCTGAGAGGTAATTGTATTTACCACTGTTAATTTGTCTTTTTTCCTAGAATACCACATTATATACACTCATTGTAATGCTAATTAACACAAAAAGAGGTCTATAAAAGATCTATGGTCTATGAAATATGTTTGGTTTTTACCTGTATATTAATAGATAGCTATCAAATAGCACTGTTTTATTTAGAAATAATTCTTATGACAATATATAACTTTGTTACATTGTTTTGAAATTTAATTGCTAAGAGATTTCACTGTCCACAAAAAAATCTAAAGGATTGGACTCCCCTTACAAAAGATATACCCTATTTAATTTTCTTCATAAAGCAATAATTTGTGATACTGGTGAACAATTATTTATGTAAGTCAATATATATCTACCAAATTTGGCCCGGTTCAGTATCTTACAAAAATTTTGAATATGGTAGTATGTTAATACAGATTTAGATAAACAAACTTAAAACGTCATAAAAATAGTTAAAACGTGAAAAACAACCCAAAGCCTTGGATAATACTATTAAAAGATGTAACTTATTTGCTATTTGGCAAATACTTCACCCAATTGAGAGGGATTTTACACATTTCTCATGAGGTCATGTCTCCTTCTCATGAATTGATGTGGTTCTAGTAAAATTGACCATCCTCAAATGTATTAAAAAACATACTTTAGGCATGTGGTCTGACCATAGTTTTTTTGAGTTATACGATACCATTTGCTACATAATGACTAGATGTTTCACTGTTACATAATTTAGAAAACATATAGAAAAGTTAACTGAATACTATTTCCAAGAGAATAAATCAGATATTATTTTCTACTGAACAATCTGGTGCGCTTTTAAATCTGAGGGCAGCACTCTGTGACCTGTATATTTCATTTTATAACCTTTTGACAGAGATTTAAAAACTCCTACACTAGATACAATTAAAATAAAAATTGAAATAAAATTTTGTCATAAGGGCAATAGATCAGACAAAATTCTGAGAAACTAAAAGTATCACGAATAATCGAATAACTTGCTTAACTGTCTCCGATAAAACGTATATGGCCCCAAAAGATGTAGCTTAAGTCTTTAATAGGTTTTACCAAAAAATTAAATAGTCTTCCAGAAGACTCTGCCGAAGCCGAGATACAACAATATTTAAGACAAACAAATATCATAAAAATATTAGCAGATCAAAGAAATAGATAAAATAGACCAATAAGCAAGGAGGAAATTGCTAACACTATTGAGAAATTAGCAAAACAAAAAACACCAGGCCCAGATGGCTTTAGCAATTTATTTTAGATAATATAGAAAAATAATATCATAGACAATTTGGTTTCAATTTGAATGAGGTTGTGCAAGTAGGGACATTTTCAGATGAAATGTTAAAGGCCAATCTTACATTACTAAACATCAAAAAGACTATAAAGAAGTTTCCAACAATAGCCCAATCTCCCTTATTAATGTTAATCCAAAACTTTTTCCTTCTGTATTAGTTGAGAGAATAAGGGAGATTTTGCCAGCAGTAATCCATCCTGATAAGATAGGTTTTGTACCTAGTAGAATGCCTTGTCATAACACAAAAATATTAATTAATATAATAGATGCTGCAAGAAAGAAGCAAGCTTTTGATTGGGTCGGTTGGTGCTATATGTTTCACACATACTTTAAGCTTTTGGAATTGATAGATGGATGCTTTGTGCTATTCAATCTCTCTACACTAAACCATCAGGAATAATAGTGCATATAAGTCTATGCTCTGACAGGTTTTGATTGAAAAATGGTACTAGACAGGGATGTCTTCTATTACCTATTTAACTAACTTTTAGCTCTTAATATAAGAAACAATATAAATTATTATTTATTATTTATTGTTTTATATAACGCCATCAGTTTCCATAGCGCTGTACAATATTTATGTTTTGATAGTTTACTATGATACATTACTATTTCATTGCAGCCAAAAAAGCACACACAGATGGGATATAACGTGTCCAAAGTTTTTGAAAGGATACATCCAACATGGCTATCATAATTCTGCATGTTTCCAAGCTGAAAGGAGTAAAGGTCCCATGGATTCCAGACTGTGTTAAGCTTCTCTGTAATTCTTCAGCATCTATTTCCCCGTCCTGCACAGCGACTGCTGAGAAGTAATCCCACATGGGATCACCGCCTGGATAAGACGGGTGTCCATAGTATCCGGCATTTGCAGCTGCCACTGTCTGTCCTAAAGTTTGCATGTGCTGGGTGAAGTTAACCAAGCCTCCGAACCCGGGAAGGGCCATTGTGGCGGCTATAAAGCGGCACGCGCAGAGACCGTCTGTGTGACAGCGAAGGCTCTTCGGCTTCTCAGCAATCCCAGGAAATATATTAGAGGTTTCCCAGTAAATAAGGATGATTTTAAAATATGTCTATACATAAACAATATTCTGACTACCAAAACAGATCACTTTAATTCTTTAAAACATCTTATGATGGAGACTGAACTATATAGCAAAAATCCAAACTACAAACTAAATTAAAACAAAACTGCTACCCAATTCCGCAACATGAAAAAAAACCTCAATGAGAAGATACAAAGAGAATATCACTTAAGTTGCGATAAAATTTTTTTTAATTATTTTACAATAGGTTATATAAAACGCTTGACGAGAGCACCTATAAGTGCCTAAAAAAATGCAATTTTTTTGCTTAAGCCTCTTGTTGCCCAGCGCTTAATTTAATGTTGGCATGGAGTCATATCCTGGTTTTATATCTGCTATTGACCGGTGAATACACCGGTAACTACAACCTGCAACCTAAAGTCCAAAACGGAGGCTTGCATTTTGGTTTCACAGTGTTTATAGTAGTGTTTATCTATAATATTATCAAACTGTCCTAGTCTTATTAGACAAACTAATAAATCCATAAAAGAATGGAGACATACTAAAAACATCATGGTGGGAGAGTTAATATAATCAAATAATATGGACTACCCAAATGGACCTACTTTTTCAGAATTCTCCTCAGAATTCAGACTAGGTATGTCAGAGGACCGATGAGCCCACTTGGGCATGGTGAACCTGGCATGTCACCAAGCGTGAAGGGGTTAAAATAAACCTGAACATAAATTACAAAATCCCTGATGTGTTAGAGTGTAAAATGGTTTACTTGAATTTAACAAACTAAGAGATTAGAAGTATTTACCACCTGAAGGATATAATAATGGAAACAAATATTAAATTCTCCCCCATTTAGCTCAAAAATTATCCTCATTCTACCTGCTTGGTTAGTAGGAGGACCCCTTTCTTTTTGCTTATTTATGTCTCTCCTTTATCTCTCTCATGAGCATAGCTGGGAACTTCTGGGCTCCTGCTACCCAGAGCCTTCCCTTGCGGGACAGGGCCAGGACTGCACACCGACATCGGTGGGTGGTCCTGCTGACGTCAGTGGGCGGACCCGCTGACGTTAATGGGCTTTCCCACTGAAGTTGGGGGGGAAATGGGCGGGGAGCAGGGCGTATCAAGACCCCGCTCCCGTGACCCGGAGGATTCGGGACTTGACCCGGGACATGAGCATACCTGGGAGAGTTCCCAGGTATGCTCATGAGTTTCTTTTCTCTCCCTCGTCCTTCCCTTTCATCTTTCTCTCATCTTTCTTTTCTCTCACCTTTCTCTTTTATCACTCGCTCTGCTTTTATTATTCTTTCGATTTTACCTTTTCTTTTATTTCCACCCACGCTACAAGCTGCATGTCAACTGGACTTCACTTCTCCCCTGCCTCCATCTCCTACCCTACTCATCCCAGCGATCATACCTCTACCCTTCAACTTCTAGCGTCAATTCACCTCCACAGGCCCACCACTTCATTGTCTGGACCTTCACTTCAAGAAGTGATGAGCCTTTTACATACAGAGATATCTTAAATATAGAAATGTAGATTTTTACATCAGATAAGAACAATTGATCTGACCTAGTCAGCCATTTTTTAAATATATATTTACATCATAAAAAAAATGGACAGACTACTTCCTAACGTGTTAGCAGGTTCAACATCCTGTAAATCCATGTGTACCGTATATCTCATTTGAGGGACCAAAACATTGTTTGTGATTAATATATATATTTTTTATGTATACAAAACCTGCGAGTACTTCCAATTATTGGTAGATATTTTGATGCTGTTTGAATGCATTGGGGAACTGAACATTTAGAGCAGGAGTGCTCTGAATAAGGATATATAAATGAAAAAACTGAACTCAGGGCAGATTGAACAAAAAAAAGAACCACAGACATTAGAGATGACACGAATGCAAAGCAAATTGATATAATTAGTAAAAATGAGTGTAGGTATCAGCAAGTTACTAGAAAAATGGTATTGGAAGATCCAGTTAAACACGCCTGATTAATTGTAATATGGATATCAAGTTACTGTATAAATATACATCATTAGGCCAGATATATCAGTCTTATACTCACATTTTGGATTGTGCTAATGAGTTTCCTGCCACTATTGAGAAACAGTTCTATTAAATCAGAAGCTGCTGGATCTACACAACTTAATGAGGTATTGCAGGGAAACAGATAAAATCCATCAGTTGTGCATTTACAGAAAACACAAGGGTAATTTATGCAATCACAGCAATTGCCATAATTATAACCAATCTTCTAATTGCTTCTCAAAGCCGTTGGCAAATGTTGTAAATGTGGATTCACTGTATTGTGTGTAATACTCATGATATACACAAGAGAAAGATAAATCTGTTTTGTTAATTTATCATTAGATTTGGCATATAGAGGGTAAGGTGCGTGATAAGGTATTCTAAATAGATGACAGATATAAGTCAGTATACAGGCTATTGTTGAAGCAATGTGTTGCTAAAAATGTAGTTTTAGATCAATCAATAGACCTGGGTGCCGGGTAACTGTTCGTGTTTGTCTTAGTGGGGAAAAAAATCTTTGTATTCCACGAATATTCGCCCGGTCCTGTGTTCGGGCAAATATTTGTGTACATTCTTCATGGTTTTTTTTCTTAGTTTTTCTTCGTTTTTAAAAAAAAAGGGGTTAATATGGAGTTCCGTACGAGCAACTCTATTGGTCACCGACAGGGGCCTCCTCTGCCATCAACCAATGAAGTGCACACTTGGAAAGCTTATCAATGATGGAGGTACTGGAGGGGGAACCCTTCAGGCAGCTGCTAGAGGCACTTGCTACAAACTATCACCTCCCTTGCCGCACCACTTTCTATAAGGTGCACTTATGGGACGAACCTAAGGCGGAGGGGTGGGTAGAGCAATATGTGGGACATTGGCATTGTTACCAACATTTAAAAAAAAATTCCAAGGACACCCTGTCCAACAGGGGCATACCTAGAGCATTTGGCACCTGGGGCGGAGCCTGTATGTGGCACCCCCCCACGCACACTTTAAAACTGCATAGCCTCTATCGTTAGGCAAACATTGACAGGGGTACAGCATAACTGTTATCATTATATACTGAGGCAGACATTGACGGGGGTACAGCATAAAACCTATCACTATATACTGAGGCAGACATTGACGGTGGTACAGCATAACTGTTATCATTATATACTGAGGCAAACATTGACGGTGGTACAGCATAACTGTTATTATATATTGAGGCAAACATTGACGGGGGTACCTATCACTATATACTGAGGCAAACATTGACATTAGTATAGGATAACTGTTATCATTATATACTGAGGCAAACATTGACGGTGGTACAGCATAACTGTTATCGTTATATACTGAGGCACGTACTGACCGTGGTACAGCATAACACCTATCACTATATACTGAGGCAAACATTGAGGGGGGTACAGCATAACACCTATCACTATATACTGAGGCACGCACTGACGGTGGTACAGCATAACACCCATCACTATATACTGAGGCAAACATTCACGTTGGTACAGCACAACATGTCTGGCTTACACCGAAACACAGCATTCACTTGGCCGAAACCGAAAATGACCCCCTCCCACCTTTAAAAACAAAAAAACCCCACTTTTATTAAAAGTAAGTAACACACCAAAATAAGCCAAAAAAACAATAAGAATATTAATATATATATATATATATATATATATATATATATATATATATATATATATATATATATATATATATATATGATTGTTAACAGCAATCACAATCCTATAATACCCAGGCATTCCAGCATGTACTGGCTGACTTAGCATGATAGAAGTGTGATTGCTAACAGCAATCACACTTCTATCATGACCAGATTCTAGCATGTACTGGTTGCCTGGGCATGATAGGAGTGTGATTGCTGTTAGCAATCATATATATTATATATATATATATCTATATATATATATATATATATATATTATATATATATATATTAATATTGTTATTGAATTTTTCTTTTAATAAAAGTGTGGTTAACACACCAAAAGTGGACAAAAAATCAACAACAATATTATATATATATATATATATATAATTGCAAACAGCAATCACACTCTTATTATCCCCAGGCAGCCAGTACGGATGGCGGTGGGCGTGGCTTCAGTGTTGTGCACCGGGGTATGACATCAAATCCCGACGCACAGCATCAGCTGCCGCACGCATCGCAAGGGAGCAGGATCGCAAGGTCTGCATTAACAGACCTCCCGCTCCCTTGACAGTGTTTAAGCCGGTTAGAGGGAGATCCTTTATCTCTCCAACCGAGCCTGCTGCTCCAGCGGCGGATATTACTGTCCGTCTTTGGAGTGGTGCTGGCGTGGTGGCACCCCCATGATGAGTGGCATCCGGGGCGTATCGCCCCCCCCACTAGGTACGCTACTGCTGTCCAAACCACATAATTTAGCTCTACCTAGTTATTATGGTGCAGATTATATCATCAATTCCCACAAACACTACCACACAGCATCTAAATGCTACAGGTGAATTGTATCACTTTTACAGAGGTTATTTTGAGGAAAGTAGATAAATGGCTAGGAAATTAATGATATCAGAATGGCAGAGAAGTGATTTATTGCACGAGCTTAAAGGTACATAAGGGACAATGTGGAGTAAAGTAGCCATTAGCAATCTAGAGGTTGTGTACTATAATCCACATAATGCATGTGCAGGTGTTATAGCATATCATCAGTAAACAGTTAGCCAGACATAGATACAGTCCAGATTATAGTGATTAATAGACTTGTGCATTCATATTCGGGCAAACATGAAAACGAACACGAAACGGCCTGGGTACTCTATGGGTCACCTGCAGGGGCCTCCTCTGGCATCCATCCATTGGTTGAAGGTTCGCCAGTAGTTAAATGTCCATAGGAACGACTCTATTGGTAGATGGCAGACGAGCCCCCTACTGGGGACCAATAGTCGCCTGTACAGTCTTTTAAAATCCTGGTGCCGAAACTGGTCTCCCCACTACAAGAGTTAAAGGTCTGTACGAACGACCAATAGAGTAACTTATACGGACATTTAACTCTTGGAGCGGGGAGACCATGGTCTCCCCAGGCCAAGTTCCGCCATCAGGTGTTAAAGGTCCTTAACTCCTGACGGTGAACCTACAGATTTCCACTCCCGTTAACCCCAGCGATGCTGCATAGATAAGGTAGGCTAGATGGGAAAGGGACCAGGGAGATTCTTCGTGTTGTGTGTCTTTGTATACATCTTTCTTCGGTATTCAGGCAGAACAACGAAAACGCACCCTTTCGTGTTCATTTTCATGTTCGGCCAAATACGAATGCACAAGTCTAGCAGGAAACAAAGACTCCTTTCATACCTGGAGTCCCCAGTAATAGGGCTCTCTCACAAGCTGTCCTGTCGACCAGAAATGGCTGACCACAGGGGCATCTAAGCCCCCTGTACCTCTTATTCCGCCTTTGATTTTACTCTTGAGGTATCTTATTTGTAAATGGATTGGTTGGGTGATTTCATCTACATAAATTAGGCCACAAGGGTATTTAAGTAGATACACTACAAAGTCCATAGTACAAAACTAAGGCATGGAAGGTACCAAATTTGGGGATGGATATAAATATTTGATTCCTGGGAACCTCTATCAGCTCACACAACTTTATCCCTCAAATTGGGACACCAAAATAGAATGGGTTTTTGGAAATGTTGGGTAAGGTTAGAGTCGGTACTGAGGAGGCACCCATATTTTACAAGAATCTTTTGATCTCACGGAAAGTGGGGTATACTAAGAAACAAATGGTATTCTATCCATGTTCTTACTGTTACTCTGTTATAGAATGTATTTTCTGTCCAGACTATTCACTCTAGAGGCTGATGATTCTGTTTATGTTTCAACTTGGTTTGTCTTTCTTTGGAAAGAGGAGACTGGACACATCTGTTTGCAAAAAAGACTTTTCCACAATCATGGGTTACTAAGTGTGATTTGTGCATCTATCTATATATTTTAATCGCTGAAGGGAAGCTAAAAGCATTATTTTTTGGACACAAATCATATTGGATACTCTAATCATGTATCATGATTCATAACAATATATATTTAAGACACTTTTTGTCAACTGTGGAGATTTTTATGTTGAGCGAAGTTTGCTACAGTATTAAGATAAAGGAACAGTTTCTCTTTTGTTCATAAAATTTGCTCCTCTTTTATACAAAAATCAGTTGGGAACTCCATTCTGAAAGCTTAGAGGTAATATCAAAAAACATTATTACAGCAGCCGCCAAGAACCTCAGCTAGAAGGTCCAGACTTCACACTTTTTTCGCACATCCATGCTTAATCAAAAGCAGTCTGACTTACATGGAAGGTCTGTGCTGGTGTCTCTTGAGGACTTATTATGAAACCCTAGGTGTTTAAAAAAGAAACGTATCCCTAGTGGTTTAAGAGTGAGATTACAGCCTACATTCTGTAGAGGCAAAGAGAAATGTGGTTCTCCCTGGTATGATTCTCAACAAATGCCCAGTTGACTTGATGGCATTAACAATAAAAACACTTCAGAAGGAAATCAGCTCATTGGAACAAACAGGGACCTCCAGAATGGTGAAAAAATGTTCTTCTTCTCTGGTTCATTGTCTTTTTTAGACCATTTACACAAAAAGACATAAACCCGCACAGGGGTAGGGGGGTTATAGAAGCAAAGAACCTTGCATGGAACCAAGGATCAGGATTACAGATGAGAAATGAATCCATCACATTTCTATTAGGTTATTAACCCCTTAATTACCTTTGCCGGTTCAGGACCGTCATGGAAAAACGGTCGCTTAACGACCTTTGACGGTCCTGAACCGTCAAAAAATTAAATAAGCTTAGAAAGTGATCAACGATCACTTTCTTCGCTTAAACAGCGTTACTGTAATGCCTCGATGTCGAGGCTTTCAGCAAGGCCGAGATCGGCATCGGGGGCCATGTCTGGCCCCTCCCCGGGGCGTCAACAGCCGCCATACATTGTTTTAAAAGCGTTTAGGAGGCGATCAACGATCGCCTCCTAAACTTAAATGGTGTCGCTGGAATGCCTCGATCAGGAGGCATCCAGCGACACCAAACACTTACCTCTGGATGGGCTGTGACCGCTCCGGAGAGCGGTCACAGCCGCAGCTGCCGGTGATCTTCGCCATCAGCAAGATGGCGGCGGTCCGGGAAAAAAAACAATAAAGAAGAAAGAGTTCGCTAGACGGTCTCCTGACCCTCTAGAGAACTCTGGCTCCACTTGCAGGTTGAATACAGGTACTGCACTCAACCATGCAAGTCAATGGAGCCCAGCTTTCTAATCACAATGTGATTAGTAAAATATTAAAAAAATAATTAAAAAAAAAAAAAAATGGGAAAAAAAAGTGCTAACATTTAAAAATAATTATGCAGTGATGTCACTAGATGAACCATCCAGTACCAGCAAAATGTGTAAAAAAATATAAAAAAAAGTATTAAAAAAATAAAATAAAATAAAAAAATAAAGTTTATTATTTTGAGCAAGTGCTAAGATTTCTCAAAAATATCAACAAAGAGTTAAAATAAAAGCACTTCAAATACCCAAGGGGTGTCTAATATAAAAAAAATGGCTGATGGGGTAAATTGGAGTGGCCGAGCTCAAAGATAGGGCATAGGTACAGACTGACCAAAATGGAGAAAAAAAGCGCACTTCCCAAATGTGGCATTTTAAATCTCAAACAACACGACAAACCCATGCATGTCGGGTATCACTGCACTCAGGAGATGTTCCTGAACACACATTGGGGTATTGTTTGACAGTGACATATACCAGAACCTGTATATCTATAACTAAAGTACAATTTGTGTGAAAAAAATAAAAAAAAATTACTATTACAAAGTTTGACAAAGTGTAGTTGTATAATTGGTGCATGGAAAGGGTTAAAATAACAGCATTTGGAATACCCTGGGGTGTCTAGTTTTCAAAAATATATGGTTTGACAGGGTTAAATTGAGTTAACCGGCTTCAAAGATGTTCCAAAGAGGAGATGGAGGCAGACTGACCAGATTTGTTAAAAAAGATTTGGAAATCATAGAACGCTGCTTGTACTTATTGCCCTATAACTTACAAAAACCAGCAAAAAACATAAAAACATTGGGTATTTCTAAACTCAGGACAAGTCGTAGAATCTATTTAGCTAGTTTTTTTACTTGCTTTTTTAGGTGAGTAAAAGATTTTTCAAATAAAAGTCATAAAATGTGTTTTTTTTTCAATTTTTCACCATGTTTTTTTATTTTTTTTATAGTAAATAAGATGATATGATCAAAATAATGGTATCTGAAGAAAGCCCATCTTGTCCTGAAAAAAACAATATATAACTTATGTGGGTACACTAAATGGGTGAGGAGAAAATTACAGCTGAACACAAGCACCACAAAAGTATTAAAACAGCCTCGGTCCCACAGGGTACAAAAAGAAAAAACGAGCCCGGTCCTTAAGGGGTTAAATAACTTAGAGACTAAGACCTTGGTCAAGGTTTTATCATTTGGACCAACACAGACAGAATGGCATAAACTTCTTCTGAATTCTAAGACTTAAAGCCTCTTTTTTCTACAGACAGAGAAACAGTGATTGAATCCATAGATGCTGTGTTCATGGTACTTGGGAATCACTGGAACATCAAAGGCATTCTGATGGTGAGGTTTGACTCTTCCTTGCAGAGGAAGGTGCTCCTAAGGAGTGCTCCTAATCTCAGCTCATTACAATGCAAATCGAGTTATCACTTATTTGAAATGCATTATTCTGGATTTTTTTGTTGTTATTCTGTCTCTTACTGTTCAAATAAAATTATTGACTGATCATGTCTTTGTCAGTGGGCCAACATGCAAAATAAACAGGGGATCAAATATTTTTTTTCCTTCACTGTAGACCCATTAGGAACAGTATTCCCATCAGGAACAGTATTTCAAGAACTACAACACACGGTGTGCGTGCTCAGTCCAATCCCTAATTATACACAACAACTTCTCCAATCCACCCTACATTTTCTGCTCTACACTATTGGCACTTGTAGTACAGTAGATGAGCCTCAATCTCTGCCTAAACACTGTTACTGTCACTAACTGTGTCCTTGATTTTTTTGGCTACTTCCTATCAATAATTTACCTGTACTCTTCAACACACAGTCACTTCCCAAAATGTTTTGTGATGGCGGCAAAACGGGTCGTAATCTTAACGAAATTTCAGAGGTTTTGCTTTTTGTTTTCGTTTGTTTCCTTAGAGACCCTCATTGTTATCTGAGATTCGTACAAACGCACAATATTAGCAAATTTTGTTAAATTAAGTTCCTGATGCCCATGGGGGCCAGAATGGGCCAGAGTTGGCCTTGAATGGGATTACAAGTGCAGCTAGGCCTGAAGGCATTTTTTGAGTTTTTAGGGTGATGTTTTGGGAGGTTATTTAAGGGCATGTATCATTAGGTTAGGGGACATTTTTTTTGTCACCCTACCTCGTGTAGCTTGCCCCTCCCTATTATTTGTGATACTGGTTAGGCGGTTACTTTTTTCACAATCGGGGGCGAAAGCTTACCCAGCATCTAAGGGGTAAATGCTTTGGGCAAGAGCATTTGGTGGCATTTCAGTGGAGGTTCCTTGCTGGTGGTGCCCAGAGCCATCCGGGTATGTTCTCCCCTGGTGGTGGTGGTGCCTGGATAGGTGTTTTCATTTTTTATTATTTATTCATGTTAATTATTTATGTTTTTTATTGTGTTCAGTTTGGTAGTCATTCCTCTGTTAATCCCTTCAGTCCCCTATGGAAGTACCGGTACATCCAAAAAACGCATCCCAAGAATCCACTATGGACGTACCGGTATGTCCAGCCCTTCTAGCAGCGGCAGGGACACATCCTTGCCGCTGCACGGGAGATCAGGCTGTCGTTTGACAGCCTGGACTCCCCCCTGACAGCAGAAGCTGGCATCGCTGGCTTTCTGCTGTCTGATGTAACAGCTTCCGGCATGAAAGGGGATATCCCTTGCAAGGGATATCCTGTCCTGCGATGAGGCACAGACGCTGCAATCTCTATGCACGTCTGTGAGGACCTGCATAGAGATCATACTCTAGGCTTGAGGTACCAAAAACCCCTGGGATTGAAGGGGTTAACGCACCTAGGTTGCATAGCCTTTTCAATCCCACTCTTGGTGTAGTACTAATTATTGGGTAGTTAAATTGGTTGGGTGGGCCTGGCCCGGACACCAAGGGTACATCAGACATCCGAATACGCAGGTCTTATAAACAGTATTATTTGTCAATATACATGTGGATATAAAAAAACAAGGGGATATATATATATATATATATATTACATCACTTCATTAAACTTTAAATATGTTGATATATTTTATGGTAGTCTGCGCTCTTGCTAGTTTGCATTCAAGAATGGAGGTCCCAAATGTGCTTTAGAAGAAAAAAAAGCAATCCACAAGATATAAATTTTGAGCAAACTCACAGTCAAGGTAAGAAGTTCTGTCAAGTTATGACAGATACAGTTTGGAAGCAAAAGGCCCATAAACAGGTTTATTTAAATCTCAAGACCAGCTGTTCTTTTGCAGGTAATTTGAAAAAGTGACAGGCACCAGTAAGCAATAATAAATTAAATCACAAGTAATGACTTCAGGACAAGTTTACAGCCACCTGAAGGCTATCATACAATGCCTCAAGAGCAGCCACATAAAAAAGATCAGTCAACAGTTTTATGCTGTTGAAAACTGCCTCTTTTCATATGATTGTCCAGGAAGTCAACAATGACTTATTTTAAGACAAAATAGTTTATGAGAAGTCAGCAGTCATGGCCCTTTATGTCTTATTCTCTGTTTAATTTCTATTACTGTTAGTATCCTATATTTCACACATGGATCATAAATTGTTTGATATTTTTGTAAGATACACTTAACAGCGTCCTGGGTATTTCTTAACCCTGCATTTTAGGGGCAAATAGCTTTCTAGGATTATTTCGAAAAAGCTCATGTGCAGTTGTGCTCAAAAGTTTGCATACCCTGGCAGAAATTGTGAAATGTTGGCATTGATTTTGAAAATATGACTGATCATGCAAAAAACCTAGTCTTTTATTTATGGCTAGCGATCACACAAAGCCATTTTTATTACATAATTGCTTGGCTCCTTTTTAGATCATAATGATAACAGATATCACCCAAATGGCCCTGATCAAAGGTTTACGAATGTTTGGCCTCGTTACAGACACACACGGTGACACACACGGGTTAAAACGGCAATTACATTTATTAAATAAATTTCCTGCACCTGTGGCTTTTTAAATTGCAATTAGTGTGTGTGTATAAATAGTTAGCTCTCACGTTGATGCGCACGTTGATACTGAGTCGCAGGGAGCAGAAAAGAACCGTCACAAGTCCTGTGTAACAAGGTAATCTTTATAAAGATGGAAAAGGATATAAAAAGATATTCAAAGCTTTGAAATGGTCAGTCAGTACTGTTCAATCACTTTTTAAAAAGTGGTAAAATTTGGGGATCTCTTAATACCAAGCCAAGGTCAGGTAGACCAAGATAGATTTCAGCCACATCTGCTAGAAGAATTGTTCGGGATAGAAAGGTAGCCTCAGGAGAAACACACTGCTCTGGAAAAAGACGATGTGTTTTTTTCAAGGAGCACAATACGACAATACTTGAACAAAAATGAGCTGCATGGTCAAGTTGCCAGAAAGAAGCCTTTACTGCACCATTGACACAAAAAAGTCCAGATTACAATATGCCCGACAACACCTTGACACACCTCACAAGTTCTGGTTTGAGCTCTATAGAAAAAAAAATTATGGCAAGACGAATGCAGCATGTTATCAGAAAATACTAGCATTCTTCCGCACAAAAGCTCTGCATGGGATGCTCTTGGACTTTCCAGGAGGACAAAGAACTTAAGCACAAGACCAAGATGCCCTTCCAGTGGATACAGCAGAAGGTTCTGGAGTGGTCATCCTGACCTTAATATCATGGCGCAGTTCATGCAAGATGACCAATGACTTTGCATGAAGCCCATGGAACAGTGCATCTTAGGTGGAGTGGGCCTTGACAGAGCTAGGTGGTGTGCATAAGGGAATGATTTAATTTAATTGGTTCGAATTTGTTATGGGTGGAGTTACTATCAAGGTATATAAGTGGCAACCATTTTGTAAACGGTCACTTAACTGCTTTTCTAAATCCTGGTTGTCCCACCCTCCCTCCCTTTAACGGTGGGTTGTGGGGATGACTACCCCGTTTTGTCACAGCGGCGGGATTAGTTGGGGATTATTGTTTAGTACGGTGGTTTTTATGGTTTGGTTTACTAATTTGACTTGGTTCAAGTTAGTTTGGTAGGTTTTGAGCTGGCCTGTGGCTCAGAACCTGGGGTGGTGCAGGGGTGTCTCGGTATGCCCCTGCATTGGTGGTTTGGTTAAGTTAGTGGTGTAGGGGTGTCTCGGTATGCCCCTGCATTGGTGGTTTGGTTAAATTAGGTGGTGTAGGGGTGTCTCGGTATGCCCCTACATGGTTTATAATTTGGTTAAACGGTCTGGTAGGGGTGTCTTGGAATGCCCCTATTGTGGTCAATGTGTTAATGTGGAGGCACCTGTTATGTGTTGGTGCCATTGTTATACGGTTAATGTGTTTATTATGGGAGGTCATTGTCATGGTTAATAAAAGGTAAATCTGTTATTCATGTTTTAACCATGGTGGCCTGTTTTGACAATGACCTTTAAATATTGTATACATTAATAAAGCTGTGCAAATTATATTTGCGCCCAATAAAGGTGTGTGTGTCATTATTGGGTAAGGGGTTCGGTCTTCCCGGGCACAAACTCAACTATGCGCTTGTCATGGCCTAGAGGCATTTTGCCATGACAGAGTGGACGTGGTAAGTACTTGTATTTCCATAATAAATTCCTAAAGTAAGATTGTGAGGATCCTTGAACACCGCCGGTAAAGTATACATTTTTGGAGAGACAAAGACATTCTTGAGAGGTTTCAGGGAAGGGCTACTGCAATAGAGAATTATTTAATAAAAAATATCAGAAATTATCACAACAGGCCTTCACTGGGTCCCTTATGTTCCCTGCCCCTCTTGCCACATATCTTGTACTTTAATGTGCAACCACTTGTCTGCTACCTCCAGATGCGCACTGCACAAGCATAAGAGTGTAGTGCGCAACTGTGGGTATGCAATCAGCGGCACACATATGTCATGAAACGGCTGATGGCCTTACAGTGCTAAAGCTGCTTTCCTGTCTGTCCTTGAATCTCAATATGTATAGCTTGAAACAGAGAAAGTACTTGTGAACTTGGTTTATTCATGATTAATTAAAAATGATCAGTTAGTGGGACCAAGTTAGTTGGACCAAAAAGACAATACAAAAGCAGCTTGGAACAACTTTGTATTAGTAACTAAAAGATGTGATACTAACAAACTAAATATGGAATCTGATCTTTAGACTGGTGCTGTAAAATTCAACAGGTTAAAACATCACTGATGGTTTTAAGCGCACCAAATTAATACTATAGACAGCATGCTATGAAATGCTAACATCAGCTCTATGATCTTTAAACCAATCGGATCATTAATTTCTTTTAAAATGCACATAACATTAAATGCATAAATTGATTTTCATGCTAGGTGCTTGTTATCCATACTAATTTGAGAATATGTTATATTACTCACTAATAGAGTGTTCTAGCATAATAACCAATTTATTATATTTATATATATATTTAGACGTTTAATATGCTGAACTTCTCTTTCTCAATGTAACAGTAGCATGGGCTAAGAATTATGGAATATTAAAATTAATCTGAAAATACAAGCAGAATTATTTTAGAAGGTGTAATTTTATAATTAATCTAAAATCTACTGTTAACACGTAAAAAATATAAACATATTTTTATATCCTAGCTTGGAAATCGTTTAGAAACATCAAATAAGCCTTTTAAGATACTTCCCAATGCCTACCTTTATTAGAGCAGGTCCACTGCACCATCTGTTCCAAAAGTCACAGCCACCACCAGCTGTTCCTGTAATCTCAGAGGAAATTAGTGACTCTGACAATCCAGTATTTCGGCAACTACTAAGTAAAGCAGAATGGTCTGAAAATACTCATGAAGATCCAGGCACCATAACAGACATATCTTGGGCAGCAAAGGAAAGCACAGAATCCTTATAAAAAATATGAGTATAAAGAGAGAGAATGTGAGCAATCATATAGTTTTTATAGCCCCTGGTAGGCCAATCATGCAACTACAGTACTGTAAAAATAAGTATGATGATCACGTACACTCAAGAGAAGGAACAAAAGAAAGTACAGAAACAAAATTATTGTTGCAAAAAATGTACCATCTTCCTTACAATTCTCATCACACAATTTAACAGTAATTTAAATTACTATTAATGATGAAACTGCATAGTCTTATTCACATATCCAGGATTATTTTAAGAAATGTCTGGGCCATAAAAATAAATTTTTGGCTGATACTGAAGCTAAATAGTCCATATTTCTGAAAAAGCAGACCGGATAGTTTATTTTCTCCACAAATGTAGTCCTTATGGAAGTACTCATAATACTCCTCTTGATGAAATTTAAAAACATCTAACAAGGTATGTTTGATTCTGCTTTACAGCTATGGTTTCCACTTCTTGCTGAGCCAGTTCCTGGAGATTATTTAAGAGATTACATCTGGGGGTATGGTCAGGAGTGTGGCCATGGTCATGGTTTTATTCCTGTCCGCTAAAATGTTTGGTTTAATCAAGAGAGGGGACTACAGAGTGGAGAGACAAGAAAGAAATGAGGAGAAGAAAATTAAGAGAGGGGTGACGTGAGAGAAGAAAGAAAGAAAGAGAGAAAAGGCAGAAATTAGAGGAGAAAAATAATGAAGAGAAGGACAGAAAGGAAAGAAAATGCTGCCTAGTCCCCATTTTGTAGAGCATTTCTTATGTTATAGGCCAACACTTTACATGTGCTGGTCAGCAATATGTAAAAAGCATATGAGGTCTGGAAAAGATGGCAGACTATTGTCACCCTACCATGAAAACATACTGTCAGGCACTTACTTCCATGGCAGGGGCCTGTTGAGCCGCCACAACTCTGGTAGTCAGCAGGGACATACACTATACAATGTTGTGAAAAAAAGTATTTGCCGCCTTCCTACATTCTTCTATTTTTACAGTTAAATGTTTCACATGATCAAACTAATTTTAATATAGGACATGGATAACCCAGGTAAAGACAAAATGTAGTTTTTAAATGATAATTTCATTGTCACGAGAGCCGCCGCGGCACTTACCTCGCGTGCTCGCGGCAGCTCCCTCCGTCCTGCCGCTGGCGCCGTGCGGTCACGTCGGGGTCGCGGCTCCGCCCCCGCCGCGACCCGATGTCTGCTGGGCGTCACGCACGCCGCCGCGGCGCGCACGCCAGGGGCTCCCGGCGGCGCGCCCGTCAATGCCGCCGACGCCGTACGGTCGCGGCGAGGTCGCGGCTTCACCGCCGCCGCAACCGGACGCCGGCAGGGAAGTCCTGCCTCCACGGCCTCACTCGGGCTTGCGCCTGCTCGCCAGGGACGAGCAGGCGCGTCACCACCTTCCCCCACCGGGATCGCGGATCGGACCACTGCCGCGATGACGTCACGCGGCGCACGTCACGCACGCCGCGCACGGCAAGCCGCGGCCTCATTGTGAGTAGACGGTTTCCTATTTAAAGGCCATTTGTTTTATCTGCTTTACCCGTTCAAAGTTTATTGCTTTTTGGGGTGTGCTGTTCTTTATGATATTACCTTGCCTTGTGTACCGACCCTTGCCTGCTCTTTGACTACGATTCTGATCTGCCTGCCTCGACCTCGGACCTGTTATACCGTTTTGCCTCTTATCTGCCTGCCTCGACCTCGGACCTGTTATACCGTTTTGCCTCTTATCTGCCTGCCTCGACCTCGGATACGTTTTTGACCTCGCTGTTTGCCGTTGCACTTTTGACCGGACTACGCTACGTCCATATATCTGCATAGTTGGATCCTCCCCTGCTACCTGACCCCGTGACATTCATGTATAGAAGAGAAAAACTACCCAACCCTACCTGGCCCTATTTGAAAAAGTAATTGCCCCCTTAGTTACCAAATAAGTCAATTAACCAAATGTAATTGATAATTGGGTTCGATTTACTAGACATACCGAGGCATGATTACTGCCAGCCCTGATGAATCTACAGATCAATTAAAAATAAAAGCTGTCTTGTAAAAGTGAAGTAGGCTAAAAGAATAGATGAAAAAAAGTCCTTGATATTTATCAGTCTGTAAAGGGTTACAAAGCCATTTATAAGTCTCTGGGACTCCAGTGAACCACGGTAAGAGCCATTATATACAAATGTAGAAAAACAGTGGTAAACCTTCCCAGGAGTGGCCAGACTACCAAAATTCCTCCCAGAGCTCCTCAAGGATTCTTCCAGAAGCCACAAAAGAACCCAGACTAAAACGTAAAGAGCTGCAGGCCTCACTTGCCTCAGTTAAGATCAGTGTTCATGATTCCACAATAAGAAAGATACTGTTCATAAACAGCATCCATGGGCGAGAAGCACTGTTGACCAAAAAGAACACAAAGGCTTGTCTCATATGCAGCTGGGCTCAAAAGAAACAAAATAAAGGTTTGGAGTGACTTAGTCATTCTTGAATCTGAATCCAATTGAGATGCTGTAGCATGACCTTAAAAATGCAGTTCATGCTTGAAAACCCTCCAATGTGGATGAAATAAACCAATTCTGCCAATGCTGAAGTGTGGGCCAAAATTACTCCCAAGCAATAAAAAAAATCTAATTGCTAGTTATCGCCAATATAGGTTAACCTCAGGCAGTAATCACAGCCCGAAGACTTTAAAAAAAAAAAAAAAAAGTCTTCGGGCTGTGATTACTGTCTGAGGTTCATAGACTTTTTTTAAAAAAAAATGTCATGTCATTAGCGAAGACAGGTTTTAAATGTTATTGTAAGAAATTTTACTGTACCTTTCCCCTCTTAAACATGTCAAAAAATCGGTAAAGTATTCCTTGTTCTTTGTTAAGAGGACTGGCTTTTAAAAAAATACCTAAAGACGTTAGCTTTTTTCTGTTGACAGCTAACATGTTGAGTGATGTTGTGATTTTCTAAAAAAACCAAAACATTTACATAGGCTTTTAGGATAATATTTGTAACTTAAAAATGACCAAAACTCAGATTAATAATTAAACATAGCAACAGAGTTTCAACTGTTAAAAAGCAGTAAAGCTTTGAGGTATTAAAAATTAATAAAAATTAACTGAGAACATGAGAACTGATGCAGAAGAAAAAGCCTTTGCCACTTAGCTATTAAAGCTGGGTAATGGGGAACTTTTTGGTGATAAAAGTCATTCTGAAGGGACTATTGAAATCCTAGAGAATTTCATTTGTAATGGATGTTTGGTAAAGGAAATATTTTGGTACTTTGCTGCCGTTCTCAGACCATGCAATTCTTTGCACAAAAATTGATGATTCACTAAAGATAAATGACGATGTACATAATAGGCGACATTGTTGCTTACAGTAGTACATTGTTTTTTTTCCAGAGCAATTTTTAAATACATTTACATGATTCCGCATAAATTGTGTGAAAGTTGGTAAAATAATAATGTTGCTTAGTGAATGGAACATTACTGGTGAAAAACAAAACAAAGGAAATGCTGTTTTATTGCCTGTATCGATTTGGTGCCCTCATATTTTACTTTCATTTTAAAACAAAGGCAATTTCCAGTACCTTTAAGTTTTGCAAAGAGCATAAACAAATATGAGGGTGAGACTTTAAGTAATCTTGAATATATTTGTTCAAACCCCTGTTTAGTCATGGGTTTGAGTCAAGTGAAAAGTCTTCATACTTTCACTCAAGATTGCTGGTCCACAGTCTACAGTACCATAGTCTTTATTATCTAGTATATTAAGAAAGTGGGCAAAATTGTTAAATACAGAAGATGTAGTAAACAGTTAACTATATGTAATAAAATGTATATAGGGCCAAATACAAACTTCAAATAATTGGAACACATATAAATGTATGTGCGTCAAAAATAGGCAGAGTCACTTAGATGCAAACAAAGGTGAAACATTTAATACGAACAAAAATAGACGAAGAATATAAAAAGTGGATAACAAAAATACGAAACAAGTCTTACAAAAACTTGGAGAGGAATTTAGTTCATGACATCTGTCCTATGCATTCCTGAGGATGGAGGGAGGGAGTGTTGGGACGTGAAGAGTCCGTGGATGGCAAGTACATCTTCTCTCGACCTCTCTTCCCATGCCTCTCCATGTCTTACAAAAGCCTAGCTTATATGTGCCTTGGATAGTGATGTCAGTCTATTGGTCTTCACCTAATTGGGTAAACATGCTCACTAAGATCTTTACACGTCGAAATCCTATTTTAGGTAGTCACTGTACGTATATTGTAATGCCCTTTTAGAGTTACAACTATACCATGCATTAGCAAGTTACTATCCTATCTATAGAACGCCTGTTCAGCAAATCCTTCCTTCCATATCTTAAGGTCAAGGAAACCTTGAAGCCTATCATTGAAACATATTAATATATCTTAATAATCATTTATTTATGAACAATGATTACATATCTTTGACTATTGCCTATACCAATAATTATATATGGTCCATTTCATATTACTAGGGTTAAAAGAGATGTTAAATGTGTTAGAATCTTTTACAATATATAACATTATATTTTACAGAAATAGCTACATAGGGTCATCCCCTGGGTTTATTAATGAAGTAGCAGGATTTGTGATTGATCAGTACAATGTCCTACTGTTTCCTAATGTATGCCATAGCAAAAGGTATAAAACAAAATAGAAAACATTGTTTGCCAGTTGACCTATGAGAAGATATTTTTTTTATCTTAAATTTTGCCAAAACATATAAATGAATGTTTATGCCTTCAGCCAGAACACATTAATATTAGTTTTGATACTTTTCTAAACGCAGCCTTTAGCTTTTTGTACTTTTTTATATAATCAAATTTTTATCAAGGTTTATAAAAACCCCACATGTCCGTTAAATTCCAATTCTGCAAGTACGCATATGTTGGTTTAGAAAAAAACCTCTGCTAAATTTTGAAACTTTTATAACTAAAAGCATAATTTAAAACATAATTCCTAGTTCTGCTGAATACCAAAGCCTTCACAGAAATAATGCTGTAATTAAGTTTTTTTTTTCTGGAACACCTAATTGTTATGTGACACAAAACAGATATTGATAGGCTGTTTCCATAGAAACTGAAACTGAAAATCAGCTTTTTAAAAGTTTCTGTTTTTATGTGATTAACTGCTAAGAAGAAAAAAAATGACTGATATGCAAACGTTTAGTTGCTTAACATTCTACAAGAGTGCAATTAATGTTTTGTCTTAATGGGACAGCATCTTTAATGTAATGATCAAACATGCACACACACACACACACACATATATATATATATATATATATATATATATATATATATATATATCTATAGCGAAGCAGGCAGAGGTAATTTCCTAGAGGTTTGGTATTTAGTTTAGTGGTTCAGTAATACAGTCAGGGCTAACTTTCTGTTTAATAAGTGCTCCATCCAACATCCAAAGTGAAGTCAGGTTTTATTTTACAAATGATTGTGTTATTTTCCCTGTAACAATAAATCTGTTGGATTGAACCTAATGTTTCCTGCTTTGTTATGGGGAAAAGTTCCTGTACCGTGTATAAGCAGGACCGGATTAAGAGCATCATGGGTCTGGTGCAGAGGATTTTGGTGGGTCTTTTTATGGAAACAAGTAAAATCGACAGAATCTTAACTCCTAGGCATTCATGTGTACTGGATAAAGATGACATCGGACCAAATTCAGGAGGGCATTTTATTTCTGATTAAGTAAAAATTAAATAGTTCAATTTATTCCTACAGTAAGTAAAGTGCAAGGAAACAGATGACCAAAAACACACACCTGGACAGGCTCTGCCACACTGACAGCCAGACACACACACACCAGGACAGGTTCTGCCACACCGACACCCAAACACACACACCAGGACAGGCTCTGCCACACTGACAGCCACACACACACACCAAGACAGGCCCTGCCACACCGACATCCAGACACACACACACCAGGACAGGCTCTGCCATACCGATAGCCACACACACCAGAGCAGGCTCTCCCACACCAACAGCCAGACACACACACACACCAAGACAGGCTCTGCCACAACAACGCCAAAACACACACACCAGGACAGGCTCTGCCATACTGACACCCAAATGTGTTTGCCCTAATGCCCCCACACCCTTGTGTATTGCCCCTATGCCATGAAAAGAATGCATCTTTTTAGTTATATAACCAGAGTACAGTTAAAACAGAAGTGCATAATTATACATTCTAACTCATGTCACACATGATGCTAAATAGTTTTTGAATGAGCCTTTAGAATTAATGGTGGTGCCAAAGGATCTATGTGTTTGGTATCACTACAGAACTATAAAGTTAGGATGTGATTTTATCATGTGTGGCACAAGCACTTTTTACATTCATTAAGTTTAAATTTACTGACAGCACAAAGTTAAGATGGCATAATTTAGTTTTTATTACACTAATAATTTTATGCCATAAAGTGATATGTATCTGCAATAAACGAGTGCAACAAATACATAGAATAAGTACAACATTTTAAAGTAACAACTTAATACCATTTTTTATTGACTCTTGAGAAATTAATTTTCCATTTTGTCTTTCAACAGTTTTATTTTCATATTTAGGGACACATTAGACAACGTCAGCAATTAAAGTAATTTCCAATTTTATAAGAACAGTCTAATACCTCAGCCTTGGTGTATGAAATTTCATAATTATGTATATAATTTAATGACCCATTGCAAAGTTATATCCGTATAGCATATTGTTCCTTGAATGACAAGAAATATGAGCAAAAATGTGGAGGTTTTATTTTTTCTCATTCAGTATACCGGAGTAAGGAGACTTGCACTGGGACATAAGACAAAAATAAAGCCTCAAAGCCTTAATATAAAGAAATTCATTTATTACATAGTTATATAGGCTGAAAAAAGACATGCATCAATCAAGTTCAGCCTTTCCTATATCTGTTAATTTGTTGCTGTTGATCCAAAAGAAGGCAAAAAAACCCAGTTTGTCTCTTTCCAATTTTGCACTAACCAGGGGAAAAATTCCTTCTTGACCACAAAATGGCAGTCAGATTTCTCCTTGGATCAATAATCTGTTCCCCAAGTATTCATCCAGTTTCTGTTTAAACGTCTGTACAGACTCCGATAAAACTACCTCTGCAGGCAGAGAATTCCACATCCTTATTGTCCTTACTGTAAAAAACCCTTTCCTCTGCCTTAGACTAAATCTCTTTTCTTCCAGTCTAAACGCGTGACCACGTGTCCTATGCATAGTCCTGTTTATGAACAGATTTCCACACAATGGTTTGTATTGGTCCCGAATATATTTATATAATGTTATCATATCCCCTCTGAGGCCCCATTTTTCTAAACTAAACAGATTTAAATTTGTTAACCTTTCTTCATAACTATAGTGCTCCATTCCTTTTATTAATTTTGTAGCCCGCCTCTGCACTCTTTCTAGTGCTATGATATCCTTCTTTAGAATAGATGGCCAAAATTGCACAGCATATTCGAGGTGCGGCCTTACCATTGATTTACAAAGGGGCAAAATTATATTTTTATCCCGCGAATTGATGCCCCTTTTTATACACGACCCATTCCTTACTGGCCTTAGCAACTGCTCGCTGACATTGCACATTGTTGCCTAGTTTGTTGTCTATAACAGTTCCCCAATCTTTCTCATTTGTCGTTATCTCTAATTCACTACCATTTAGGGTATAAGTTGCTTGTGCATTCCCTACCCCGAAGTGCATAACTTTACATTTATCTACATTGAATTTCATCTGCCATTTGTGTGCCCAGTCCCCCAGTCTATCTAGATCCCTCTGCAGCACTGTAATATCCCGCTCGCGCTGTATTACTTTACCTAGTTTAGTGTCATCCGCAAACACAGAAACATGACTTTCAATGCCTATTGCCAGGTCATTTATAAATATGTTGAATAAAATTGGTCCCAGAACAGAACCCTGAGGGACAATATTTACCATTTATAACAACTCTCTGTACTCTATCACTAAGCCAATGTTCTACCCAAGAAGAAGAATTTGCATCTAAAAAAATTTCCTTCACTAACCTATTGTGTGGAACCGTGTCAAACGCCCTGGCAAAATCCAAGTAGATTACATCCACTGCCACTCCCTGATATTAGAAGTACTTATACCTTGTACCTTTAAAAGGCATTCCCCAAACTGGTGGTACAAAGTTGGAACTGTCTTTGTAAGTTATAGCATTAAAATTACCTTTTAGCCCAAACCCTGAAAACAGCCTAGATTACTAAAGTTTTGTTGAAAAAAGCAAAAAAAAAGGGTAAGGGCTATTTCAGGTGTGTTGCTAATTAAGTAACCTTCTCTGTGAGTTCTGCTTGGCTTTTGCAGTTGCATTTAGCTTGGACACACAAGCGAATCCTGAGCTAGGGCGAATCTCCTAAGTGACATCTCTAAGTGAGGAGTTACAAGCAAAGAAGGAGTTAAAAAGCAAAAAGGAGTTAAAAAGCAAGAAGGAGGGTAAAGTATAAATCCTTGTGATTGCATATAATATATTTATATATATTTTGCGCCTTACTGTCTGTTTTTGCCAGTTATTGGAGCTATCCCCATTGCCAAGATGTCCTCCATGTTTGACAATGCTGTCAGGTGTACATCTTGCTCAATGTATGCAATCCTTGAGCAGCGCTTCGAGGGTGCATATTGCTGTGCGAGATGTGTGCGGGTTGCTCATTTGGAAGCACAAATCCTGAGTCTGGAGGAGCAACTGGCAACACTGAGATCTATTGACAACTTGGAGAGGAGTCTGCTGCTCACTGAGCAAGCTCTCTCGCAGGTAGAGGTGGTGGAGGATAGTGGGATGGAGGTACAGGACAGTCAGGCAGCTAGCTGGGTTACAGTTAGAAGGCGGGGTAGGGGGAAAAGCGCCAGGGAGGCTAGTCCTGATCTAGCACACCCCAACAAGTTTGCCCGGTTGGCAGATGAGGGGGATGTTAGTTCAGAGTTAGCAGTACTGCAGCAAGTCACTGCCTCTGACCACCAGAGGGGTGTCTGCTCCAGTAAGGAGGGAAGGAGGAGCGCAGGGCAGGCCAGACAGGTGCTGGTAGTGGGGGACTCAATTATTAGGGGGACAGACAGGGCGATCTGTCACAAAGACCGGGATCGCCGAACAGTGTGTTGTCTGCCTGGCGCTCGCGTTCGGCACATCGCGGATCGGGTTGACAGATTACTGGGAGGGGCTGGAGAAGACCCAGCAGTCATGGTGCACATTGGCACCAATGACAAAGTGAGAGGGAGGCGGAGTGTCCTTAAAAATGATTTCAGGGACTTAGGTAGCAAGCTTAAGGCAAGGACCTCCAAGGTAGTATTTTCTGAAATATTACCTGTACCACGTGCCACACCAGAGAGGCAGCGGGAGATTAGGGAGCTAAACAAGTGGCTCAGAAGCTGGTGTAGGAAGGAGGGGTTTGGGTTCATGGAGAACTGGGCCGACTTCTCTGTCGGATACAGGCTCTACGGTAGGGACGGGCTGCACCTCAATGGGGAGGGTGCAGCTGTGCTTGGGGAGAAGATGGTCAGAAGGGTGGAGGAGTGTTTAAACTAGGGAAAGGGGGGGAGGGAAACTACAATATAGAAGGGGAAGATAGTGTAGATAGAGAGCTGGGGCTTATAAATGTACCTGGGGGTGGAGCAGAGGGAGGGGTTAGAATAGTTAATAGGGATAGGCTTCATAGGGAAAAAAACCATACACCTCTAAATTGTATGCTTACTAATGCCAGAAGTCTGACCAATAAAACTGACGAACTGGAGTTAATAATGTCTGAAGAAAATTATGACATAGTGGGTATAACAGAGACATGGCTGGATGATAGCTATGACTGGGCGGTTAACATACAGGGGTATAGTCTATTCAGGAAGGATCGGAAAAAACGAAAAGGGGGAGGAGTTTGCCTTTATGTAAAGTCCAGCCTAAAGGCCACACTGCCGGAGAATATATGTGAGGGAAATGATAATGTGGAGTCATTATGGGTAGAAATATATGGAAAGAAAAATAATAAAATACTGATCGGGGTTTGCTATAAGCCACCAAATATAATGGAAGCAGCAGAAGATCAATTATTAAAGCAAATAAACAAGGCAGCTAATCACGATGAGGTGGTTATTATGGGGGACTTTAACTATCCCGACATAAACTGGGAAACCGAGACCTGTGAATCTCATAAAGGAAACCGGTTTCTGACTATAAGTAAGGATAATTATCTGTCCCAAATGGTACAGGACCCGACCAGAGGGGGCGCCCTACTGGACTTAATATTAACCAACAGACCTGACAGAGTAACTAATGTGCAGGTCAGGGGACATCTAGGAAATAGTGATCACAATATGATGCATTATAACTTGTCCTTCAATAAGGGAACTCTTAGAGGAGCCACAAGAACTATGCACTTTAGGAGGGCAAAGTTTGATCAACTAAGAGAAGCCCTTAACACTGTAAATTGGGAAAATGTCCTCAAAAACAAGAGTACAGACGCTCAATGGGAGATTTTTAAGAATATCTTAAATTCTCACTGTGAAAGGTACATACCGTATGGGAATAAAAGAGTCAGGAACAAGAGAAAACCAATGTGGATAAATAAAAATGTAAAGGGGGCAATAAATGGCAAAAAAAAGGCATTTAAGCTACTAAAACAGGAAGGCAGTGAGGAAGCACTAAAAAGCTATCGGGAAAAAAATAAAATATGTAAAAATCAGATAAAAGCAGCAAAATTGGAGACAGAAAGACTCATTGCCAAAGAGAGTAAAACAAACCCCAAAATGTTCTTTAACTATATAAATAGTAAAAAGGTTAACAATGAAAGCGTTGGCCCCTTAAAAAGTAATGAGGGAGAAGTTATAGACGGGGATCAGGAAAAAGCTAATCTATTAAATATATTCTTCTCTGCTGTATTCACAGAGGAAAATGAAATGCCAGGTAATATACAGCAGGATGAGATAAATGCCCCAGTACATGTCGCCTGTCTAACCCAGGAAGAAGTGCAGTGCCGCCTAAAAAAAATCAAAATAGACAAATCACCAGGTCCAGATGGCATTCACCCCCGCGTTCTAAGGGAGTTAAGTAATGTAATAGACAGACCCCTATTTCTAATATTCAAGGACTCTATAGTGACAGGGTCTGTTCCCCAGGACTGGCGCATAGCAAATGTTGTGCCAATATTCAAAAAGGGGACAAAAAGTGACCCGGGGAATTATAGGCCTGTTAGTTTAACTTCTGTTGTGTGTAAACTGTTTGAGGGTTTCCTAAGAGATGCTATTTTGGAGTATCTCAATGAAAATAAGTGTATGACTCCATATCAGCATGGGTTTACAAGGGATCGGTCCTGTCAAACTAACCTGATCAGCTTTTATGAGGAGGTGAGCTCAAGACTGGATCGGGGTGAATCGCTGGATGTCGTATATCTTGATTTTTCCAAAGCATTTGATACGGTGCCACATAAAAGGCTCGTACATAAAATGAGAATGCTTGGGCTGGGGGAGAATGTGTGTATGTGGGTAAGTAACTGGCTCAGTGATAGGAAACAGAGGGTGGTTATTAATGGTACATACTCTGAGTGGGTGACTGTTGCTAGTGGGGTACCACAGGGGTCAGTTTTGGGTCCTATTCTTTTTAATATATTTATTAATGACCTTGTAGAGGGATTGCATAGTAAAGTATCAATCTTTGCAGACGATACTAAGCTCTGTAACGTGGTTAACACAATAGAGGACAGCGCACGATTACAAATGGATCTGCATAGGTTGGAGGCTTGGGCTGGGATGTGGCAGATGAGGTTCAACACAGATAAATGTAAGGTTATGCACATGGGGAAGAAAAATCCAGGCTGGGAATATGTATTAAATGGGAAAACACTGGGGACGACTGACATGGAAAAGGACTTAGGAGTTTTAGTTAACAGTAAATTTACCTGTAGCGACCAGTGTCAGGCAGCTGCTGCTAAGGCAAATAAAATCATGGGGTGCATCAAAAGGGGCATAGATGCCCACGACAAGGAAATAATTCTACCCCTGTACAAGTCACTAGTCAGACCACACATGGAATACTGTGTACAGTACTGGGCACCAGTGTACAAGAAAGATATAGTGGAGCTGGAGAGGGTTCAAAGACGGGCAACCAGAGTAATAAGGGGAATGGGAGGACTACAGTACCCAGAAAGATTATCAGAATTGGGGTTATTTAGTTTGGAAAAAAGACGGCTTAGGGGGGACTTAATAACTATGTATAAATATATAAGGGGACAGTACAGAGATCACTCCCAGGACCTATTTATACCCAGGACTGTATCTATAACAAGGGGACATCCTCTACGGCTGGAGGAAAGAAGGTTTCTACACCAGCACAGACGGGGGTTCTTTACAGTAAGAGCGGTGAGATTATGGAACTCTCTGCCAGAGGAAGTGGTGATGGTAAACTCAATAAAAGAGTTCAAAAGGAGCCTGGACGTGTTTCTTGAAAGCAATAATATTACAAGTTATGGATATTAGATTAATAGGGACAGAACGTTGATCCAGGGATTTATTCTGATTGCCATATTTGGAGTCGGGAAGGAATTTTCCCCCTGGTATGGGGCAATTGGCATCTGCTTCATAAGGGTTTTTTGCCTTCCTCTGGATCAACACAGTAGGGACACAATATGTATATAGGTTGAACTTGATGGACTTTGGTCTTTTTTCAACCTTATGAACTATGTTACTATGTTACTATGTTACTATGTTACTACAGCAAACTTTACTGTAGGCACTATGATTTCTGATAGGCTGTGTTCTTCTGGTATCCCAGGTCCATCCTTCAGACTTCCAGACAATGAAGCGTGATTCACTCCATAGGATATGTTTCCACTGCTCCAGAGTACAGATGTGGCGTGCTTTACATAATTCCAGCCTATGTTTGGCATTGTGCATAGTGATCTTCAGCTTGTGTATAGCTGCTTGGCCATGAAAACTCATTTCATGAAGCTTCAGGTGCACAGTGCTTATGTTGATGTTGCTTCAAAAGGCAGTTTTGGAACTCTGTAGTGAGTAATGCCACAGGACATGTGATTTTTACGTTCCATGCTCTTTATTCTTTAATTATGTACATTTTACCACTTTGTGGCTGAGCTGTTGTTACTTCTAGATGCTTCACTGACAGTGGACAGGGCAAAATCTAGCAGGGCACACATTTCAAAAATTGATTTGTGACTAAGATAGCATCCTATGACAGGAGATTTTGGTCTGGCGGTAAGTATATCATGTGGCAGGAGATGTGTTCAGCAGAAAAGCAAGAGTGTTCTATTACATAATTTTTCTTCTGGTAGACATGTCATGGGCAAGAAATCAAAAGCAACACTACAAAATTTTTTTGAAAAGTAGATTTTCAGTAGTAATTGTGAATGAGGTTGGTGGGGAAATGGATACCCATGTATTAATGGGTTGGATGGGTTGCCTACTTTTCAGAAACACATAGATTTATGTAACAATTGTGTGATCTGTGAGCACTATTGACATTAGTGCCTTATTGTACCAAATGTGAAAATATTAAAATATGGAAATAATATTAATATTTGCCCTATAACAGCCAAAATAAATCCTAGGCATCCGAGGTGTATGCAAAGTTAGGGCAGGTGCTGTGTACAAAGAGGTAACACAAGGGAAAAAAAGTTTTTTGCAAAATTTTTATATGGATTATATAGATGAACACCTATATGTCCTTAAAAAAACTAATATATAATTTGTATGGATAAGCTAAATAAGAAAGAGGGAAATTACAGTCGAACAAGAACATAGCACAAACGTCATACACAAGCATAAAAAATGCCTTCATTCTGAAGGGGTTAAGACAAACTTATCCCAAGGCTGTAGAAAGTAAAGATTTATAGATACATATCATATGAGTAAAACCAGTGCTATTGATCTAGAAAAAAAATATCTTACTTCCTATCAATACCGTCATGTGGGAGTTCATTTTTCAACATAATGAGATGTAATTAGGTAATATTTCACTGGGTAGTTGGTTTGTTTTCCCATAGATCAATACATCTATAATAAAACATTATGGCTACATAATAACGACCATTATGTGTTAGAAAATTGACTAGATGATGATTTCAGGACAGTGTATTTTTTTCTTTTCTTTCAATAACATTTATTGGAAAGGCGACATGTATTCTATCATTAAAAACAGCTTGTAATGATTTTACAAATTCAGACATTGCAAATGACAGCAGGAAGGAGATAAGTGAAAAATCCTTGTTTCGTTTAACTTGTATTTTAGTGGGATTTAAAAATGTCATCTCTAGTCGCAATAGCCTTAGAAGGTGTAAATGATTGTGCTTGGAACACAGGACTCTTTTTGTTATATAGCTTCCCCAATCCACCACATATGGGGTAAAGAGGGATGGTGAAGGATGTGCTGGCATCCACCCTATTTTTTTTTTATTAACCCCTTAACGACCTTTGCCGGTTCAGGACCGTCATGGAAAAACGGTTGCTTAACGACCTTTGACGGTCCTGAACCGTCAAAAAATTAAATAAGCTTAGAAAGTGATCAACGATCACTTTCTTCGCTTAAACGGCGTTACTGTAATGCCTCGATGTCGAGGCATTCAGCAAGGCCGAGATCGGCATCGGGGGCCATGTCTGGCCCCTCCCCGGGGCGTCAACAGCCCGTTTTAAAAGCGTTTAGGAGGCGATCAACGATCGCCTCCTAAACTTAAATGGTGTCGCTGGAATGCCTCGATCAGGAGGCATCCAGCGACACCAAACACTTACCTCTGGATGGGCTGTGACCGCTCCGGAGAGCGGTCACAGTCGCAGCTGCCGGTGATCTTCGCCATCAGCAAGATGGCGGCGGCCCGAGAAAAAAAACAATAAAGATGAAAGAGTTCGCTAGACGGTCTCCAGACCCTCTAGAGAACTCTGGCTCCACTTGCAGGTTGAATACAGGTACTGCACTCAACCATGCAAGTCAATGGAGCCCAGCTTTCTAATCACAATGTGATTAGTAAAATATTAAAAAAATAATAAAAAAAAAAATGGGAAAAAAAATGTGCTAACATTTAAAAATAATTATGCAGTGATGTCACTAGATGAACCATCCAGTACCAGCAAAATGTGTAAAAAAATATAAAAAAAAGTATTAAAAAAATAAAATAAAATAAAAAAATAAAGTTTATTATTTTGAGCAAGTGCTAAGATTTCTCAAAAATATCAACAAAGAGTTAAAATAAAAGCACTTCAAATACCCAAGGGGTGTCTAATATAAAAAAAAAATGGCTGATGGGGTAAATTGGAGTGGCCGAGCTCAAAGATAGGGCATAGGTACAGACTGACCAAAATGGAGAAAAAAAGCGCACTTCCCAAATGTGGCATTTTAAATCTCAAACAACACGACAAACCCATGCATGTCGGGTATCACTGCACTCAGGAGATGTTCCTGAACACACATTGGGGTGTTGTTTGACAGTGGCATATACCAGCACCTGTATATCTATAACTAAAGTACAATTTGTGTGAAAAAAAATAAAAAAAATTACTATTACAAAGTTTGACAAAGTGTAGTTGTATAATTGGTGCATGGAAAGGATTAAAATAACAGCATTTGGAATACCCTGGGGTGTCTAGTTTTCAAAAATATATGGTTTGAATGGGTTATATTGAGTTAACCGGCTTCAAAGATGTTCCAAAGAAGAGATGGAGGCAGACTGACCAGATTTGTTAAAAAAGATTTGGAAATCATAAAACGCTGCTTGTACTTATTGCCCTATAACTTACAAAAAACAGCAAAAAAACATAAAAACATTGGGTATTTCTAAACTCAGGACAAGTAGTAGAATCTATTTAGCTAGTTTTTTTACTTGCTTTTTTAGGTGAGTAAAAGATTTTTCAAATAAAAGTCATAAAATGTTTTTTGTTTTTTTTAATTTTTCACCATGTTTTTTTTATTTTTTTTATAGTAAATAAGATGATACGATCAAAATAATGGTATCTGAAGAAAGCCCATCTTGTCCTGAAAAAAACAATATATAACTTATGTGGGTACACTAAATGGGTGAGGAGAAAATTACAGCTGAATACAAGCACCACAAAAGTATTAAAACAGCCTCGGTCCCACAGGGTACAAAAAGAAAAAACGAGCCCGGTCCTTAAGGGGTTAAAATAAAGCATACCTTCCCCCAACCCCGGCCATAAGTAGCCTAAATAAAATTCTTGTAAACAGTGCAGAGTGTAGATCTAATTTAGTTTTCATAAAAAATCTTCAAGTATATACTATAAATCTAAAGTAATCTAAATAAGTAAGGAAGTCTTTGAATCAAGATCAGAAGGTCCAAGGGAGGTGCAGGGATACTGCTGTAAGGCAACTCAAGTATACCTTACGTTGCCTGCTGCCCCTTTTGCCCCAATGGAAGTCATGGCCTGACCTATTATATTTTATTTTATTGAAAAAAGCTCATGCCAGAATCTAGGATCCAGCATTGCTTACATTATTTGTATTTTGAAAGTTAAATTATATCCTATCGTCATGTTCCATGTGATGCTGGCTAACATATCTTCTCTATGCATTGCAAAACATGTATGTAATCTAATATGGTTTATTATACAATGATTTACTGCAATAAGAAAAAAGATATACTTATATAAAGAAAGGAAGTACAGGCATGTAACTGCAATTAATTTAATGTATAAAAAAACTCCTGATTCACTTTCCTGGACCCCAGGGTTTTCATTGATGAATATTCTTTCAATTATTTAGTTCACGGCAGCTGTATTTTGCCCTGGAACACCTGCTCTGGGCATAAAACATTTTTTTTTCTTTATACCTGATTAACAGATATTCAACATTTTTATGCCTTATATGGCAAAGCTATCCTAGGAATATAAATCAAATGTGACTTTATCTTCATTCTCTTACTCAGCCATTTATACATGTGCACAATTTAACATACGTTTCACTTATTTCAGCTAGTATCAATAAATACATACATAAAAAGGGAAAATAAAATGTAACCATAAATTAACTGATAAAATGGTACTAGACACATTGCAGGCAGGAATCTCTTTACAAAAAAATTTGCTATTTATAATGTATAGTACTGGGCAAAAGTTTTAGAAAAAAAAGTTGTAAAGTAAAAATGTTTTCTTTTCAAAAATAGACATGTTAATAGGTTGTTTTTATCATTTCACAAAATGCAAAGTGAGTGAACAGAAGAAAAATCTAAATCAAACCAGTATTTAGTGTGAAGACCCTTTGCCTCAATTCAGCATTAATTCTTCTAGATACTTGAATACAGTTTTTTTAAGGCTCTCGGCATCTTGGAGAATGTTATTGCGGACATCTTGAAGAACTAACCACATTTTATGTAGATTTAGGCAGCCTCAGTTTCCTGTCTCCCCCATGTAGTTCCAGGCAAACTCGATGTTGAGATCAGTGCTCAGTGGGGTCTGAAGATCTGAAGTATCTGCCTGTACTTGTCAGCGTTGGTCATTCATTCTGACCAAAACCCAACTCCATTTGCAGAAACGCAGCCCCAAACTTGCAAGGAACCTCCACCATGTGTCACTCTTGCCTGCAAAAAAGATTTCACATTTTGACTAATCAGTCAAGAATACCTGCTGCCATTTTTCTGCACCCCCGTTCCTGTGTATTTATGAATAGTTGAGTCACTTGGCCTTGTTTCCACATGGGAGGTATGGGTTTTTGGTCCCCCACTTCCTTTCTTAATTGCTGAACTGTATCCTGACTTCTGATACTTGCCCTGACCTCTTGTTAGCTTAAGTGTTTCATTGGCTTGCAGTGGGACTTTTGTATTATCTAGCAACTCATAAAATTAATCTGCCATTTTAATATTGGGTCTGAACTCCCCTGCGAAAAATGCCAAAGGGGGAATATCACTTGGTTGTCTCAGCTAAAAAGACTCAGTACCATGCAGGACGTATGAATTATGGGAACCATGAGTTAAGAAGCCTGCATATTTAAATTAAAAAAACCTAATAATAGACAAATTATCGTTTAGGAAATCATTACACATAATTATGCTGCATTTAAAAGCATTTTAACAGTCTTGAATGAATGTAATCACTGCATTTACTAAATAATTGTAGAGATTGGCAAGTACATGTCATAAAAAATATATTTCTCATTGTGCTATTTCCTTTAACCTTTCTCCATCCTCTTTGTCCCTTGGCCCCTGTCTCTTTTGTAAATATAAGATGTTTTTAGGTTTTGTGGCTCCCCATACAGCCACCAAGGGTTTTAGAGGAACAATGAATTTAATTTGCACTTACTCCAGGACTTTCTGAGAATAAAGAGAGATGAGAGAGGAAACTAGGAGAGATAAAGGGAAAGGAGGGAGACAGTGAAAAAGAGAAGAGATAATAGGAAAGAATATAGATGAGAAAAAAGAGGGGATAATGGGAAGAAGAGAAATAAAAGACAAATGTGGATAAATAAAGAATACGCAAGATAAGGAGATAAAGAAAATGGTAGGGTAATGAGAAAAGGGTTTTGTATTTTTTGTAATTGTGTGTTAGGGCAAGTGTGTCTAAGGTCCATTAAGCATGTAGCAGCAATGGTAAGTGTGAGGTAGTATGTTTGCATGTAAGGGCAAGCGTGAATGTGCATGTGTATATGTGTATGGGCAGGCATTTTGGAGGCCATACTATTACAGTTTTGTAAAAGCAATTCAAAGGGTATAGCGTGATTCACTCTAGCATGATCACAGGGTCTAGCAACTGTGAAAATGCCCTCCTTGAACCAGTCCATTTCTGGAGGCAGAGTGGCATATAGGGGGTTAAAAGACATTTCCGGAGGCAGCGTGGCATATAGGGGGTTAAAAGGCATATCATGGGGCAGAGTGGCATATAGGAGGGTATAAAGGAATATCAGGGAGGCAGATGTGCATAACTGGGGGGACAGGTTGGCAAATAAAAGGAAATAAAAACAAAAATGTCTCAATTATAGCTTTTATTAAATATGAAAAAATAGTTGACATGAATTAATAAAGAAATAAAAGTTTCTTACAAGAATATCGTGAAGAATAATGTGATCACTGTTTTGTTCCATTGAATAAAATGGAACTTTTTCATCTAAAAATTTTGGCAGTAGCAAATGTTTTGATTCCATTCTGTCCAATGTATTTAATTTATTAGGGCCTTTTAACACTTTTGCTTTCTGGCATTTTAATACAAATAATGTGATAAAAATAATGTTTTATAGTCTCCAAATGTTTCCAGGGCTGCTTTTCGTTCCTAGTCCGGCCCTGCCATCAACAGAGTGTGAGAGGGAATGTGTATATAGGAGGATGGAGGTCAGGGGTCCCCCGGATCAAAAAATACAAGTCTTGAAAATGGGTCTAGGATACATAAAAAAAAAATTGTCCCACTGTAGCCAATCACATCACAAGATATGGTTTCCAGTTCCAGTAGCCTATTAATCAAGTTTTGCACAGATTTCCTGTAAAAATATTAAATACTTTAAAATATGCTACAAGCTTTTTTAGTAACACACCTCACTTCATTATCCAGCACATGCATGACATTTTAACTACAAACACTTGCCTAGTTTCCCAAATTTCCATTTGCAGGCAACATGTATTTATGTATTCAAAAAACAAAGAAGGGGGAATGAAATAGTAACGCAAATTATTCCACTATGAGGTTAAAAAAAAACTTTAATATCTACTTTGTAGCAGGCAACAGTACAAAATTCATGGTACCAGGAGTAGGTAGCAATTAAGCTCTACAGTTGTATGATTGCCAGCCTACATTTACGCTGTATAGTGTATTCCAGCAGGTAAATTACATGAGCAAAATCAACCACATACAGTGTAGGTACAAGTCTCATGCTTGATTGCCCAGTCACATCAAATAAGACACTGGTAAAGCAGCAGACCAAAAAAGCTATATTTGTCAATCTGTATCTAGTTTTTCTAATTGTGATAGCATAGATCAGTGACTCTCAACATGTGATATGTGAGACACCATGCTAGCATTACCTTCTGAAACTAAACATGGATTAGTAAATATCAATTAATCTTGCTCCATCTAGTCTTTTTGCATTAAATGGAATGCTCCAATTATTTATTCCAGCTGGTTCATTCCATTGGTTGCTAATGTTTTTTTTCTGGCCTCTAAAATTTTGCTTCGGAATATATGTTTATGTGGATATACGCAGTAAAGCGCATATGATGGAGCAGTCTGTTTATAAAAACAACTTATATTGTTTGTTAGATAACAGTTTGACAAACATTGCCATAGATTATTCCAAATTATGATTATAGGATAATACACCAATCATCTGTAGTTCAGTGGCAAATTACAACATGCCTTAATCACTTACAAAATATTGTGTGCAAAGGAGATTGAAGTAGAAAGGACAACTGCACTTCTACTGAGCTTGCATGCGCCCTGTCTGCCTGTACTGTGTCTCACCTTCTTCTGGACCAAAAATGAATCTGATGATATCACCAGGCAGTACACCTGCTCTTTGCTCTGGGCAATCCTTGCGACAATGGTGGCACAAGTGGTGGTTGTGGTGGCACTGGTGATGGTTTTATTCTGTACTTAACCACAGAATAGTTTATAAGCATTCTTCATCTTCCATCCCACCAATGGATTAGTACATGACCATTCCATGAGTAACTAAATTACAATCGATTTTAATGCTACTAGGGTCAGGATGTTCGGTAAAGTTGCTGCATGCGGCTCCACACAAGGAGGCTTCAGCCTACCTTGGACTTGTATACCAGGGGTAACCTGACTACTTTTTTGTACATGCATGCCACCAGCTCTGCCCCACCCACATAAAATGGAATCGCTCCTTCTAAATGTAAAAAAAATGTATAACCCTACTCAGGAACAGTATTGTGCCACACATAAATTTAACATGTTTTCTTTGGGGTAAACCTGTGTTATGTTTCCAATTGTTTGATATCCATGAGAGCGGAGTATCTTTGAGTATTTTTTGAAAAAGCTGACATACCACATATATGTGCTCAGTAGAAAATTATTTTTTTGTGTTTTTTTCTTGTTACAGGTAGTCCAGCTTGCAACAGCAATCCCAAAGCATGCCTTACACATAAAAAGGTACAGAAGAATACTTAAAATCCTATGTTCCTGTTAGTATTGGAGTTACTGTTGGCTAAGGTAAGTGGAGTGTCTGAAATATTCAAGAGGTGTGCTTTTAGGGAATATATACTTTGTGGTGGTTATTGTGATGTTTAGGGGTAAAAATTCTTGGTTTGAAACCAAGTGGTATTGAACCTTAGTCGTATTGTTCATTCAGGATGCTTTGGAGATTCATATGTAATACTTCTTTTTGTTTTATTAAGCTAGCATTTCCAAGGAAGGAAAAGCAGTGAACCAACGATAGGGTGATGGACAGCCAAGGGTCATTTATGCACACGGGGGTGAAGGCTGGCCTGTGTGGTCAAATCCAACAGACAAGCTACTGTAGCTCAAATTGCTTAAAAAGTTAATGCTGGTTCTGATAGAAAGGTGTCAGAACACACAGCGCATCGTGGTTTGTTGTGTATTGGGCTGTTTAGCCGCAGACCAGCAAGGGTGCCCATACCGACCCCTGTCCACTGCCGGAACTGCCTACAATAGGCACGTGAGCATAAGAACTGGACCACGGAGCAAAGGAAGTAAGTGGCGTGGCCTGATGAATCATGTTTTCTTTTACATCACATGGATGGTCGGGTGCGTGTGCGTCGCTTACCTGGGGAACACATGGCACCAGCATGCATCCATGGAGGCCCCACCTCACAACTTAAAGGACCTGCAGCTAACGTCTTGGTGCCAGATAACACAGCACCCCTTTCAGAGGTCTAGTGGAGTCCATGCCTCGATGGATCAAGGCTGTTTTGGTGGCAAAAGGAGGACCTACACAATATTTGTCAGGTGGTCATAAAGTTATGGCTGATCGGTGTATGTCATTTTTAATTTTTTTATGTACTTAATGCTTCATACCTGGTCCTATGATGCAAAATTTGTCTTAAGTCAGCTACCAAAATGCTGAACTTCTGCCAAAAAATATACAGTTTTCCATGAGTAATGTTAGCCAAATGGATGTGGAAATTGTTGAAAATGTCCTGGCCTATCAGAGGAAAAATTTGGCTCTCAAAGAATGAAAGGCGTGGCTTAGCTATTGTATGTAATAAAGTGCATATGATGGAAGGGGTATCGCTTTACATAGTTCTCCAACATTCATACAAAGTGCATTCTACAGAAATAACCTGTGATCATTATATTATGTGATATTATATAATTTTCCATATTTAGGCAACATGTAGAAATTGCATGCATCATGCTCTGTTAATATTAGTAGTGACTGTATTGAAGACAGCATACCTTCATAAATCTGTCGCTATGCTCTTAAACACTAAATCAGCTCTCCAGATATGGATGATGCAGTCATGCTTACATTTAATGTAAGGAAGTTGTATTTTCCTGAGAAGGTGATAAATAAATGAACCATCCTGTAAAAGATTCTAACACATTTAACATCTATTTTAACCCTAGTAATATGAAATGGACCATATATAATTATTGGTATAGGCAATAGTCAAAGATATGTAATCATTGTTCATAAATAAATGATTATTAAGATATATTAATAGGTTTCAATAATAAGCTAAATATAGAATGAAGGATTTGCTGAACAGGCATTCTATAGATAGGATAGAAGCTTGCTAATGCATGGTATAGTTGTAACTCTAAAAGGGCATTACAGTATACGTAGAGTGACCACCTAAAATAGGGTTTCGACGTACAAAGATCTTAGTGAGCATGTTTACCCAATTAGGTGAAGACCAATACCCTGACATCACTATCCAATCCACATATAAGCTAGGCTTTTGTAAGACATGGAGAGGCATGGGAAGAGAGGTCGAGAGAAGATGTACTTGCCATCCACGGACTCTTCACGTCCCAACACTCCCTCCCTCCATCCTCAGGAATGCATAGGACAGATGTCATGAACTAAATTCCTCTCCAAGTTTTTGTAAGACTTGTTTCGTATTTTTGTTATCTACTTTTTATATTCTTCGTCTATTTTTGTTCGTATTAAATGTTTTACCTTTGTTTGCATCTAAGTGACTCTGCCTATTTTTGACGCACATACATTTATATGTGTTCCAATTATTTGAAGTTTGTATTTGGCCCTATATACATTTTATTACATATCTGGCGAGCCAGCCCTGCGTATTTCTTCCTGACCTTTGCCCTCCAGCTTGCTCAGGGGGAAGGGCAGATATATCTGTACACTTTTTGCAAACTGTCGGGAGATAATTAAGAAAAGGACTTTTGAGGATACAGACTTTCAGATTTTATTGGAACCACAAGTGCTAAGAGACGCTATTGACGGCAGACGCAAGACAGCCATACAGCGTGAAACAACAGCCACTCACGGAGAGTTCACTAAACAGGGTAAGTCATGGATTTTATAAAAACTTATGCTAACAAAAGTAAAATAACTTTTCAATTTGATAATTGTCCTACTAATGCACAGTTATGGGCTAGTATGTACAAACAATGTGAGCTAGAAAATATGAAATTGGATAAGAAATTGTTTTGTATTGATAAACTTAAGAAGAAACTGCAAAATGCCCTAAGCATGTTTAAAACGTTTAATGACTTGATTGTGGAGGATTTACAGCCTAGACAAAGTATTTGCATGATTAACAAAGTTGTACCAGAATCTAACCCTGATGACAGTACTGACGACTTTAACAGCTGTCCCGACTGTTTTGTTTTAGCTCAGCAATTAGAGAACTTGGAGAGGGATATGGACAGACAAACGGCTAGAATTAACTCAGAATGACTGTCACAAGCCACAAACTAATCCTACTAATTTTGAACGATTTGATAATACTAACCAAAAGATATTCAGACCAAATGTTAGTTGTTATCATTGTGGTAAAAGAGGACATTTGAAGTGGCAGTGTAAACAATTTCTTAAAAATAGAAAAAGAGAATGGGCTGGTGCCAACAGCCCCACCTACTGGTGAACAGTTTAAGTCAATGTCCCCATACACTCCACTAATAAGACAGGTGCAAGAGCTGACAACAAATAGTACTGCTACTAATGTAACAGGAAAGAATGTCAGGGGGGGTCTGACACCCTCTCAGTGACTAGATAAGAATCAATCACTCTGTAAGTTGACCCATGTAGCTCCAGTGTCAACTGACAACTGTGGCAGACCATATGTCAAGGGAAAATTACAGGGAAAAGAGATTACATTCCTAATTGATACAGGAGCTCAATTAAGTGTGACTAATCAAGCTTTGCCTATAACATCTAATTCACCTGTTTGCACGATTGTAGGTTTTAGTGGTAAAGGTAATACTTCACCAACTTTAGTTACTGGTGTTTTGTTTGAGATTCCTGGCTATTTGTGTACTGAAATTGATATCTGGCATTGTCCTAGCTCAGAAAATATCTTAGGGGCTGATGTAATGAGAGAACGAGGCTGGGTCATTGACTTAGGGAATCAAGTGATTTGGAGAAGTAATAACCTAAAAGGGCCTGTAGTAATTGATCCAAGTGACTACAGTGTAGTGGCCGTTATCAATTTAATTGAGGAGGTATCCCCAAATCATGTATGGCCACAAATGGATTGTAATGACTTGACTCTTGTAGAAATTGTACAGAAACATCCCTCGTTATGGGCTCAATCTAAGAATGAGGTAGGGACGATGAAAGATGTTGTTGTCAAAGTGGAAGGAACAGATCCCATAGCTCAGAAACAGTACCGATTGCCTCCAGATTCAATTGAGCCTTTGTCCAAAATTATTGAAGAACTACTTCAACAAGGCGTCATACGCAAATCGAATTCGGTGACAAACTATCCGTTATGGGCAGTTAAGAAACCAGATAATTCTTATAGAATGCTTCTAGATCTGCGTATGTTTAATAAATGTACCCCAAATGTGGCGCCAATTGTAGCAGATACCCCCGACATCATGTCTCGATTGAATGCTAAGGCAAAGTTTTTTTCGGTACTGGATATCAGTAATGGTTTTTTTAGTATTCAGATAGAAAGGAGTTGTCAATACAAATTTGCTTTTACTTTTCTGAATGAGCAATATGTATTTTGCAGATTACCACAAGGGGCACACATGTCACCTAGTCTGTTTCATCAGGCATTGGCAAAAGTATTATCAAAATTCTCAAGGCAAGATTGTATTCTACAGTATGTTGATGATATCTTGTTGGCAACAGAGAGTAGAGAGGAACACCTCATCTTGTTAGCAGAATTGTTTGATCTGTTGTATGAGTCAGGATTGAAATTAAATCCAAGGAAGGTCCAATTACTGAAACAAGAGGTTCAGTACTTGGGAGTTTTGATAAGTCCGAATCACATGAGTGTGTTGAGATATTTCAGGGGGATTTTCCATCTCTTTTTAGAAAAGAAGTAGAGGAAACTGATGAACCAGTATTTGTAGATGGTTCTAGATTTTGTTTGAAAGGACAATATTATACCGGATATGCCATTTGGTTTCCAAAGAAAGGCCGAGCTATTCAGCATAGACTACCAGGACATTTTTTTGCCCAGAGAGCAGAAATTGAAGCTGTTAAAACAGTATTGGAAATTAATGAGAAAGAAAACAATGATCCTTTGGTAATCTATAGCGATAGTTCATATGTCGTACGTTCACTAACAGACTACTTACCTGTGTGGAAAAAACGAGGTTTTGTGGATTCATCTAACAAAATGTTAAGTCATGTTGATACATTGCAGACTATTTTTGAGCTTGCTTCTAAAAATCCTAACCGATATGCTATTGTCAAGGTACCAGGCCATAGCAGAGGGACTAGTGATTTAGCTTTGAGAAATGAGAAAGCAGATTCTCTAGTAAAGGAAGCAGCTTTGACAGAAGAGATAGTGATGGAACTAGAACGGTTGGAAGTACTACCAGTAAAGAGTAAGGAAGCAAATTTACCTTCATTCATCGATAAAGATGAAAGATGCGTTCATTATAGAATCTAAGAATAAAATAACACCTCCCTTTGATTGTGAGAACGGAGTGGTGTGTTATGAGATGCAAGGTAATTTACTTCCAGTTGTGCCTAAACACTTGCAGACGGAATTCACCCGCTATAAGATGTAAAGATTAGGTCATGTGGGTCAGCAAAAGTTGCTGGAAAACTTCAAAGAGAAGTTTTATTGGGACAAAAAGGTGGACTCTGTACAAAATGTTGTTCAGTCATGTCTCATTTGTGCTCAAGTAAACCCTAGGCCTAAAGGACAAAAGTCTCCACTTCTAAGAATTGCACCTGCAGATGGTTCGTGGTCTATACTGCAGATTGACTACATAGGTCTCCTACTTCAGGTAACCAAGGTCTCAGGTATGCATTGGTTGTGGTAAATGTATTTTATAAGTAGGTAGAATTGTAGCCTGTCAGGAATGATGATGCTTTGTCTACGGCAAAAGCATTAAGGAATCATTGTACTTGGGGAATCCCAAGGATGATTGCTTCTGACAGAAGGAGCCATTTTACTGGCAAAGTCATGCAGGCTGTTTGCGCAATCCTGGGGGTATGTCAACAATTCCATGTTCCATACCATCCTTAGTCCGCAGGTATTGTAGAAAGAATGAACAGAACGATTAAGTCTAGAATTGCAAAAATGTTACTTGATAAAGGAAATAGTTGGGTTGATGCAGTACCTCTGGTATTGACGAGTATTAGGGGAACAAGCTCCTCAACTACCCAGTATACACCTTTTGAATTAATGACAGGAAGGAAAATGCCATTGATCTTTCCTTATGAACAATTTTTGTCTACTCCACAGAAAGATGCCATTGCAAGAACTAAGTGGTTACAGGTACTTCAAGAGAATTTAAAAACAATTCTTCCCCATGCAGCATCTAGAATGCAGCGTATGGTACCGCCTCACTCTTCTAAATTTGTGAGAGGAGCATCAGTAATGATTAAGACTTTTAGGAAGGCGGGACCTTGGGAAAGCAATTGAGAAGGACCGTTTGAAATAATCGACACAATGGATCAAGATCCTTGTTCAAAAACAGAAAAAACTGTGAAAAATACCCGTAGGCAGCAGAAGCTGTGGGTACATGTTGACCAGTGTAAATTATATGTTTCTAACTAAATTCTGTTCTTGCAGGAACACAGTTCTGCAAGAAAATGGAGAAACAAAGCAGTTAACTAATGAAAGGAGAACCTCCAGAGAAACAGCAATACAAGAATCGTGACATCAAGATAGCATAGTTTTTTGATAGCTGTGTTGTTTGAACAGTACCAAAAGCCAATTGAAATTGATGATCAGACAAAGGATTTACCACAGAAGATATTGTTATTGCATAAGATAAGAGAAGTTCGGGTGGATCAACTCCTGATATTGGACATTGATACATCAAGAGACATTGTTGGACAAATTAGATTCGTTATAATTTAAGACATACAGATTTTGTATTTGATGGGAAAATCTGGAACAATTAGATGTTTCAGCTTGTCTTCATTTTGTTTCTAAAGTAATATGTCTTCCAGGGCAAGAAAAGGTTGTCTATCATTCTTGTTTTCACAATCATTCATCATGTGAGGCCAGGATTGAAAGTGTTACATCTATGCATGAATTAATGACTCAAGTAAAGATAGGGAAAGTTTGTTTTCAAGTAATGAAGGAGGAGTCATTGGTCAGAGCATTCTTTTCAAATTTTATGCATAATGATACTCTTCACAGAGGATTATATTGCATAGAAGGTGATTTGAAAAAGTTGGAGATAGATGGGAAAAAGTTTAATGTCTCCACTATAGGTACAGAGCGTTTAAGAACACTACCTCAGCAATTTAATCTGACACAGATAGACCATTTTCCTTGGAAAACATGGACAGAGGAAATAAAGAAAGATAAGGGATTATTGGCCATATTAAAGCAACAATTGAAAGATGCAGAAATTGTTTTCCAACATAAACAAGGTGAATTAGAACAAATTCAACATCAATGGAATGATATGTCTGGAGTTAATTGTTGGTCAAATTTTAAAAAAATCAGTAAATATGTGGTCACAATCTTCGGTAAAATCCGCAGCTGGTAATATATTGTCAAATCCGATTGTTATTATAGCTATACTTGTTTTATTATGTATTGTCTATCAAAGTTTTCTTATGTGTAGTGTATGTGTATGTGTAGTAAGATGTATAAACAAGTTAAGTATGAAGTAGATAAGGGAGATGGAATATTAAGGGAATTGATAAAAAGAGCACAATCCTCTCATTCCATAACAAATGTAGAGAAAAGGGTGTCTCATGCTAATGATTATCATATGGTCCCAAGTAAAGTGTGATGTGATGGTAGTATAAGTGTGATACGAATGTGATATGAATGGTGAGTAAATGTGTGTATTTGAAAATATATGATAAGGATATTATCCTATCATCAGGGGGAATTGTAAAAGATTCTAACACATTTAACATCTATTTTAACCCTAGTAATATGAAATGGACCATATATAATTATTGGTATAGGCAATAGTCAAAGATATGTAATCATTGTTCATAAATAAATGATTATTAAGATATATTAATAGGTTTCAATAATAAGCTAAATATAGAATGAAGGATTTGCTGAACAGGCATTCTATAGATAGGATAGAAGCTTGCTAATGCATGGTATAGTTGTAACTCTAAAAGGGCATTACAGTATACGTAGAGTGACCACCTAAAATAGGGTTTCGACGTACAAAGATCTTAGTGAGCATGTTTACCCAATTAGGTGAAGACCAATACCCTGACATCACTATCCAATCCACATATAAGCTAGGCTTTTGTAAGACATGGAGAGGCATGGGAAGAGAGGTCGAGAGAAGATGTACTTGCCATCCACGGACTCTTCACGTCCCAACACTCCCTCCCTCCATCCTCAGGAATGCATAGGACAGATGTCATGAACTAAATTCCTCTCCAAGTTTTTGTAAGACTTGTTTCGTATTTTTGTTATCTACTTTTTATATTCTTCGTCTATTTTTGTTCGTATTAAATGTTTTACCTTTGTTTGCATCTAAGTGACTCTGCCTATTTTTGACGCACATACATTTATATGTGTTCCAATTATTTGAAGTTTGTATTTGGCCCTATATACATTTTATTACACATCCTCCCAGCAGAAGTGGTAGAGGCTAATACAGTGAGGGAATTACACTCCTGGGATAGGTATAAAAGGTATCATGAATCTAAGACAAGACCAAGGACTGATTAAGCTACGAATCTCTACATGAGGAAAAATGGGCAGGCTAGTGTGGTTGTTATCAGCCATCATGGTTTCATCCAAACCATATATACCCCAGACCATAGGAAAAAAAGGGATCAACTGTCCACATTTTTTTTTCTTACAACTTTTGGAGGTAGCCGTTAACATTCCAACTTTCTACATTCTTGTACTTTTGCAAATTAGCTGAACAAGTTTACTACAACCTAACAAAATATATGTACTTTCAAATTATCATTAACAATGAAATGAACAATGAAAAAAAACTGGATGAAGTTTGTATTGTCTATAATACAATAATCATTTATCCTTAGATGTGTAGTAATAATGAAGAATAAATTAGAAAAAACTGTGAAAATACAGTTTCATCACAAAGGATTATCAAGCTATTAGAGAAAAAGATTGTAAAAACAATGAAATTAGGTTGGTTAATTGAAACGATGACAATAAAAGCAGCATTGCATCTGTGGTTTTGTCAGGCATACTCTCAACTTTGACAGCTTAAATGCTGGGGTGGGGGCCACAAGAAGGAGGGACAAGGCTGGTCCCTGAACTGGGAAAGATAGGTCTCTGAAGTGGGTGCTGTTGGACCCAGAAATGGGCAGGAGACATGATCACCCGCCAGTTATACTCGATTAGTCGCTGCAAAAGTGAGACTGTGGGGCAACTACCTAAAAATCATGACGGTGATGGGAAAATCAGGACTATTGAGAGGCATAATTGGGAGTTTAGCAGCTGATCAGTGAACAATGCATATTTAAGTACTCAGTGATCACCTTATTTAGATGTGATTTAGATATAATTTCTTAAATTTTAAATTTTCCTTCCCTCTTCTCAATTCACAGCTATATTCTGTTGCTAGTTTAACATTTTGTAAATTACGATTGTTGGAATGCTTTATTTTCTTTCAGGTGATCATTTTAAATTGGTCCCGTTGGCTTTGAAGTTGCATATGATTTGCTTATAAACTACTTTGTGAAACACATTATTTATGAAAATGTCAGAACATAAGGTTAGATTGTGCCTATTTCTCACAAATTTATAGCCACAATAAACATGTAACTTACACAATCTTTATTTTCATTAACAAGACACTCCAGGAATTAGTAGACAGATTTAAACCTATTATGTGTTTGCAAAACGTGCTGTTATTTTAAACTAGATAATAAAGCCTGCAGTACCACGGAAAGTGGACAGGGTGATAATTCTAACTATCAGAAATTGTTTTGTAAACAAAATTTGGGGTATAAAGTTAAACTGTTTAACTTGAGTGCACCAAGTAACCCTGAGTGACAGTATGAATAATTTTTACCTTGATTTCCTTTTCAGGTGCAGCTCTAGAAAAAACTGACAAACAATTGTCCTAAATTTGGGTTGGGACAAATATATATCAACCTTACTTAAAATCTGAGCCTGGTTTTTGTTAATGCTCATTGCAAAACTTTATTGTGCTAGAAATTGCATTTGTTTCAAATGCAAAGGAAAAACAGGGGGGAAATGTTTTGAAATGGCAATAGTCTACTTGTACTTATTGCCATATAACTTGCAAAAAAACATACAAACTTTGGGTATTTCTAAACTCAGGACAAATATTAGAATCTATTTAGTGTCTTGAAATAAAAGTTATGAAAGGTTTTTTTAAAACATTTTTCATTATATTTTATTATATAAAGAAACCCCTTCTTGTCCTTTTAAAAAACAAACAAAATAAAATATAAGTTGCATGGGTGCAAAATATTGTGGAAAGTAAAATTGCAAAAATGCAGAAGGTGCCAGGAAGATGAATAGGTATTTCCCTATTAAGAATAAAAAAAAAATGCGACCTCCCAATAACACCTTGAGGAAGATATGTTGCCTGAGGGGGATCCATACTGCTACAAGAGAGATGTTTAAATAATTAATACAGGAGCTTAGAGAACAAATTAAGTTAGAAAAAGTTCATGATCCCATTTTGTCCTAGATTATAACATAGAACATAGAGCAGTAAAACAGATCATCAGTAAACATCTGGAAATTTTAAAACAAGACCCAATATTATATGAAAAATTACCAGAGAACCCAAAGAAAGTGTTTAGGGGTGCCTCCAATTTAAGAGCCAAGTGGGTTATGTCAGGGAAGATGCTGAGGAAGATAGCAGATTCAAGATAGAAGATAAAAGAGAGAAGATGAAGAAGCAGAAGTGGTGGGCATAAGCAAAAGTTGTTGGAGGAGAAGGTAGGAAAATGTTTAGAGAGTGTGAGAGAGTGAACGAGAATGAGAGTGTGACCCACACACTATACTCAGACATACACACAGTCACACACACAAACATACCCAGACACAGACAGCCACACTAACATATAACATACCCAGACACCAACACTATCATACCTAGACACACAGACACCCACACTAAGATACACAGACAACCACACAGTCACACATACACATTAGGAGATACACACATTAACATAACCCCCCCACACACACGCAGGCAAACACACTAACACACACACACTAACATATCCAGACACACACACACAGTCACCACACTATGATACCCAATTCCTGCATTGTTTTAAAGATCTGTTCAGTTTTTGACCTGCTTGTCCTGACCCTGTCTACATGTTTGCGAATTTGGCTTCACGAAACAGATATTTTGGTTCTGACCAGGCTACATTTTGAATTCACCATTTCCATCTCACTGAAGCTGCTCCTTCACCTATCCTGCTCAAGGGATCCTACCTACTGATTTGTTACAGGCAAGTGTCCTACAGTGGCCCTACAGTGTATAACTTAAAATCAGGCAGTGTCCATAACGGCTAGTGAGACTACCTATATCTGAAACAAATGGGACAAAAATTATTCAGCCTATTCGTTTTGGGACAATGAATTCCGTTTCCTGCCCATTCGTTTCAGAAGAAAGATCAGGGGCATTTTTGGAAACAATTTGGAAACAAAATTCGTTGTCCGGTGCCCACATTTACTCTCTGCTCTCAGACTCTCACTCACTCTCTGAAACTCTCATTTTCATGGACAAAGAAGGAAGACAGAAAGGAGAAAAACAAAAAGATGAAGTGCAAGAACATGCAAGACATGGAAACGGGAGTAGTCAGCAGAGAAGGTAGGGAGACATTCAGAGAAAAATTTTAGCTTTTTGCTTTGGTTTCCTCCTTCTCATGGGGGTGTGGCCTCATTTTCCAAAAATGGTTAAATTTGCCTTTTTGTATGAATCAGAATACACAAGACTAATTTACACACTACTTCAATGGTGATTGCAGATTCCAGTACAATGCCCATGATCCGGGGCCAATGAAGCCCCTCTTACCTTCACAATTACATTACAAAGGCTAAAAAGTGACAGTGACTCTTACCTTTGCTGAGGTCTGGTCCCCTCTCCCTTCACTCTGTCTCTGCTTTCTGGCAGCAACTTACCTCTCCGCAGGTTTCCCACACCATACAGCATGTCTATTAAAGAGTATGAATATGAAAAAATGTGCCTTTTGCAAGGGAGATCAATATCTCTACATCCATGAGATGGCGAATTAGGGGACCCAATTCTCCTATAAGCTAATATGGGTTTAGATAGGGGATCACTGTATCACACACCACCATCGTCACAGGCAAACAAGTTTTTATTAGACTAACTTTCACAGAGTAAGATGGAAAGTCACATTAGCTTCTTTAGATTTTGCTGTTGTCATGGTAACTCAAGTACATACCATTCTACCAATTTGACATTTATTCGCCATCACCCCATTTCTATTTTCTCACTTAAAAAGCCTGAATTTCCATACCTGGAGGTGACCCTTAGACTTTTGACAAATTAACCCTTTAATAGACCATAATGACGATTTTATGTAGGGACTAGCCAAATGTGTTAACCAAATGGCTCTCATGAAAATCTGAACATTTAAACATATACTTAATACACCTGCATTGAATCAGAGATATCAACCATAACATACTGGTAGCAAACAATAAGGATATATTCATGAAATTAAAAAAATACTGAATGCAAAAGACATTCTAACTTGTATTATTTTTTTCAAAACTGGATGAGGCTCCGCTTTGTTGTCTGAAGATTCAACTGTAGAGCATGGTGACCAAAACAACTGCTTTATCTTTTACATTGTAACACAACATACGCTAGTTTGCGTCTGTTAATTCCTGCTATGGTGTTAAAATCATCAATAAAAATATATATTGTGAAGCTGTTAATTAAATAGACATTTATTTACAAGCCTGTTTCCTACAAGACTTAATTACTAATTGTATATTAATGGCATGTGCTACACCATATTTAAATGCATAAATAAAAATCTTTAAAGACAATATCACTTTAATGAAGATGAAACATGCAAATGATAAAGAACTTGAAAGGTGGCAACTATTATTGTATCTTCTTTTATACTGCTAGTGTAATGTTACCACAGACCTTAATATGTCTGTACAAATTACAGAAAATGAAGTACCCTTTCCATACAGTTATAATTAAAGAGGCTTCAGTACTGATTTAAATGGTATTCCTATTTAAAAATCACAATACCGTAATCAGATTCAAAGTTGTGGCAATGATCCTTCACCCAAATTCATTATGACTGCTTTAGATAGTAATAAAAAAATAATAAAACTTGGCATGCTTGAATTTTTATATATAGATAAAAAAAGGAACATTCCTTTCATTCCAGTGCTGCATAATTAATTTAATTTACTTCAATGATTGATCGTACCAATTAGTACAACAAAAGTAATTCACCCTTAAAAGTGCAAATAATATTTTTTTTTTGTTAAAAATGATGTGTCTTACACCATGTTTGAATGTATTATCTGCATTTAAATGTTGATTAGTGAATCTGATTAACACATACTGTGTATATGAACAAAATAATTATAAAAAATCTAGAAAAACAAGCAAATAAATATGGTATTTTAATCCTTAAAGGTCATTTCCTCCCCAAAACCAATTTGCTGTATTTTCTCTTAATCCTGTCTGTCTGCTATGGCTACTTTTAAGGTCCTGCAATTTAACGTGACCTCACTCCCACCTCAAACCTATCACACAAAACAGTTCACTCCATTACACACATCACGCTTTACTCCCAACACACCTTTAAAACATCACTCCCGGGGGCGTGTCCAGCTACCGAGGAAGATGGCTGCGTGATCTTTCAGCTCCGCCGCTGCTCGCTCTTTTTTTAGCCTGAAACCTGCTTTAACTTACCTCTTCCCTGCCATGGGACGCACTAAGAAGCTGCCTGCGGACCCTTCTACACCGGGTGCCCGCTCCCGCTCGACTTCTGCTTCCCTGCGGGAATATTTCCACACTCCTGCGGACCTGGCTTCGCAGGCCTCTGAGGAGCACGAGGCCCGGTCTCCCGCTAGCTCGTCCTCTCTTGAAGATGGCGCCCCAGTGCCTCCGATACCTTCTCAGCGTCTTACGCCTGAAGTTCGTCAATTGTTTTCCTCCGCTCCGTGGCATACGGACTTCTCAACGCTGATCCTTGAGCTCAAGCAGGTAGTGAGAGACGAGGTCTCTGCGTTGCGAACCGACTTAACCTCTCTGGAGCGCAGGGTGGTTGCTTTGGAGGACGCCTCATCGGCCCACCATGATGCTACTCGGCAGTCGCACCAAGACACTCACCGGCTGCTCCGGTGTCTGGGACAGGTCCGCCGCCGTGTTGAGGACTTGGACAACAGGGGCCGCCGCCATAATATCAGGATCCGCGGTGTGCCCGAAGCTGACGCCTCTGAGGACCTCCCGGGGCTGCTGTCATCTCTGCTCTCCGGCTTACTTGGTCGACCGTTTGATGCAGCGGGATCTGTCGACCGTGTTCATCGGGCCCTGCGGCCCAGAGGTACTCCGTCCGGTCCTCCCAGGGATATAGTCTGTCATTTTACAGACTTTACCCTCAAGGAAGCTGTCATGTCACGTGCTCGGGCGGTGGGGACATGGCCTTGGCAGGGGCATCAGCTCACCTTTTACCAGGATGTCTCTGACCTTACCCTCCACGTACGGCGAGCCCTACGGCCATTGACCTTGGAGTTACAGCGTCTGCACATTCCGTATAGATGGGGGTACCCCTTTGCCCTGGTAATCCGACACGCAAACACCTCCCTCACGCTTCGATACCACCACGAGCTCCCTGATGTTCTCCGCACGCTTGGCCTGTCTTCTCTACGTATCCCCGATTGGACTTTCCTGGGTCTCGATCCTGAGATCGGATCGTCGCGGCCTCCGCTCCCTTCTCGCCCACGAAGAGCTCCGCGTCCCCGACTCGGGGGTACTCCACCGGACTCTGACGCGCACCCGGGAGCCTTACCTTCCGCACGGGCCGCTGAGGAATAACACGGTCTATTTTCTGCTCTATTGGCTGCCCACTTGATGGGCCTCAGACACGGTTTGCTCTCCCTATGTTGCTACATTCCCCGGGGTTTAGACTTGCGGCTTTTCACACCCTCACGTTTCAATGACTTCTTCGCACATCTGAGGTGGACTATGTTACCTGTACAAATTCCCCTGCACGTAAGATGCCCGGTGTCCTTGCCTTGCATTATTGATGTATATTTATTTCTGTAATTTTTTTTTTTTTTTTTTTTAATATTATTATTGATTTTGTTATGGTGGTTGTTTATGTTTATTTGCGCGCATTGCATGTGTCTCTGTGTGCCCAAGGGATGCCCTTGCCGTGTGGCCCTCCCATACGCACAAATGCTCGGCCACTTATGTTGATTTCTGTATGTCTGTCCTTGTGTTGTGGCCCACTGGAGGCGCGCTTTCTCCTCATCTGCCCACCACCTCCTCGCCCAGGTCCCCCCCGCTGTGGCACTGGTTGCTCACTCCCTGTATTGTGATCCACGGGTGGCCCTCCGGGCACTCGCCTTCTCGGAGCTGACTCCCTCCTCGCATACGTACACGTGTTTTTTTTTGTTTTTTTTTTACTGCGGTTGTTTATGTTTATTTGCGCACATCGCATATGTCTCTGAGGCCGCGCGGGGGTGCTCTGTGCACACGAGGGGATGTCCTCGCCATGTGGCCCTCACCTGCGCTCACATACTCACCCATTTGCGTCGCTTTCTGCGTATTTCTGGCACACGCAGGGCTGTTCTTACGTTGTGGTCGATGGGAGGTGCGCTTTCCACTCACCTGCCCACCGCCTCCTTAACCAGGTTCACCGTTGTGGGGCTGCCTCCCCACTCCTGTGCGCGCGGGGCTATCCCTCCTGGGCCTACCTCTATCCTCGCTCCTCGCCTACATACACACAATTTTTTTTTTTTTTTTATTATTGATTTTGTTATGGTGGTTGTTTATGTTTATTTGCGCGCATTGCATATGTCTCTGTGTGCCCAGGGGATGCCCTTGCCGTGTGGCCCTCCCATACGCACAAATGCTCGGCCACTTATGTTGATTTCTGTATGTCTTTGTGCACGCACGGAGCTGTCCTTGTGTTGTGGCCCACTGGAGGCGCGCTTTCTCCTCACCTGCCCGCCACCTCCTCGCCCAGGTCCCCCCCGCTGTGGCACTGGTTGCTCACTCCCTGTATTGTGATCCACGGGTGGCCCTCCGGGCACTCGCCTTCTCGGAGCTGACTCCCTCCTCGCATACGTACACACGTGTTTTTTTTTGTTTTTTTTTTACTGCGGTTGTTTATGTTTATTTGCGCACATCGCACATGTCTCTAAGGCCACATGGGGGTGCCCTGTGCGCACGAGGGGATGTCCTCGCCATGTGGCCCTCACCTGCGCTCACATACTCACCCATTTGCGTCGCTTTCTGCGTATTTCTGGCACACGCTGGGCTGTTCTTACGTTGTGGTCGATGGGAGGTGCGCTTTCCACTCACCTGCCCACCGCCTCCTTAACCAGGTTCGCCGTTGTGGGGCTGCCTCCCCACTCCTGTGCGCGCGGGGCTATCCCTCCTGGGCCTACCTCTATCCTCGCTCCTCGCCTACATACACACAATTTTGTTTTTTTTTTGTTTTTTTTCTTCCTTGCACTTGTCTTTCTGCGCGCGCACAGGGTTGTCCTCGCACGCTGGCCTCCCCTGCCTCGCACACACGCATATGCATTTATCTCTGCAACTGTATATATTTGTATGATTATTATTTTGGTGCTCTCGTTACTCTTTGAGCTGGTGACTTTGGCATGTCTGTTTACGTCACCCTGTAACATAGCGCACTCACTCTGTGTTCCTCCTGTCAGTTCTTTCCTGCTACACCCGTGTTTCTCCTATCTCACCTGGGGACGGTCCTCTGTCTACCGCCCTTCTGCCGCTCTGTTCTTGCCTCGGTGGCTTGCTCTTTCTACATTGTGACTGGCCCTGTGGCAGTTTTAACTTGTAACTATGTTGTTTGCTCAGGTTTCTACTCCGCGTACATCTGTTTGTGTGTAGCGGCGGGGTTCTTTTTCTTCCTTGTTGGTTGCTCACCTCCCTGCACATATCGCCTCTTTTTTGCCGACTCGGCCCCACTTTCCCTTTTCCTGGGAGGTGGTTTTCCCCTTTTTTGCCGTCTCGGCAGGCGCTTGGTGTGTTTCGGTCCCCTGTTCGGGGCTCCGGCTCCTCTCCTCTCCCATTTTTCTCCTTCCCTTCTTTTTCTCTTTCCTCTTCCCTTTTACCTCCCCCTAGAGCACTTGCCCTCCCCTCCCCCCCCTATTCCCCCCCCTTTTTTTTTTTTTTTTTGTTTGTTTGTTTGTTCTTCCTTCCTATACGGTGTTGCCCGTTACCATGGCGAAAGCCCTCACGCTTCTCTCTATTAATGCTCGGGGCCTTAATATCCCGGAAAAACTTTCCCATTTGCTGCGCGATTTACGAAGGGAAAAGGTTGATGTAGCTTTTATCCAGGAAACGCATTTTTGTGCCGGTCGAGCCCCTAGGCTTTCTGGCCGGTTCTACCCTACTGGTTTCTTTAGTTCTAACACTGCCGCGAGGACGAAAGGAGTTGCTATCCTTCTCTCTAAATCTCTCCCCTTCCGGGAGCTGGATGTCTGCGTTGATCCGGACGGACGTCGCGACCCAAACCTACACTTTTGCTAACCTTTACCTTCCTAACCGGGGGCAACATTTATCTTTGAAACGGATCCTGACTAGATTACGGGCCTTTACTGAGGGTACTCTGGTTTTGGGGGGTGACTTTAACGTGGCTCTTCATCCCTCTATGGACACTTCCTCTGGCCATTCCCGCGTTCCGCGCCGCGTCCTACGCTCCCTCCTTTCTCTTCTCTCCACGTATCGTCTTGTTGACTGTTGGAGGGCTCTTCACCCCTCCGATAGGGACTATACTTTTTTCTCCACCCCTCATAATTCCTATTCTCGTATTGACTACTTTTTCCTCCCCTATGATTGCGCTGTCCTTTTACGTCAGGCTGCTATTGGGCTAACAACGTGGTCTGATCATGCCCCGGTGATTCTCTCCCTGGCCTCGCCTCTGACTCGCCCCACGGAACGCTCGTGGCGCCTGAACGACGCTATCCTTTCCGATGAGGCGGTGTGTGCTGAGACCTCACAGGCTTTATCCCTTTATTTTAGTGAAAATTCGTCCCCCGATGTCCCGGAACTTACTATCTGGGAAGCCCATAAAAGTGTGATTAGGGGTCATTACATACGACTCTGCTCCCAGCGAAAGCGAGCGGCGGGCAGGGAGCTCAGCTCCTTGTGTGCGCGCATCGCTGAGTTAGAACGGGCCCATAAGGCCTCTCTGTCTGGAGACATCTTACAGCAGCTTACGCTTCTTCGTGGAGAACTGGCCAAGCTCCTTAACGATAAATACCACTGCTCTTACTTACGCAATAACGCGTTGTTCCGTGAACACGGCGATAAGCCTGGCAAGTATCTGGCTCGTGCCCTCCGAGGCTCCCGGCGCCTGACATATATCCCTAGGGTCCGGTCTACGGACGGTCGTCTGCACCTTCTCCACTCCGGCATTTCGAGGAGTTTCCTTGATTACTTCACGGGCCTCTACAACCTCCCCCCTTTGGACGGTGGCCCCTATCCGACCGCTGACCGATCGGCGTTGCTTGCTTACCTAGATCGTACTGTCCGTACGAGCATCCCCTCTACTGCTGCGGAAGCGCTAGATGTTCCTATCACGCTGCCTGAGTTTGTTCAAGCGGTGACAGCCTCTCAAACCGGGAAATGCCCGGGGCCCGATGGTCTCCCTTTGCGATACTACTCTCGCTTCCGGGACACCCTTGGCCCACGCTTTGTCTGTGCCTTCAATTCGATCCTGGAGGGGGGCCAGATTCACGAGCATACCTTGATGGCTTCCATCTCCCTCATACCCAAGGAGGATAAGGATCCGGAACAATGTGGCAGCTACCGTCCCATTTCGCTTCTCAACTCTGATTTGAAGCTCTTTGCGAAGATCTTAGCTATGCGCCTGAAACCGTTGTTGCCCACCCTGGTCCATCCGGACCAAACCGGTTTTGTGCCGGGCCTACAGGTGGGTCGCACATCTCATAAACTTCTGGGGTATGCGGACGATCTTCTTTTTGCAGTTTCCCAGCCCCGGATCTCTCTCCCTTCCATTATGCGAGAGCTTCAGTTGTATGGTTCGCTCTCTCATTTTAAGATAAACATGGCCAAGTCGGAAATTCTCAATCTCACCCTGCCTCCGCGGGAGTGTAGTGCCCTGGGTGCTCTTTTCCCTTTCAAATGGTGTTGCTCGAAGCTGCGCTACTTGGGTATCTGGTTGTCCGCTGACCTTCCCCAACTTTATGCTTATAATTTCCTTCCCCTTCTGACGTCTCTGCGCTGTGATCTGCGGAAATGGTCTGGGCTAGCGATCTCTTGGATTGGACGGATTAATGTCTTGAAAATGACTGTTATGCCCCGCCTGTTGTATTTATTTCAGACTCTTCCTATTCACATACCTCTTCCGTTCTTTTCTGCCGTCCGCTCTGCTTTTCTTCGGTTCGTTTGGGGGCGCCGTTCCCCCCGTATTCGTTTCAGTACTTTGATCCTCCCCAAGGCTAGAGGGGGCCTTGCGCTCCCCTGCCCTCGTACTTATTATAGGGCCTGCCACCTCCTTCGGATCTTGGAATGGGTGCATGGCCCGCCGCAGAAACTGTGGATTGGCATTGAGGATGCTCTCTTGGGCTTCCCTGCCAGGTCCCTTCCCTGGTTGGCGATCCCTACGGCCAATCAGTGGGCCTCCCACCATCCTTTTCTCAGGGCGACGCTGCGTGTCTGGCACTCCTTGTTGCGCGGTACTGCACTGTCTACTATCCCGTCGCCGCTCACCCCTGTCCGGGATAATCCGGATTTCCCGCCGGGTATGGGTGTTGACCTTTTCCCTGCTGTGACCACAGCGGGGGGCTCTGGTATTCGTGCCTTTTTGTCTCCTTCCGGTCTCAAGCCTTTGGGGGACTTGGTGGCTCCGGGTCCTCCGACCCTGTTGGCCCGGTTTCGTTATGTGCAGCTTCGCCACTTTTTTCGGTCTTTGAGTCGGCCCCATCATGTTCTCAGGGACCTCACCGCTTTCGAACGCCTCTGCGTTACCGCCTCACTCCCTGCTCATGGTGTCTCCCTTCTCTACGGCCCCCTCCTGACGGTCCTGCACCCTGCCCCGCCCCCCTTTATGGGCAGATGGGAGTCTTCTCTACAAGTGGTCTTCACGGAGGCTCAGTGGGAGAAGATGTGTGTTCTTGCGCACCGCTGCTCCATCAGCAATAGGGACCAGGAAATGTCCTACAAATTGCTCGCCCTGTGGTACCGGTCTCCTGCTTCTACTGCGCACTATACTTCTGCTGTGTCAGACGCGTGCTGGAGATGCAGCTTCTCGCCTTGTTCCATCCTCCACCTCTGGTGGGATTGTCCTAGCATACGCCCTTTCTGGACGACTGTGCACTCCTATCTTCAAGATAACGCTATCCCCTTTACCCCTGAGTTTTTGCTCCTAAACCATATGCCATACCCGATCTCTTGGTATAAATCCTCTGTGCTCCGCCATTTAGTGACTGCGGCGAAGGCCCTGATCCCCTTGCACTGGGGTGATTCTGCCCCCCCCACGATTCGGGAATGGTTTCAGCGTGTTGAGAGGGCGCGAACCCTTGATGAGCTTATCTGTTCTGCCTCGGATGCGGTGACTAGACATCTACGTACCTGGTTCTATTGGATGCGGCTCCTTTCCGATTCTCCGGCCACCTCCTTGTTTGACGCGCCATGTGTGTGACTGTAATGGGCTTCTGTTGGGACTTTTTGTTGTATTCTGTTTTTGTTTATTCTACTTCTATTGCCTGCTCTGCCCCCCCCATGTATATGTTTTTTGTTTGTTTGTTTTGTTTTTCCCTCTCCCTCCTCTCTCCTTTTTCTCCCTTCCTTTCTCTCCTCTTCCCCCCCCCCTTTTTTTTTTTTTTAATTTTCCCTTCTGGGACACACGCGCCTCTCTCCTTGGCATGCCCCGCTCATACACTAGTATATGGTATCTCTAGTTCGGCGTCTGCCTGGTTCTTTCATGTGATGTACTGGTATGCTGTGTTATCTCGGCACTTGCTTCATCTAAGCACTAGGTTTCATATATGCTTATGTTGATGTGCTCTTATGCCCTGTTTTTCTATCTGCGGGGGCTTCCCCCATTCTATATTCATGTTCCTACCACTGATGGGGGTCATGACCGAGTGACTATGCTCATTTGGCATGTTTTTGATGTACTCCGCATGACTACTGGTTATTGCACTATTGTATGCCGCCTTGTCATCCTCCTTACATGCTATATTGGAGTGTGTGTTCCCTTGTTTACCTTCCCTGATTTTTCTCTTCTGTATCCCTACAAAATTTGAAATTTTCAATAAATATTGATTTACCCTAAAACATCACTCCCATCACACATATCACACCTCACTCCTCATGACTGGCCACCACTGTGTATTAGTGTCAGGAAAGTACCGTCCCTATTCCTGAACCAGAACCTGTCCTTTTACCTGCCCCTGCATCCATCCCCAGACCTGTTCCTGACCTTGCCTGACCCCTAGTCATATTACCACCTTTATCTAACCCTGTACTCAAGGTTCTTTGACACCAACGTTGGACTGGTGTTTGGACTTTGATTCCCGGTCTGCCCTCTGGTGCATGATCACCTTACCTGCTGTGTGTTAGTCCTGGTTCATCTGCCATTTGCCAGTATCGCTTCACCTGCTACCTACCAGTATCTACTCACCTGCTGTCTACCAGTACTAGTCCACCTACTGACAAATTACAGTTACAAATCACCTGCTGTCTACTAGTACTGGGTCACCATCCGTCTGCGGCATCCTGACCTTGACTAGTATGAATATCTACCTACTCTGTCTCCTGCCCCGTTCACTACTTGTCGTACTACTTCTTACAACTGGACCAGGTAGCCTTTAACAATTATGGTCTGTACAGCTTTGCTGTTTCACGCATATGAACATTAAATGGCAGGTGAGAGTGGCTACAGGGAGTCATCCTGATGTGATGAAATACATAGAAGAGGGCTTTGGAGGAATGACAGTATTCTGTTTCTAAGCAAATGTAGTATTTCAATAAACACACCTTTAAGCATTTAAGTGGATTTTTTAGTTCCCCAAATCCTATGTATTGGTTTTGTACACTAAATAAAATTATGCAATGAAGTTTCCTTCCATGTGATATTTTAACATCAAGTAAGCTCCAGCTCTGGCTTGGTCTAATGAAGACTCCCTGTGGGAGTCCATTGAAAGCAGCCAATACGTTGTGCAAGCCCTCCAACCATGGAGGAGGTGTTCTGACAAAGCTACTTCTACAGATAAGTCACCCCCCCACACTCTCTGTAACTTTCCGCAGATCTGTAGACTGTAGTCCAGTCAGTGAGGATTCTGTGAAAAGGAGACAGTGGCAGATACATGTTTTTTTTTTAAAGATGTAATATATATTAGTATAGTATATTTTCAGTACTTTTTTTCTACCCTTTTTCACTTATCTAGTTTCCTTTTGTACTTCTCTTCCCATCTCCTTTGCTTTTCTATATTTTCTTACCTGTCTCTTTTTCTCCTTTATTTGTCTCTAGCAAAAATAACAAATGAAAGAGAAGACATCCAAAATAAAAAATTGCAACACTGTTGGTTATTTTAAAACATATTTAATTTTACTGTTACTCGTTGTATTAATTAATAAATACAAACTCAATCTAACTAAACCTACATCCCAAAAGAATGAAACATTTTGGCATTCATAGTTGCTTTTAGTGTATATTAAAAATAAAAAGTTAAGAGTGCAATACTTTCTTTTTATATGAAGATAAATGTACTTGTAATTTACCCTCACCTTTTATATTTTCTTATTTACTGTTGTGTTGCACTTATCGGTTTGGCACATTGAGTGGTTTGCACTTTACATATTAATTTCACTTAGATACCACTTTTACATAAATTACATACAGAAATTCATAAAATAACACAGGACACTTTCCGATCATGGAAGTGAATAACTAAAACAGCCATGTAACAACACAAATTCTAAATTTATAACAAATCCGTATATTTTATTTAATATCAGTGTTATGTATTAGTTATTAGACATGTGCATGTGAGCAGAATTGCTTCAGACGAAATTTTAGTTTAGTTTTTGCCACATACGTTTTTGGGCAACAAATGCTGTTTCCTGGCTATTTGGCCCTGAAGAAATTCGGGGGCCTTTCGGTACGAGATTTCCAAAGAAGGAGGCAGACACTCGCAGATGATAGGCACATGCAGCCCCATGGACCAGGACTGAATTTCCCCAATGTTTTATATTATACATTTTATACTGTCACCAATATCTATTGTCACCTATATTTATTTATCAATAAAGAATACAAAGATAATTACAGGTTTGTCTAGTAGCATAAATGGCCAGCTGTGTTAATCAACTAAATTCCACTCAGAAACAGTGGGAAATGTCTGCTGCAGTCCCAGTAATACACTACAGTAGTCACTACAGTTTCTCCAAGTTACCCTATAACAGTACATTTTCTGCACTAAAATAAACTATTCATTAACTTCCAGTATGGTAGGTGAGCAATGAGCATTAATCTCAGCCTCTGCTGAGCTAAATGTCACTGTCTCACACTCCAATTCTCATCAGCCGGCACCTGCTGCTAGTGACAAGTTAAAACGGTGTCACCACACATATCCAAAGCTTGTCCCAACGCTCATATGTTGTTAGACCCATCAATTACAGCTATAACAATCAATGAGACCACCCCCAAAACAGCTTGTAATGGCGGAGGCTACACGTGGTGACAAATGGACGAATTATGATGTCTTTTTTAAAACTTTTGCAGTTCGTTATCATCAGTTTCGTAAGACTGCCCTTGTTATCGTTGATTTGAAAGTATGCATAAAACAGGTCATTTTCACTAAAAATACAGTTTATACGAAAACGAATGCATAAGTCTACTAAATACCTTGTAACAGCATTCTCTAATTTTACACGCAAAACATTTATATAAATTGAGCATGTCCCATGGTTTTAAATCATGCTGTTATTATGCAGCACTTTACAATTTACTAGTCTCTAGCACATATAGGACTTTGGTTAATATTCAGGATTTCTGTAAAAATAGGAAAATAGAAAAAAAATCTTAATTTTAAATTCAGCATGCTCAAAGAAACTGGGGAAACTAGTTGATAATTTGGTGTTTTTTTTACAGTACTTTTTTACGTTCTTTGTTCAATTTAGCAAAATGTAGTAGTTTCAATTAAGTCAAATCTGTTTTTTAAATTACCACATTAAACTGAATTTATTTCTGAAAGGTACCATGTTTCATTAATACTAAAAAATGATTGATCGATAAACCATAATATGCTGAAAATATGCCCTGTATTAGTATTTTTTACGAGATGTATAACACAAAATACCAGGCCTGCAAATCTACCTTCCTTTGTATATATTTTGTTTTGAATGCAAATATGTGAGTCTTGGAATTAAAAAATAAGCCTGCAATAATATGAAAAAGACCTTGGATATGCCTGGTAATAAACAGAGGTGGGTGAACTGGTCGGTAGAGCAGAAGATGCCAAGCAATGGCTGAGCCAGATACTGGGCTTGGCTTATTGTACTTCTGACAATCCATGGGGACATGTATGACCACTAAAAAAATGAGAAGTTTGAGCCAGCTTGGCTCCAGTTTGCACCTCTTTATGTTTTACAATCTGGGCAAAGACACAAGTTGGACTGAAAGCCCATGCTGCCGTGCCCAACAATGGTAATAAACAATAATTACAGAAGGTAATTAGCATCAGCTGTCATGAGAGCCATCTTAAAAGGGCTTATTTGTGTACCAATATGCCACCTACCCAAGACCTATACAATTGGTTTTGGGTGGGGGTCCAGCTCTTGGGTGAGGCATGTTGGTACCATCTTACACAGCAACCTGAATAAGGGATATGTGTGAAAAAAATTATTTTGTGCACTAAACATTAAAGTATGGCTTCTACAGGTCAGCTGGGTATATATATCCCTTTTTCATATTGCAGTGTAAGCTGATTTGCCACTTATTGTGAAAAAACAATTGGAAAAAAACATCAAAAAGGAATCAGTTCATGACCCGTATAGCAAAATGTTCATGGTCATTGCAGAACACATTTTAAAGTTTAAACTCATGATTCATGTAATAGAACTAAAGGAAGACACTAAAATGGCAATGGCTGTATTTTTGAGAGTCTCTTAAATAGGCACAGGAGTTTTGGCACTAATTTGAGATTTTCCGCCAAATATTCAAAGTGCCGTTATGTCACTTCCTCTGCGGCTTCCTCTGCGGCCATCTTGCGTGTGGCGTATACGTAATCTCCCAGCATAAGCCGATGTAGTTCCTGCCGGCGCCACTAGGTGGTGTGAAGAGGAGAGAGTCCGGACACCGGAGCAGGACCTGTCTCCCGGCTGCGGCTGCCGGGATCGCAGCGTGGAGGAGGGAGGTCTTCCTTGCCGTTGTGGCGGCTGCTGTCCAGAGGCGGGGAGTCTCCCCCTTCTTTGCGGCAGATGCGGCTGCTGTGCAGAGGTGGGGGGGTCTCCCTCTTCTTTGCGGCAGCTGCGGCTGCTGGGTGGAGGCGGGAGGTCTTGCTCTCCCTCGTGGCAGCAGTGGTTGCCGTGCAGAGACGGGGGGTCTCCCCTTTTGCATGGCGGCAGCTGGTCCGAAGCGGGGGGTCTCCCCCTTCTTCGAGGATCTCCCTGCCAGGTATGCCATATTAGTATAGTATATTTTCAGTTCTTTTTTTCTTCCCTTTTTCTCTTATCTCCTTTCCTTTTCTCTTTTTCTCCTTTATTTGTCTCCAGGAAAAATAACAAATGAAAGAGAAGACATCCAAGATTAAAAATTGCAACAAACATACAGTATATACAAAAAAACAACTCTTACAAACTTTAACCTTTTTTCTATACCAATATATTTTAAAAATCACTATAAGTATCTATTTTGGACACCTGCTGAAGACATACGTATGTACTCACAAATCTGCCCATAAAAATAAATGCACACAAACCACTAGAATAAATTGTTGTTTTCAAAATTCAAATGGTTTAGTGTTTTTCCTATAAATATCAGCCTCTTAACAAGATAAAACAATAAAAAACATTTCCAAGGTATGTAATAGGTCACAAAATAAATGAAATATTTTTCACTACGCAAGACGTATCCAATTTATTGGGTGTTATTTGTTGTACAAAACAAGGGCTTCTAGCTATTGTATACCCACTTTTTCTTACAGCTTTCAATCCAATCTACTGTTAGGAAAGTTAATATTGTATATATTTTCTTCTAAAGGGAAAATTAGCCAGAGCAGCAGTGATACCATTTCACATTCATCTTCACTAAGACTTTCTTTATTCAACATGTCAGATACTGCAGAAGAAAAAAGACAGCATAGCAGCATGACAAATATACTTGCTGATTGCTTGCAACACAAAACAAAAAAGTAGGACAAAATATCTTAATGTTTTCCTTTTTCCATTTCCCATTCATTAGTTGAGAATTTGCTGTCATTTATAAAGGTCACAGAATATAAAGTATCGGAACCAGCTAAACTTTTTTCATTTCCAACAAATCCTTGTGTTACTTATATATGTATGTGCCTTTGATTAAAGAAGCCTTGCTGCCATTTATGAAAATGAGTTCAGGCTTATGGTACTGGTATAATGATCAGCTTGGCATTTCTCTTTTTTATATATCAATGACAGCTGTACAGGCAGACAAAAATACAAACAAAACCATAACAAGTAGCATTGTATAAGGTCAGCAGGTAACCTGCTCATAGGAGTGTTCATCTTTATTGTTATTTATCGTAAGGCACTTATTCAAGTAGACTGCGTTCTGCTACCTCTTGTTGACTGCTGAGCCACACAGATATGTGGAAATGGTCAGGAACGATTTATTCAATTCATATTGATTCTAGATGTCTGCTGGATTTGTGTATAGAGGGGAAAAAAGTCAGTTTTCCCCATTACTGGCTGGACCCTGTAGGTGATCAATAGGAAGACAGAGGTGGCTCCCAATTGGTCCATTTCTCCCAGCCGGATAGAGTGGTCATCAAAATGACATTCATGTGGGTGGCTGAAAGATACATGTGACCATAATGTGGGTGTTCTGCTCCCGCCCGTTCCCGCCACATTTGTGGCCAATCCCGCCCGCTCCCGCCACATTTGTGGCCAATCACGCCCGCCTTCTTACCTGATTTCCCGCACAGTCCCGCAAGGCTACCCTCGAGTTGTTCACTCACAGCGTCTCTTCTCTTGCTCCGCCCAGGAACAAGGCGGAGTCAAGGAAGTGACGTCACATCACGTGACTCCTTTTTTTTCCTGGGCAGAGCAAGATAGGCGACACTGTAAGGGAGCAGCGAGAAGGCAGCCTTGCGGGACTGCACGGGATTACCGGGACCCGCAGGTACAGTGCCTGACCCATATTTTTACTGTATGATATTATTAATATTATTATATATATATTTTTACTGTATGTTTCACCTGAAATCTAATAAAGTCCAGTGATGCTTCACGTAGCAGTATTTTTGTCAGTTACCTATGTACAGAATCAAAATAGACTGGTAAAAATAAACGTGGCCCATTATAGTTATTTTAACACAATATTTGGCATTTGATATATCTTGAACTATAAGATATGCCATTAAAGAAATTAAATAATATTTTTTTTCATTCATGTTTTCTTTGAACTATACACCGTGTTACAATAAATTAAATCTAATAAAACCCCCTTCAAAAGCATCAGGTTGGATCTACAAATCAAATTACGTCTGCACATTCAGTGCTAAAACAAACAAGTAATCTCCTTGGTTACAAAAAAAGTTCCTTCTTTTATCTAGTACCGGTTTTTGAATTTAGTTTTATTATTTGTATTAATTGTGATTATTGAATCACCTACACTTCGGGGGTTTATTACAGCTTGAGTTACATATATTGAGTTTTCAAGCACTCTTTCTTCTCTGCTTTATCTGATGATAGGGTAAATTTTCTAGGTTAGTGGAGTTGAGGGTTAACATGCATGACCTGACTACATTGAAATTCCATGCCCTGGTAGGCTAACACTTGTAAAGCAAATAAAAGAAAATGTGTATGTCCTCACATGAAATTTGCAAAATTAAGTGAAACTTTGCCACAATCAATAAATAAATTTAAAGGAAAAAAAATAAAATAAATTTGACAGGTCCTACTTAATCCAACCTTGTGTAAGGGGGTGTATAGTCTCCCAAACTGTCCACCCTCCTGGCACCCAGGGGCTAAGCTCACTCATTTATTTAATCTTTATTAGATCAGGATATATTACAGCATGCAGCTGATTTCTGCTGCTTGCGTGTTATATGGTTGGTTTCCACAAGATGTATAGATAAATTTCTCACTAATCCTGGGAACTGCACCAAAAACCAGTAGGTTTAGAAAAGCTAAATCACAAAGAGTTGTTGGCGTTACCTGTCTTTTATAAAACACTCAGAAGATGTTAGTGGGGTTTTATCTCATATGAAAAATAGTAATTTTACTTACCGTAAATTCTTTTTTCCTTAGTGTAGTGTCAGTACCACGGGGTGTCGCTCTTCCTGGGACAAGGACCTAGAACCGAAGAGGTTAAGATACCTCCTAACCCCTCCTACTCCTCCCTATAAGAGCCCCGGCAACCCTCATACCTTCAGAAAGTACCAAGAAACACAAGATAGCTTGCAAAAAATAATGTTAATACAAAAATGCACAGGGAGGGATATATGTACTGACACTACACTAAGGAAAAAAGAATTTACGGTAAGTAAAATTACTATTTTTCCCGTCGTGTAGTGTCAGTACCACGGGGATATAGCAAGATGACCCCTCCTGGGTGGGGAAAAAACGGTCACGAGGTAACTGCCTGAAGCACCTTACGCCCGAAGTCAGCATCAGAGGAGGAGAAGATGTCTAGCCGGTAATGCTTGATAAACGTGTGAAAGGAAGACCAAGTAGCTGCTTTGCATATTTCTTCTGGAGATGCCGAAGACCTTTCAGCCCAGGATGTAGCCATAGCTCTGGTGGAGTGAGCAGTAATGCGGGATGAAAGAACCTGACCACTGAGAGAGTAGGTTAAGCGAATAGTATCGGAAAGCCATCGAGATATCGTGTGCTTGGAGGCCGCATTGCCTGTGGATCTACCAAAATAATTAACAAACAATTGATCCATGGAGCGGAAAAAAGCAGTGCGGTCTATATAAATTCGTAGAGCTCTGTGGACGTCTAAAGTGTGCCAGAGTGATTCTTCCGGAGTTGAAGGAGACGGGAAGAAAGAGGGCAAAATTAATGGCTGATTGACATTAGCTTCAGAGATAACCTTGGGCAAAAAAGAAGGTTTAACATACAGGACGACTTTATCTTGGTGGAAAATAGTAAATTCTGGAGCCGCGGAAAGAGCTTGAAGTTCACTGACCCTCCTCGCTGAGGTAATGGCCACCAAAAAAGCCGTCTTGAGGGATAAAAATTTTAGAGATACCTCTTCCAAAGGTTTGAATGGTTCAGAGCAGAGTGCTTGGAGGACCAATGACAAATCCCAGGAGGGAAAATTCGAACGTCTGGGAGGCCGTTGAATGATGGCAGCCTTAAAAAAAACGCCTGACGAGAACTTGGGACGCCAACTCCGACAGGAGAAAATGACTCAGGGCTGAAACCTGTCCCTTAAGCGTCGAGACTGTGAGACCCGCTGAAAAACCTTCCTGCAAAAAATCCAGAACAGAACTTGTGGGGGGAGAAGAGAAATCCAAACCTTTGGAGACACACCAGTGGAGAAATTTATTCCAGACTCGAAGATAAATAGTGGACGTAGATCTTCGTACTGAACCCAAGAGGATTTCTGACATAGAATTGGAAACGCCTCTGCTCTGGAGGATCATCCTTGCAGCAGCCAGGCCGTCAATCTGAACTGCAGAAGAACATCCTTGGACAGGTTCTTGTTTTCCAGAAGATGGGAGGAAACTGGCAGCTCCCATACTGAAATCGCCATACTGAGCAGCTCCGAAAACCAACTTCGATTCGGCCAATAAGGGAGAATAGCTAAAACCCTGGCTCTGTCTACCCGAATCTTTAGGAGGATCCGAGGAATCATGGCTACTGGAGGAAACACATAAGCCATCTTGAAAGACCAAACCACTGACATTCCGTCTAGCAGGGGGGGATTGTCCTGCCTGTAAAGGGAGGCGAAAACTGGCAATTTCCTGTTTTGTCTGGTCGCCATAAGGTCTATATCTGGTAGGCCGAATCTTTGAACTAGGAGAGAAAAAATGCTCTTGTCCAGGGACCAGTTTGCTTGGGAGCAACGAGATCTGCTGTGATCGTCTGCCAGACAGTTGTCTACTCCTTTGATATGTGTCGCTGCTAAATCCTCCAGGTTTATTTGGGCCCAGCGCATGAGATGGTCTGAAAGGTCCTGTAGCCTTGGAATCCGGGTGCCACCCTGTCTGTTTATATATGAGACTGTGGTGGCATTGTCGGACTGGATTCTCACAGCTTTCCCCCGTAATCTTGGACCGAAGGTCTTGAGTGCCAGGAACACAGCTTTCAGTTCCCGAAAGTTTGATGATTGGGCTTGATCGATTAAGGACCAACTGCCCTGACTGCAGAGGTCAAGTAGATGAGCTCCCCAGCCTACCTTGGAGGCATCCGTGGTGAGGGTGATCCAATGACGTGGTAGAAAAGATCGCCCTTGGGTGAGGCGCTCCTTTGCTTTCCACCAATTCAGCCGGAGTAAAACCTCCCTGGATACCGTGAAGGTAACATCTAGATCCTCCAGTCTCCTGGACCACTGTTGTAGGATGTCCCATTGCAGGGGTCTCAACTGCGCTTTGGACCAGCTTACTGCCGGAATACACGCTGTAAGACTGCCCAGGATACTCATAGCCAACCTGAAGGAAAGGGTTGGATTTTGTTGCAGAAAGGAAACCTGATTCTTTATCTTCTTGATCTTGGAGCGTGGGAGATAAAGTCTCGAAGAGACGGAATCCACTATGAGCCCCAGAAACTGGATCTTCGTAGTTGGAATCAGGTTGGACTTTTTGTAATTTATGATCCAGCCGTGTTCCCCCAAGCATCGGGTCGTAAAGCTGAGATGTGCCCGGAGCTCCTGAGAAGAACTTGCTTTTAGCAGCCAATCGTCTAGATAAGGGACGACTGTGATCCCCTCTTTCCGTAAAGCCGCTGCAATAGGAGTTAAAAGCTTTGTGAAGATCCGAGGAGCTGACGACAGGCCAAAAGGGAGAGCAGTAAACTGGAAATGACGAACTCTTGTCCCGACTCTTATGGCAAACCTGAGATATTTCCTGGAGGCTATGGCGATAGGCACATGGAGATAGGCATCTTTTAGGTCTAACGTAACCATAAGGTCCCCTTGTCTCAACAGGCGGGTAACCGTGAGAATGGATTCCATTCTGAAGTGACGGTAAGGAATATACGCATTGACTTTCTTTAAATCCAGAATTGGACGGAAGGACCAGGAAGAGACGGGAATAAACTCCCTGAAACTCCTGATACTTTGGAACAGGCTCTATGACACCCTTTTTTAGAAGGGTAAGGCTTTCGGCCAACAGTGCTGAGTTCTTTACCTGAGAGGGGTAACACGAAATCAGGAACAGAGGACGAGGAAAACTGGAAAACTTTATCCTGTACCCGTCCGCAATGATCCTGAGGACCCAGGAATTGTTTGTGGTTTGCCTCCATTTTGGTAGGAACCATTGCAGACGACCTCCAACACCGTCAGAACTTCCTACCCTCTGGTTTCTTAGGGTGTTCCTGAAACTTTCTCTCGTGTTGTTTACGAAAGGCTTGAGTCTTGAAAACTGGTTGAAAAGGCCTGGAAGGTCTATACTGGTATCGCTTGTTCCATCTGCTTTTCCTATCCTGAGGAAGTGCCTTTTTAGTATCAGACATGTGTCTGATCAGTTCCTCCAAGGAAGAACCGAATAGCTTGGTTCTTTCAAAGGGCAGATCGCATAGAGTAGATTTGGAGGCAGTATCTGCTGCCCAGGAACGTAGCCATAATGCCCTTCTGGCAACGGAAGACAAACCCATGTTACGGGCTGAAAGCTTAAGGCCCTCTTCTGCAGCTTCCAGCAGGAAGCTATTAGCCAGTGTCAGGTTTTTAAATAGTTTAGACAAACCTTCATCCATAGATTCTGAAAGACTGCCCTCTAAGGACTGCAACCAGACACCCTGCGCTTTAGCCACAGATGCGCTAGACAACGCCACTTTACACTGGAATCCAGATGATTGGTAAATACGTCTGCAAGACGTTTCTGCCCTCTTATCCATAGGATCCTTAAGACCAGCCACTTCACTAATGGGAATGGTCGTACGTTTGGAAAGCTGGGCTATCTGGACGTCTACTTTAGGGATATCTTCCCATTTTTCATCGCCCTGAAGGTAAAAAAGCTGCTTAGAGTGCTTTGATATAAAGGCTCTTTTGCCTGGATTATTCCACTCTCTATACATGAGATTCTGCATGTGAGATAACATGGGCAACCCTTTGGGGTGCGCTGACAGGTCTGAATCCTGAAAAAGCCGTGAGACTTCCTTAACAAATTTACGCAGCTCCTGTGGAGGAAAATTGGTCTCATCCTCTGACTCCCCACTAGATGAAGCTGAATAGGATGAACTAGAAACCTCCCCAGAGGATAAATCAGAATGAGGGGATAATACCCTCTTACGTTTGTGGGATTTAAGTTTAACGGGTTCCACAGGTGTAGCTGCTGCTGCTTTAAACGTTTCAAACGTTTGCGCCAGGTTGTCCTGGAACCAAGCTAAAAAAGACTGCATGTCTTTTTGTTTTTCTTTTGCCAAACTCTCAGCAGAGCAGGCATTGCAAAATTTCTTCTTACAACCATCCGGCAATGGAGTGGCACATTCAGTGCACGATAAATGTTTGGTTTTAACCACAGCCTTTTTTGGAGCAGGTGTAAAAGATTTCTCTTTATCCGGCTTATCTGGTGAAACCGGACCAGACATCTAATATAAAATATACAGGGCAGAGGATTTGACAGGGTAAGATTAACCAAATCCTACTTTACAACTCCTCAATCCGTGTGGGGGGCTGGTGACACGGAAATCCCAGTGTTGACAAGCTCCTCTGCTGTCAGACTGGGCAGCACAGCTATATATATGCGAAAACCAGTTAGTTTTCGCGCCCTGAACAAGAGAAACTGAATCACGCATGCTCAATAGCGTGTCAGTACTCTTGGTGGAACGCAGCGCCCTCTGGCGTGCGTTCCACCGCTGTGCGCATGCTCCAACCTGCCGGCATAAGAGCGCGGCGTCTAAACGGCTCCGTAACGTCCGCCGATGCGGACGTTACTCCTCGCTCTGCTCACCACCCGGGGAGCAATCGGAGGGAACCCCCGGACACAACCCGTGTGCCCCACCAACGAAAAAAAACAAGGTCCGTCCCTGACAAGGGACAAGGAAAAAACTGAAGGTATGAGGGTTGCCGGGGCTCTTATAGGGAGGAGTAGGAGGGGTTAGGAGGTATCTTAACCTCTTCGGTTCTAGGTCCTTGTCCCAGGAAGAGCAACACCCCGTGGTACTGACACTACACGACGGGAAAAAATAAAGGAGAAAAAAGAATGGCCACTATTGTTTCCAAAAAAAGATATTTGTGAAATGAACTGGCTTGTTTTGACATAAAAGGCACTATTTTTTCCCCTGTCAAATAGGTAAGTTTGATGGGAATATCCTGCTGGGTATGAATGCCAGTGAACGTTCAACACCTTTACTTTCAAGGAAAATTCAGTAACATATATCATATCGTCTTTGTCAGTTAGATATGTTTTGTAAAACCCTTGTGATTTAATAGAAAAAAAATATTTCCTACTGTCAACAATTGTTATTTTATCTGCTATACTTTCTAAAACCAGTATTTAATTCACTGTAAATTGTTGAAATTGTCATATTAAAATGCCTGTGCAGAAAGGGATATACAACTATTCTTACTAATATAATTACATGTTTATTTTATTATTATGGAAACTATACAAATTTAGTAAACATTTGGTTTTCCCCTTTGCAAAGGATGTGATAAAAATGATGGAATAGTCTGTTGGCCATTGTAGTGATTGTTTCACATTTTGTTATGATTGGTTTTTTTATAAATATTGCACAGTCACAATTCCTTACTTAAACTGGGTAATATTTAATGTGCATACATACCACGATACTGGTGCAGTCCCAAGCTCTTGTCTCACAGGAGAGTTACATTTATTTTCTATAGTTCCTGATCCCTACGGGGATCAGATTAGGCCGGAGTGGATGGATCCAAGGATCCTTTTATTCTTTCTGGCTGCTGGGGCTCTGCCCCAACCCCCTACAAATCTCCCAGAAGCCCATTTTCCAAACTTTAAGTCACAGTGCGCTAGGATCAAATATCATATCCGGATGCTCTGCAGTGATGACAGCAGCCATGGAGAAGTCAGCTGGGGAGCTGCCCATAGTCACTTTAGACTAAAATACTCAGACTTAAGGCCTTAAACTCTTTTGTATGATCTTGGATTTCCATTCCCGTATAACTTCCTTCACTATATAATGAAAAGTGGCATTTGGCAAAAATGTTTGCAGGAAAGAAATGCATTCATTGTGCATTATGGAACAGCTGTGTCTCCGAGGTGGGAGCAATTCTAACAGATGACTTACCAGGTACGTCACAAGTCCTGTATGACCAGTTTTTGTGATGTATCTGGCATGTCATAGATTAAAGAACCTCACAATAGTTGTATGCAATCTGTAATAATATGACTAACGCAGTTTATCATGAATCATATTAAAAATGAACATATACTTTTTTTTTTTACTTAAGCATAAGCATTTCTTCAAACCAACTGTTTCTGGGAACATTCAGTACTTAGGCAGTTACGTTAGCTGTGGTCTACATATGGTTCAGGTAATCAGATAAGGAACCAACACACATGGATGACTAAACATAACAGTTATTAGTTTGCTAAAAGCACTCTAGACAGATGCGCACTATTAAACAAAATTAGAGACAGAGACTCCAAAGCAGGTTAGTAACAGATTGTGGTACTGAAGGCAAAAATTAAAGATATTAATTGGTCTGCTTACAGTGTCAGCATCTCTCTGCACGTAAAACAGATATGTGTTTTTCTCTAAACTCCCTAAGCAAGATGCTTGAATATAATTTGTTTTTTTGACAGACATGAAAGCTGGGTTTGTTTACATATTAATGCAGTAACTTTGAAGTCTGTTGTTCAAGTATGCAAGATAAATAACAGTGCTATACATGGAACATAAATTATTTTCATTTTTAATTTGTCCCTTACCTTAAGTGCTGTATTGTGTGGTAAGATAAAATAATACCTGTACCTAAAAAGAAAATATAATATTTTTTAAATTTCAGTATTTTAATTAAAGATGGCATATCTTTTTTAAAGCATTGAATGTCAGAGTGGCGCTCAGCATCCCTCATTTAGTATAATTTCCTAACAGGTAAGTCACTGTAATAATTTTTGTGTCCAACATATCCAACTATATGACCAACTAAAAAATGAAAACAGAAGAAGGACATGAAGAGCTCCTGGGGGTCATCCATGTGAATGGCAGGCTTCCATTACATATATAGCACATCATTTATGTTAAGTTTATTAAGGATACTGAGTTTAAAATGTAGGACTTTAGGTCCTCTATAAGCCATGAAAAATTGGAAATTGTACTTCCAGGGTCAAGTAATGATGAGGCTTAGCTGCCTAGCAGGTCAGAACATTTTAGGTGTACTGCATTGAAGCATCAATGTTAATAAGGGCATTAACATTAAGGGCAATGTATAATCTTCTACCATATATTGCAATTCTATTAATATGAAGTATTTCTCCTTCACATAACAGAGGGAATCAAAAATACCAAGCAACAAATGTATTGTTGGCAATATATAGTTAAAAAGGTAGCCTTTCCTTCTCTTCTTGAGATACACTTCTGGAATAACGAGTAAAACGTACTTCAAATGCCTAGTACAATTTCCACAAGAGGTAAATATATGGGGAAATGTATATTTTGAGATTGGATCTGACAAGATATATAAGAGATAATATTGAGGATGTGATGAAGTTTGAAATGTGAATGGAAAGCTATTTCACTGTAATTCTTGTGAGGTTCATTGGAAGTAGGCAGAAACAGTAACAGATCAAAATTATAAGAGTTACACAAAAAAAAACATAGGCTGTTACAAACTGTACTTGTCCTACAATGTCGCTAGGACCCTGTAAAGAGGAAAACATTTCATCTGTACATTGGGTTGGCCAGGTAGGTAGTAAATAGACAGAATAAACAGATGAAATACTCAAAGTGCACTTCCATTTCCTTTGCTTTCAACGATAGTATACTAGCTAGAGAGAAAGAAAATGTTCAATATTATTAAATTCAATGTAATTACTCCTTAGGTAATGCTGTGTGAATGGCATCATTATAAAAAGGGAAATAAGTAGACTATTGCATTTAGATTTGTACAAATTAATATTTTAACAAAATGTTCCAATTTTGTTAATTTGTACAAATTGGGGGACAGGCTGATCATGGAGGCTCTGCTGTTTTTGCAGAAATGCTCCAGGAGGCATGGTTAATGTAGCGGACAACGGTGAGAAGCTGACAATGAAAAGGAGATAAGGACATGGAAGCAGTCGGTGGAGAGGTTGGGGAGACATTTAAAGAGATAGCATTAGAGTGAATACGAGTATGTGAGACATTGAGTGAGGGTGAGTGAAATTTATGTTCTGAATGCAAAAAGCCCTAGAATGTCATTTCAAACAGAAAGCGCAAGAAAAGGAAATATATTATCTGAAAATGAATGGACATACACAAAAACACATAAAGAACATATATAGGAATCAGGCAATGATTTGACATATTTTTAACATATTAAATTGTTGCGTCTAAAGACAAAATGCCAACTTTTCTGTAAGCCTTCTCATTTTCAGGCACATCAATCTATTGGTTCTATCCCTATCTATTCTCTCAACTTCCAAAGGTTTAGGTGAAAAAAAACATTTACATTTTAATTAAGCAACTATAATGTTAAGGTTAGACTGTTAATAGTCATAGTTTTCTACACAAAAATTCTGAAGCTACTTTCTCAACTAGTAGAAATCAGGATAAAGTGTAGTACACTTTTTTTTTACAGAAAAAATAATTTAGTGTTACTATACCTCCATAGGAAGAAATTGATGAGTTTTTAATTTAATTCAAATCTCTGTGATATTAAGAAGATTTTATATTTAATGATTTCAATAATCCTTAAAAAAATGGAAAATGATTACTTTCTATGGGCTCTTATGAAAAAACCAATGTTGTAAATAGTTTACTTCTGGTTTATGATATGGAGTGGTAATAGAGAAGTAATGTCTTTTATGATGGTAAAGCTGAAATAATCCTTTGATAACACATTTACACTATTTAGCATATATGTGTATATACCTGTCCTTCTAAATAAATGTATTTTACTGTGGGAATGTAGCACCATACAACTGTAAGATCATTCTTGATGTTGAGTAATCATTCTGCGTAATGTAGCTTTCTTTATAATCAAATATCAACTACCAATTTTAAAACTATGGTTCCAAAGAAAAAAAACATTCATGAATTGCATGCTTTTCTCTGGTGTATTTGTTATAACCATAGTTGTGGGTTCTACAGGTGACAGTGAATACATCACAACCAAGTTGACCCGATTTATATGGATTTTGGATCAACTGTAGGTTTTGTAATTATATTATCTTCTTGATACATAACTCAAAGCTACAAATTATCTAATTTGTTTTACAACTGAGGGAAAGAATAAAAAAAAATATGTAGTGGATGCAATATTTTTTACATTCTACTATACAGCAAACAGGTAATATTTTTGTGTACAAACATTTTACAATATTCAGTGTGCAAACCTGTAAGCAGTAGGTTTAATTTCTGTCAGTCCATTTACTGTCGTTTAATACATGTTTCTTGTGTGATTATACTGTACAATGCTTGTTCTCAGATCATGTCTTCTATATAACATTCTCTAGTTATTATTCACAATTTGGGAGCAAATATTTAGGTTATGTTCATCTATTCATTTATCCAGCATTTTCTTACACTTTCTTATAATAACACTCTGCTATTTTTCCCATCTATGTAATTTACTGTTTCTTATGGCATGCTTGATAATCGAACATTGCTCTGTATGATGGTGCTATATAAATCAATAAATAACTCTGGATTTTTTAAGTCATATAAACAATTGTATCAATTTAAAGCTTTTCCAGTTAATTCTTGTTCTACTAGCCAATGGTTTAGCAATAGGAGGAATAGTGTACAGATCTTATCCAGGTGATCCAATGTATAAGAGAGATACACATATCTCTCTTCTCCAGCTCCCCGTGTGTTAGTAGGACATGGGGGGTGCTGTGTTGTTACGTGATAATCCAGCAATTCTTATGTGCCTGTTCAGAGCACATTACATGCAGGAAAACATCTTTGAAGTTCCAGGTTTATACCTTTCTGCTATGCGCTGGATACCAGTTGACTAGCCAGCTTCAAACAACCACTAACTTTCTTGGCAGGGGGAGAAGTACCGTATTGGCTCGTTTATAGGCCGCACCCGGTTATAGGCCGCACCCGGTTATAGGCCGCACCCTAAAAGTTTGATGCTATTTTAAAGAAAAATTTATTTTTAAAGAATCAATGGAATGGTAAAACAGGAATACATGTATTTTAACATTTTTGGTATCAATTATGCAGTTAGTCAGCATATGTTATATATATACCGTGATTTGGAAAGCCAATAGAAATTTTAAGGCCCCCCCTAAATTCATAATGCATCTTACGTATAGATATTCACCTCTGCCCCCCCATATATGCCACTCTGCACCCCAGATATGCTTTATGCCCCCTAGAAATGCCAATCTGCCCCCCAGATATGCCACTCTGCCCCAGATATGCTTTATGCCCCCTAGAAATGCTTTATGCCCCCTAGAAATGCCAGTCTGCCCCCAGATATACTTTATGCCCCTAGAAATGCCACTCTGCGCCCCGTTATGCCACCCCCCCGACTTACCAATGCACCCCAGACTCCCTGGTGTCTAGTGGAATGGCCGGTGGATGTCTGTGTGATGCACAAAAGTGAGTACACCCCTCACATTTTTGTAAATATTTTATTATATCTTTTCATGTGACAACACTGAAGAAATGACACTGTGTGCAGCCTGTATAACAGCATACATTTGCTGTCCCCTCAAAATAACATACAGCCATTAATGTCTAAACCTTGGCAACATGTGTGTGTTAGAGACCTTGAGCTCCCCCACCTTCCCTTTGAGGATGCCCCACAGATGCTCAATAGGGTTTAGGTCTGGAGACATGCTTGGCCAGTCTATCACCTTTACCCTCAGCTTCTTTAGCAAGGCAGTGGTCATCTTGGAGGTGTGTTTGGGGTCGTTACCATGTTGGAATACTGCCCTGTGGTCTAATCTCCGAAGGGAGGGAATCATGCTCTGCTTCAGTATGTTACAGTACATGTTGGCATTCATGAACTGTAGCTTGACACCATCTGAACCAAATAAGTTTATCTTGGTCTCATCGGAGCACAGGACATGGTTCCAGTAATCCATGTCCTTAGTCTGTGTCAGGACTCGGGTAATCAGGTCGGGTAGGAGCCCATGTGCAGGGGATACTTGGGGTTCGGTCTGTAACCCACGATGCATGATTATACAAAGACACCACAAAGATACCAATCCACACACATACCAATCCACACACATACACTAATCCACACACATACACTAATCCACACACATACACTAATCCACACATACACTAATCCACACATACACTAATCCACACATACACTAATCCACACATACACTAATCCACACATACACTAATCCACACATACACTAATCCACACATATACCAATCCACTCTCACTCTCACTGAATGCTTTCCTACCTTTCCTCTTTTCTCCTTACAGCTCCTTTTCCTTCTCTTCGCTCCTCTTCTTCAGTTCTTCTGTCTTCTTCCGGGTTCCAGGTTCTACATTACCTTATCCTCTCCAACACCAAACAAATATTATTATTAACAATAATAATCATGAACAGGATAGTTAGTAGACTTTTATTGTAAGGATTTTAGAGTAAAACACGAACAAATATAACTTAATTTAGATGTTTGCTTTTGAGATCCAAAATCCACATATTAGCAAAAAGCAATTTGAAAACGAAGTCTAAAATCTTGTTATTTGGACTTTATCAAATACTTGCCTTGAGTGTTGGATTATCTCATGCAGGTTTTCCAATAACTTAAATATTCAGTGAATTCCCTAATTCAATATTTTGCTATCCTTTTCTTCCCTAATTGCTGGTATCATGAATCACAACCTTCAAAAAAATCAAAATCAACATGTGACTTGTCAATATATAAGTAAATGTAGTTTTTTCCCCCCTCGACGTATGAATTTAGTTTGAAATAATCTGGCAAAATAAATAAACTTGCTCAATTTAAAAATCAGTCTAATTTGTGCTAAGGTAGCCAACATTACAAGCACTCTCAAATTTGCTTTTAAATGATGTAAGCAGACCAGGAATTCTGCATATCGTTTCATTAACACAGAGGATTAACACTATTTACCTGTATGTGCGAAAAGTTGGACTATCCAAAACTCCTGACCTGCTTGTATGCTTAAAACCTTTAGTTTAAAGGGATTGAACTCTCAGACATGAAGTATGCTTTTACTGATCATCACAATTCCGAAAAGTATCCTGCTGCCTCTTATTGATATTTTTCACTTGTCAATGTTCAAGTACAATATTGTATATAAGCAGTCCTTTTGTGGTGGCTGCCAAAGAGAAGCAACATCATATATAGACTTTGTCACTGAGCATTTCAAATTAAATAATCTAAATATATATACATGATTTCTGGTTCATTTTCTTGGTAGGAATAGTAACAGTTTGACTAAACTTTCCTGTTCTTTCTTCAAATGTATTCATAGTTATTCATGCAAACAGTGACTTGTAATAATTAAGCATCAAATACAAAGAACCTGTCACGGACCGGGTCCATACAGACGACTGTAAGAGTGGAGATGGACAGGGCCTGGCTCAGGACGACTGCACTCTCCAGGGTGTTGAGCACCTAGGGTTGTGGGGCCACACACCAGGGCCCTGACATAGCAGCGGATGTTGTACAGAACAAAAAAAAGCGATATCCTGCAGGCACCCTGGAGCAGTCATGAGACAAAGCTCAACAGATGAATGTGCAGGATGCTGCAGGCTGGGAGTAGCGAAGCTAAGCAGAGTACAGGAGAAACAAAACAAGCAAGGGGGGTGGAGCAAGGAACAGGGAGACCGAGTAAGAAACATATCCAGATAAGACATACATGGTACAGGACACAACAAAGGACAGGGAACAAGGCAAGGCACACAGGGGATGGGGTGAGGAGCTGGGATCCCCAGATGCTTCTCCTTTAAGCAAGCATAGGATATCTTAAACTGGGACATGGGGAGAGGAACCAAGATCCTCAGATGATTCAGGGAAAAGAGGGGGATGGTACATAAAAGACAGACACACAAATGCAGGACTAGCATAGGACTATATGATAACAATTGGAGATTCAGTCACATCTTATAGCCATAGTATGTTTAGCCCACCACTACGCCAAAGTACTCCAATATTCGGTGGGTCCTAACACTAAACCCTGCCTACCGAATCACTAATGCTGAAACTAAACATTAAATCTAAACACAGAACAGAGGAAATATCTTTAGACTGCTGACTGAGACACATAGATAACAAACGGGTGGGGCACACCCAGAGCCGGCCTTAGGTGTTCTGGCGCCCTGTGCGGACTACTCCTCTGGCGCCCCCCCATCCCAAAAAAAGAAAGAAATAAAAACTTGTAACAAAACCCCAATCACTATATACTACGCCAAACATTGATGTGGTCTAGGCCTACCACTTCATTGTCTGGCTTAGTAGTAGGGATGCACCGAAACGAATTCTGGACTGAAACCGAAAGTGCAGCATTTACCTGGCCAAAACCGAATATGACCCCCCCCACACCATAAAAAAATCTAACACTTTTATTTAAAGTAAGTAACACACCAAAATAGGACAAAACAATTAAATAATATTATATATATATATATATATATATATATATATGATTAACAGCAATCACATTCCTATCATGCCCAGGCATACCCAGATTCCAGAATTTACTTGCAGACTTGGCATGATAGGAGTATGATTGCCCTATCTACCCCTTCTCACTTCCTTCTCCCTATCTACCCCCTTTCCCCTGTCTCACTCCCTTCTCTCTATCTACCCCCTCCTAACTATCTACCCTTTCCCTCTTTGAAGTTCACTTACCTTTCAGGAGTCCTGCGGTGGGGGTGCAAGGCCTCTGCCTCCCAGCTCTGTATGGAACAGTATAGAATGATGGGAGTTATGATGTACTTTTAGAGCATAATTAGATCATGAAAAAGACATTGGAAATGGTACAGCATAACACCCATCACTCTCACACACTTACCAATCCACACATATACTAATCCACACATAGACTAATCCACACATATACCAATCCACACATATACCAATCCACACGCATACCAATCCACACGCATACCAATCCACACGCATACCAATCCACACTTACCAATCCACACACATACCAATCCACACACATACCAATCCACACACATACCAATCCACACACACACCAATCCACACACATACCAATCCACACATATACCAATCCACACATATATACCAATCCACACATATATACCAATCCACACTTAACCAATCCACATTTACCAATCCACACATATATACCAATCCACACATATACACTAATCCACACATATATACCAATCCACACATATATACCAATCCACACATATATACCAATCCACACATATATACCAATCCACACACATACCAATCCACACACATACCAATCCACACACATACCAATCCACACACATACCAATCCACACACATACCAATCCACACACATACCAATCCACACACATACACTAATCCACACATACACTAATCCACACATACACTAATCCACACATATACCAATCCACTCTCACTCTCACTGAATGCTTTCCTACCTTTCCTCTTTTCTCCTTACAGCTCCTTTTCCTTCTCTTCGCTCCTCTTCTTCAGTTCTTCTGTCTTCTTCTGGGTCAGAGGGCACGGACAGCGGTGGGCACTAACAGCGGTGGGCGCGGCTTCAGTGTTATGCGCCGGGATCTGACAACAAACCCCGGCGCACAGCAGCTGTTGCCGCGCGGATCACAAGGGAGCGGTATCGGAGGTCTTTAACAGACCTCTGGCTCCCTTGAGTGATTTTAAGCCGGGTTCAAGGGAGATCCTTGAACCGGATTAAAATCACTCAAGGGAGCCAGAGGTCTGTTAAAGACCTCCGATACCGCTCCCTTGCGAGGCTGCTCCTCCAGCGGCGGACATTACTGTCCGTCTCTGGAGGGGTGCCGGGTGCCCCCCTGATGAGCGGACCGCCCCCCCCGCTAGGTACGCTGCTGGCGGCAGCGGTACGCTACGGTGGCGGCGGACCCCGCGGCGGCCCCCCTGGAGTGTGGCACCCTGTGCGGTCGCACAGGTCGCACACCCCAAAGGCCGGCCCTGGGCACACCTTATAAAGGAAACAGAAGCTGAAGCTAAGAGCAGGACTGAAACAAAGTATCAGAAGTAAACGTCAGAGCACAAGGAAATCCAGTAATGGATTACAGCAAAAGGGAAACTGTAGCGAGACAGGGGAACTGTAGCGAGACAGGGGAAACTAGAGAGAAGCAGCTCCGCAGCCTGAATGGGTCCTGACAGAACACAGGTGTTACTTTTAATTATGAGTTGATCTAAATTATTTTTTTACAATTCCAAAACAGAAATGCCATATGTAAGCATTTAAAACACAGTAAAAATAAATAAAATAATAATATTGTATGTGTTCTATTTTGCATTCTAAGAACATGTCTTGGGTGGATTCAAGTACAGGTTCAGCACAGCAGATATATTACATATATGGGTCTCTAAGACAGAGCAATGGAGAGTAGTGTTTTCCAGTACTTACACACACACTCAAGGCGTTCTTCAGTTTCCACAATCGGGTGGGACACAGCTTTTGACACATTTCCATAATGCAATATATGTTTGAATGTAAACAACGTTAGATATTAGATTAAGTATGCTAATATTTGCTTTTTAGGGTGCTCCCCCTTTTGTATTTTTGTTGAAGTTACAGCCTCAGTTTAAAAGAAGAAATAAATCATAATTATATATATTATCTAGTGTTATCTTGCATAAATAATATATTTCTGAGTGTATGAGAATACTTATCTATACAATTGAAGACATTTTGGAAATTACCTATGTATTTTCTCAATATCAATCTCTTTACTACTCATACTGTTTAGGAAACCATACCAAGTCAAAATGTTTAGAGTTTGACTTTTTACCTTGACACCATTTGCAGTAGTACTCAAAGTCTGACCTTTATTACGTGACAAGATATATTCTGCTTCTGTCTGTTACATGTCAGATGGATACCTACTAACTGCCTCGCTTCTGTCTCTACCTGGATGTCTGCATGTTTCCTAAAACTCAATCTCTTCAAAACTGAACTTCTCATCTTCCCTCCCTCCAATGCTAACATTCCCTTATCGGTTTCCCTTAATCAATGGGTGAGGACTTAACTCCTTCTACAATGCCCTCCATTCTTCAGGAACAGGTCCTTGTGGGTATATAAGGACAAACACAGAAAAATCTAATTATATAAGACCCATATATGTCTGTGGAAACCTCAATGTCCTTGTTGAGTTTGAGGGTTTTCAGTGATGTTACAAATCCATCAAAAGTTCTAGGACACATTCTCATGCCCTGGTGAGATGTTCTACTCCTCCAGTGTCAGAGAGAGACTTGCCAGACCTAGCCCTTAGTAACAAATATCCACTACATTTTATCATACATCTGGTAAGATTGACAGATCCCATCGTGTCCTCAGGATGACCCAAACCCAGCATAGAAGGCCATCACTCTAAATTCGATATTATAGGGGAATTACCACTAATGGTCACTGAGGATGAGCTGTAGGCTGTAAAACACATCTGGCTAGGTTAATCCCTCCCAATGCAAAACCCCTGAGTTAGCTCAACACAGGCTCTGCATGACAATGATAATAACATAACTTCCCTCCTGCACATTAGCTTCCACAGGATGTCAGCTATCTCCCCCAGCCATGATTAATGTTGTCCTTTAATTCACATACTTTTTACTGCATTCCAGGGCACTGTTAAGTGTGCCAATCATCCATTTTCAAAGGCTACCCTTGCCCTCCCCCATAGAATGCAGACTCACATGACAACTGGCCCAGCATTTCTCAACCATAAGAGGTTAATCATGCACCCAGGAATTTTTTATTATGCCATTGCCCGGGAGAAACCTGGACAGGTGGCAAACCTAATGAAAGGATGCAGATGCTCCTCTTGTGCTCCCAGATTTGCCACATTGATTTTCAACATGTTTTATAAATGATGAAGATAACATAATATATCAGGGGATTTAGAAGAGTTCTCAGAGTATGCAAGATTATTTTAACTGACTGGTGGATATCTTCACTACAAATATACAGTTTATGAAAACTGCTACTTGGTATTTTTAGTTTCAATCTTTTTTTTTTTTTACTTATTTTTAATGAGAGAAAAATAGACAAGCCACCAAGACAAGTTCTTAAAATTACTAAGGAAATCCTCAGGTCCCTTCAACAGATTTTTTTATACATTCTGCTTATTTGGTGGGTTTGTGATTTATTTGCAACCAATTATTCCAATAGATGCTACATACAATAGCAAGATTCGGCTAAACAAGGATCCTTAGTCGATCTAGATTTGTTTATAAGCAAACCCAAACAGAAACAATCCAATAAAACAACCCCCACATAATGTAAAGAGAAAATAGTGTTTCCACCGCAAAACCCTTTTAACCATTTGCATAAAGTCAATTTTGTTGTCTGCCTCCCCGTCTCCCATTGGACTATGATTTCCTGGGAACCTATTAAGAGTCTATAAAATAAGGCAAATCAAATTGGTGGGGTATTCTTAAAGAGTTGTACTGAATATCATGCTTTAAAATGAAAAGTATTTTGTTATTGGTGTTTCAGTGAAATCTAATGTATTAATATATAGTTTTGTTATTTGAAAAAAAAAAGCAATGTGAAAAAGGAGGTAAAGCTTTTGATAAAAATAAGACATGCTAAGTCAACGCCACATCACATATCTGAATGCAAAACATTTAGCAAAAGCTTTAATCTATTGGAGAGCTATGGGTGCTTTTTGTTTGTGAATTAGTGTATTTATTTTGGAGATTATCTAGTTCAAAGGCTCACCTTAAATAAACCGAGATTGGTGGTAACCTGTGATGGTATTATCTAATGCATTTCTTGTAAATTGTTACCCTAACCCTCACTCCCACTTCACAAATGCTGCATTAACCAATCAACAATTAGGAATTTAACAATACCGCAGACATGACAGGGAGATATAATCTTGCTGATTCAGAGATAAATTATGATAGCTATCCAAATGTATAAGCTTAACCCCTTCGTGACAATGGCTGTTTTACCATTCCTGCGGTGCTCTTGTTTAGCTGTAATTTTCCTTTTACCCGTTTACTGCACCCACACAAGTTATATATTGTTTTTTTTAGGACAAAAAGGGCTTTTTTTAGATGTCATTATTTGGATTGTATCATATCATTTACTATAAAAAGAATTTACGATACCGTGAAAAATTGAGAAAAAAATGCCTTTTTTGACTTTTACTTTTACTGATCTAGAAAAGCTTACAAAAAAACCTGCTGAATAGATTCTACTGTTTATCCTGAGTTTAGAAATACCCAATGTTTATGTTTTTTGCTGTTTTGTGCGCGTTATGTGGCAATAAGTACAAGTAGTGTTTTGCTATTTCAAAACCATTTTTCCAAATTTGGTAATTCTTCTCCATGTGCTATTTCAGGTATCTTTGAAGCTGGCCAATGCAATTTACCCAATCAAACCATATATTTTTAAACACCCAGGGTATTTTAAATACTAGTATTTTAACTCTTTCCATGCACTAATTCTACAGCCAGTCTTTGTCAAACTTTGTGGTTGTCTTTTTTTACGTATTTTTTTTTCCACGCACATTTTACTTCATGTATGAATTAATAGGTCCTGGTATATGTCACTGCCACTCAACACCCCTATATGTGTTCAGTGACATCTCCTGAGTACAGTGGGTTTGCCTGGCTGTTTTGGGGCAAAAGGGCCGCATTTGGGGCATGTGCATTTTTTTATGTTGAACTTTGACATTTGGTGGTCCATTGCCCATGCCCTATTTGGTACATCTTTGAGCCTGGCCAATTCAGTGTGCCTTATAAAACCATATATTTTTGAAAACTAGACACCCCTGGGTATTTAAAATGCTGGTATTTTAACTCTTTGCATGCATACATCTGAGCACCAGCCTTTGTCAAAGTTTACAGTAGTATTTTTTCCATACACGTTGCATTTTATGTATGAATTTACAGGTCCATCCCGGGTCTTTAAGCTTTTATCCATCTCCTGCTGTTACCCCTGTTTTCCACCTGGTATGAATATCCCATATTTCATTTGAACCCCTCATCTCCTGCTGTTACCCCTGTTTTTCACCTGGAATGAATATCCCATATTTCATTTGAACCCCTCATCTCCTGCTGTTACCCCTGTTTTCCACCTGGGTATGAATATCCCATATTTCATTTGAACCCCTCATCTCCTGCTGTTACCCCTGTTTTCCACCTGGTATGAATATCCCATATTTCATTTGAACCCCTCATCTCCTGCTGTTACCCCTGTTTTCCACCTGGTATGAATATACCAGACTTGTGAGACAGCCCTATAAATTACCAGGCCTCACTTGGAAACAAGCTTGCTTGGAAATGTAGCTGCTGTGGCCTCTCCCCAAGTGGCCTCCTTATAAATTGCTATTTAAGAGTTACACTGGAGTTAAACGGGAGGGAAACGACATACCAAGTACTAGACTTGGGCACCAGGGGGCTCTTCGTGTTTGTCTTCGTGCTCGTCTTTGGGAAAAAAACCAACTTCGTATTCCGCGAATATTCGCCTGGTCCTGTCTTCTCTTCGGGCGAATATTCGTGGACATTCTTCGTGTTCGTTTTTTCTTCATTTTCCCCCGTTAAGGGGTTAATACGGGGTTAAAGCCGCTCTGGCGCCAGGAGTTTAAATGTCCGTATGAGCAACTCTATTGGTTGATGGCAGACGAGCCCCCTGCTGGCAACCAATACGGTCGCTCATACAGACTGCTAAACTCCTGGTGCCGTAACTTGTCCGGCAGATCCCACTGGTCTCCCTGTTCTAGCATTTATTAACTGATAGAGCAGGGAGACCAGTGGGATCTGCCGGGTAAGTTGCAGCATTGGGATTTTAAAAGTCTGTACGAGCGACTCTGTTGGTTGCTCGTACAGACTTTTAGGCTCCTGGTGCTGTAACTTACCCGGCACATCCCACTGGTCTCCCTGTTCTATCAGTAAAATGTCCGTACGAGCGACCAATAAAGTGATCGTTGATCGCCTCCTAAACTCTTTTAAAACGTGCGTCTGGCGACATACTGTGTATGTTTGGGTAAACATTATTTACGTTTTAAATGTGAACATTCATCATGTTGAATATGAATGTTATTTTAATTATGAACTTCTTACATGCATTTAAACATGTGAAAATATACAGCTTATATTTTAATTATTTTAAATTTATTTTAATATTTGTCAGAAACATATGGACGTTACAAATATCTTAGATATTTTTTTAAAAATAAACATTTTAATATACTGTTAGCTATTTGCTGTTTACTTAACAAACTGAATGTAAATAGGAAAAACTATGTCTCTTCACATGTTTACACTTTATATACACATCAATCAGCCATAACATTATGACCACTGACAGGTGAAGTAACACTGATAATCTTGTTATTATGGCACTTGTCAATGGGTGGGATTAGCAAGACAAGCCGGCGGAGAAAGTATGATGCTTTAGGCAATGTTCTGCTGTGTAATCTTAGGTCCTGGCATTCATGTGGATGGTACCTTTACATGTACCACCTACCTAAGCATTGTTGCAGACCATGTACATAATATAATGAGCACTAATGCCCTCATGGCATTGGCCACTTTCAGCAGGATAATGCGCCCTGCCACAAAGAAAAAATGGTCCAGGAATGGTTTGAGGAACGCAGCAATGAGTTCAAGGTGTTGACTTGGCCTCCAAATTTCCCAGCTCTTCATCTAATGCATGGAGGCCCACCTTGCAATTTACAGGACTTGGCCGCCCATGACCCTGTCACCAGTTTACCGCTTTTCCTTCCCTGGACCACTTTTGATAAGTAGTGACCACTGCAGACCAGGAACACTGCAGTTTTGAAGATGTTCTGACCCAGATGTCTAGCCATCACAATTTGGCCCTGTCAAAGTCGCCCAGATCCTTACACTTGCCCATTTTTCCTGTTTCTAACACACCAGTTTTGAGGAAGAAATGTTCACTTGCTGCCTTATATTGTATATCCCACCCACTGACAGGTGCCATGATAACAAGATTATCAGTGTTATTCACTTTCCCTGTCAGTGGTCATAATGTTATGGCTGATCGGTGTACATATATATATATATATATATATATATATATATGGGGTAGTAGAAGCATTATTAAACACTCATCTACAGACACCAGACAAGGCAGAAGGCTTGTTTTTGCCTCAGTCTTCAACAAACAGTCCACCAATCTTTGCTGTGGTTCTGAATAATCCAGCGACGTTATAAACAGGCAGGTTTCCAAATGGTTAACTTATCAACGAAAAACACAAAACTACAAACAAAAATCTACCTCTGTCTGAGCACTGACAAAATATACAGTAGATCCCTCTCTACTATAATGAAGCCCAATGGAGCAGCGCAGCTTAGGCGGAGTGGGCCTTGACAGAGCTAGGTGGTGTGCAAAAAGGAAGGATTTAATTTAATTGGTTTAGAATTGTTATGGGTGGGGTTATTGGTAAGGTATATAAGTGGCAACCATTTTGTAAACTGTCACTTAACTGCTTATCCAAATCCTGGTTGTTCTGTATTGAGCAATTTGGTTCGGAGAGGCTTTTGCTTTATTTTGCAGATGGAGCGGGAAATTGAAGAGATTCTGGAAGGGCTACGGATGGCTACGAGGGATCGTGGTACCGGTTGGCTGAGGGAGCAGTTGGCACCTGTGTTGGACGTCGTGGCGGTTCCTTCGTCGGGTCGGCCTGTGCGGCGCACACGGCCTCCGGAGCGCTTGAGCCCGGAGCTGTCTTCGGGTGGACGTCGGGTCCGGAGCCGTTCAGGAGACAGGCGTGACGAGAGTGTTGGAGGCCGGAGCGGAGTTGGTGTTCGTGGGAGTGGTACTTCGCGGGCGCCCCGTGGTTTTCATCGGGCCCTGGCGGAACAGCAGCGGTTGGAGGTCGACATGGCTGGTGTGGGTCGCGGCTACGTTGGAAGGTATGAGGAAACGAGTGCGGCGGGCCCCGGGAGGTCGAGGGGTGCTGTTAGGTCAGCGCGGGGTGAGACGGGTGGCAGCGTGGTTGGCGGTGCGTCTGCCCCTGAGGTGCGCAGTGGCGGGAATTCTCCGTCGTGCTCGTCGGAGGAGGAGGGAGCGGTTCCTGCAGCGTTGAGGGTTAGTGGCAGCCCCCGAGCGTTTTCTGCGGGCCTTCGGTGCGGGGAAGGTGCCGTTTCGGCGGCTGAGCAGCTGACTGGAGGTGGTGAGAGTTTTGCGGCGGGCCTCGGGCGGTCCCGTGGTGCCGTCTCTGGTTTTACGGCCGCTACGTTGGGCCGGGCACAGCGTGTGACGCAGGATGTTGGGTTGTTGGTTGAGGAGGCTAGTTCTGGGCAGGTGGGTCGCGGTGGCCGCACTTTGGTGTTGGAGAGTCAGGCGCAGGATGTTGCTTTTCTTCGGGATAGTATTGAGGCGCTGTCTTCGTCAGGGGGTTTAGGTAGAGGTTTTAGTAGGGCTTGTGATAGGTCTAGGTCTCCCTGTGGGAGTTCGGGGAGGGAGGTTGGGGATGTTGGTGGTTTTCGGTCTCGGATCCCTGTTCGGCGTGGTTCGTCTGTTCGTGGGGAATCTTTTTCTGTGCCTCGTATTTTGTCTCCTTCTAGGTCTTTCGGTGCGGTTGGAGGTCATGGCCCGGGTCCTCAGCGACGTCCTTCTGCGGCGGCTGGGGGTGCTGGGAGTGCGGCCTTGCCAAGGGATTCCCATGATGGCGGCGGCCAGGATGCAGCCTCGGGGCTTGGAGCTGCAGCCGGAGGTTCCGGTGGTGAGTCTAGAGCTATGGTTGAAACCCGACAATTGTTAGATGGTTTGAAGGGTTTGTTGGGGTCTCTGCAGAAGGGGTCTCAGGTGGGTTCTGGTTGTGGTCAGGTGTGGTCTCCGGTTGGCTCCGGTGTGGGAGCAGGCGGTGCGGTAGTTGTGCCAGCAGTGGCAGGAGTGGATGGTGGTGAGGCTTTGGCTTCGGGGGCTTCTTCGGTTAGCGTCGAGAGGGCGGAATTGACAGGTGGGATTCCGGATTCGGCTAGGCAGAATGCCTATGTTTCTTTTGCTGGCCCCCTGGGGGTTCATCTGAAGCAGGATGTTAAAGATAAGATTTGGAAAGGGGATTTTGTGGAGATATTTTCTTTGTTGCCTTTAGAGGAGTTTATAGATTTGAAAGAGGAAGATAAGAAGGATGCTAAGAAGGAGGAGGAAGAAAAGAAAAAGCGTTATAGGAAGATTCCCAAGTCGTTTGGTAACTGGTTGAGGGCATTTTGTATATTGGCTAGTGTTATTGGGGAGAAGTCGCCTAATTTGTGCTCTCCTCTTTTTTGTTACTTGGATGGTATCTGGGAAGCGTATAGGACGTATGGGGGTCTGGCGTGGTGGAAATACGACGAGCAGTTTAGGCAGCGATTGTCGGCTAATCCAGGTATGCGGTGGGACCAGATGGACCTGCCATTGTGGATGAAGCTTATGATGGCGCAGAAGGCGCAGCCCTTTCAGTCGGGGGCCGGCGCGGGCGGGCACGGTTCCGCGTCGGCCGTCAATAGGAAAGGTTTTTGTTGGCTGTTCAACGACAGCCATTGTAAGTGGGGGTCTGCTTGCAAGTTCAAGCATGAATGTTCCGGTTGTGGGGGCGCCCATAGTTTCACGAAGTGTTTCAAGAAGGGGAAATCTGGAGGAGTCTCGGGAACTACGTCTTCCGGGTCCGGGGCCGCTTCCTCTGGGGCTAACCCCGGTGAGGTTAAACGCGATGCTACCCTGGCTAAGCCGTTACGGTAATCGTGAAGCGGCTCAGTTGTTGTGCGACGGTTTTCGGTATGGGTTTTATATTCCTTTTTCTGTTAGGCAATTTCGGAGTTGTAATCGGAATTTGAAGTCAGTTTTGGAGTTTCCAGAGGTGGTGAGGGACAAGTTGGCAAAGGAAGTCTCTTTGGGCAGGATGGCGGGTCCTTTTTCTTCTCCCCCTCTGGGTAATTTGCGTCTGTCACCTTTGGGGGTGGTACCTAAGAAGGAAGTTGGGAAGTACAGGTTGATCCATCACCTGTCATACCCGAAGGGTTTGTCGGTGAACGATGACATTGCTGAGGTGCTGTGTTCTGTTTCCTATGCATCATTTGACCAGGCTGTCGAGTTGGTTAGGAAGGCGGGCCCTAATGCCCTTATGGCTAAGGCAGATATTGAATCGGCATTCCGTTTGTTACCGATTCACCCGGATTGTCATCATCTGTTGGGTTGTTATTTTGAGGGTCAGTATTTTGTCGACTTGTGTCTCCCTATGGGTTGCTCCATCTCTTGTTCTTATTTTGAGGCGTTTAGTTCGTTCCTCGAATGGGTGGTCAGGATGGAGGCAGGGAGTCGGTTTTTGGTTCACTATCTAGATGACTTTCTTTGTGTGGGTCCGTGTGGATCTGGGGAGTGTGGTTATTTGTTGCGGATGTTGGAGTGGGTGGCCGGGTTGTTTGGCGTCCCGCTGGCTGCGGACAAAACCGAGGGTCCTACTACCTGTTTGAGTTTTTTGGGCTTGGAAATTGACTCGGTGGCGGGTGAATGCAGGCTGCCGCAAGATAAGCTGCGGGCGCTTAGGGATGTGGTTCACGAGTTTCGTGGTGTTCGGAAGGTGACCTTACGGCAGTTACAATCCTTGATTGGTCGTTTGAATTTTGCGTGTAGGGCCATTCCCATGGGTCGGGTTTTCATTCGAAGTTTGTCACGGGCCACTTCGGGCGTCCAGTTGGCGCATCATTTTGTACGGGTTTCGGCAGCTATGAGAGCTGACTTGGAGGTGTGGGAGGTGTTTTTGCAACACTTTAATGGTACGGTGTTTTTTCGCAGGGAGTCGGTGTCCGCCGAGGAGTTGGAGCTTTATACTGACGCTTCGGGGAGTGTTGGTTTTGGGGCGTATTTTCAGGGCCATTGGTGTGCGGAACGTTGGCCGGATTCTTGGAGGGATAGTCCGCTCATGCGCAACTTGGCATTTTTGGAGTTTTTTCCTTTGGTGGTCGCCTTGTCTTTGTGGGGCGAGTCATTTCGTGATAAGAAGGTGGTGTTTTTCTCGGATAATATGGCGGTGGTTCATGCGGTAAATCGGCTGTCGGCTTCTTCTATGGCGGTGGTTCGGTTGTTACGGAGGTTTGTTCTGCTCTGCATGTCTCTTAATGTGGTGTTTAGGGCTGAGCATGTCCCGGGTTTCTTAAATATTATAGCGGATTCCCTGTCTCGTTTTCAGTGGGATCGGTTCCGCGAGGTGGCGCCCGGGGCTCAGGATTCAGGTCTGGTCTGCCCGGACGAGATGTGGCACTTAGGGACGAGTTGCTTGCTGGAGGCGTGTGAGCATCGTTGGCGCCGGTAACATGGTCGGCTTATGGTAAGGTTTGGGCCGATTGGGACAGGATGGTTTCCTGTGTGGGGTCTGTGAATTCGGCAGCGGAACAGCTGGATGTGCTGTTGTGGTTCCTGTTTGATTTGGTTTCGAAAGGGGCTTCCCCCGCGGTCTTGGGGAGGAATATGTCAGCTTTGGCGTTTTTGTTCAAACTTAAGGGTTGGAAGGATCATACTAAGGAATTTTTGGTTCGTCAGGCTTTGAGGGGTTTTCGGAGGTGGGTTGGTGTTGGTGACAATAGGCGCCCGGTGTCGGTGCAGGTGTTGCAGAAAGTGTTGGATGTTTTGCCATCGGTGTGTTTTTCAGTTTATGAGTCCAGGTTGTTTGGGTTGGCATTTGGGTTGGCGTTTTTCGGAGCTTTCCGGATCGGGGAGCTGGTGAGTAGGAGTCAGGCTGGAGGTGGGGGTCTTCAGGGGTCTGACGTACTGGTTAGCAAGGACATGGTGTCTATTCGTTTACGGCGGTCCAAGACGGATGTGCTTGGGAAGGGGTGTGATGTCGTATTGTATCCATGGCCGGGGTCCATGATGTGTCCAGTTCAGGGTTGTTTGGAATACTTGGCTCATCGCCCTGCTGTGGTGGGACCTTTTCTCTTACATGAGAACGGGTCGGCTTTATCTCGGTTTCAATTTTTGCGGATCTTTCGTGTATGTTTGGAGCGCGTGGGTTTGGATTCACGTCAATTTGGTACGCACTCTTTTCGTATTGGGGCTGCTACGGTAGCAGCCCAGATGGGGTTCGGTGATGATTTGGTGAAGAAGTTGGGGCGTTGGGAGTCGGTTCGTTTTAGGTCGTATGTTCGGCCTGAAGGTCTGTTGTGAGCTCTGCTCGGCTGGAGGGCTTTTGTTTACTGTTTTGTTTTTCAGGTTTGGTGGCCTGGATCATGGGCCATTCCTACGTCTATTGGGCTGGTCAGAGAGCTGCAGTTCGTGGGACGTGTGCGCAACTGGGCTTTCAGGAGGATCGGCTGTTGCTGCGATGGATCGGCCTTCGCGGTGCGGGATGGAATGATGTGTGTGCGGAACTTTGGCGACTCTTGAGGGATGAAGGGGTTCCGGACATTGTTTTGTTCCATGCGGGAGGGAACGATTTAGGTGTGGTTCCCCAGAAGGAATTAGTTTGGCGGATGAAACGGGATGTGGAGAGGTTGAGGGCTTTAGTCCCTCGTGTGTTGGTTGTGTGGTCGGAGATTGTCCCGAGGTTACACTGGAGGCATGCACGTGATGCGGATGCCCTTGCGCGGTGCAAGGGTAAGGTGAATAAGCTCATGGCGAGCTTTATTAGGCGATGTGGTGGCCTGGTAATACGGCATTGGGAGTTGGAGTCCCTGTTGCCTGGCTATTTTAGGGAGGACGGTGTCCACTTATCTGATGTGGGCCTGGATTTTTTGAATTTGGGTTTTCAGGACGCGTTAACCCAAGCTTTGTTTTTTCGGTGTGGCGGGGCTCAGACGGCTTGAGGGGTTCAAGGTCTGGCCTGTGGCGGGGTTAGTTGGGGATTATTGCCTAATACGGTGTTTTGTTATGTTTTTGGTTAATAATTTGACTTGGTTCAAGTTATTGGTGTAGGTTTCGAGCTGGCCTGTGGCTCAGAACCTGGGGTGGTGTAGGGGTGTCTCGGTATGCCCCTGCATTGGTGTGTGGTTAAATTGGTGGTGTGGGGGTGTCTCGGTATGCCCCTGCAGTGGTAATTTGGTTAAATCGGTGGTGTAGGGGTGTCTCGGTATGCCCCTACATAGTTATAATTTGGTTAAACGGTCTGGTAGGGGTGTCTCGGTACATCCCTATTGTGGTCAATATGTTAATATGTTAATGTGGAGGCACCTGGTATGTGTTGGTGCCATTATATGGTTAATTTATTGGTTATGTGAGGTCATTGTCAGTGCTAATAAGATTTAAACTGTTAATAATGTTAACCGGGGTGGCTGGGTTGACAATGACCTCTAAATATTGTATATATGTTAATAAAGCTGTGGACAAAATATTTTGCACCCAAGTAAAGTGTCAGAGTCATTATTTGGGTATGGGGGTATGAGCTTCCTGGGGCACAAACTCAACTATGCGCCTGTCATGCAAAGTGTAGAGCCCGGAAGAGAATTATTATGGGAAAGGGTTAATAGTGTGATGAAGGCATATATATATATTTAATGTGCAATAACACTAGCTTATAATAGAAGCTTACTGTCTATTTAGGTATTTTGAAGTTTCACATCATATAAAGTGTTATAGCCATAAAAATATACAGTTTTTTTCTGAACCTTTAATGAGATATACCCTAGTTTATGAGGCCTTAAAGCTTGGTATAAAGCAAACTGTACATTGCTGTGTAAGAAAAATCCTCTCTCGCATGGACCCCAGTTAAACATCTATCAATAAATTGCCAGGAACCTTGTTTGATGCATTCTTGTTCTGGTTTGCATCTTACCTTTCCATCTCTCCCCTGGTGACTTTTTTTTCTACAAAGCCTCTTTTAAATGTTCAAAGGAGTCATTTGTTTCTCAATGCCACATAAAAGAGAAACATTTATTACAGAATTTGGAATGCTTTTAAAGGTTTAAAACCAGTATGACAACTTTTATATACCCAAATAAAAGGGCAAAATATTTTATTTCTGAAACTTTCCACATGTGCTGAGGTAAGGAAAGATTTTACATTCATTTATTTGGTAAACAATATGATTATGAAAGAGTGTTGAATTCAAAGTAACATATTTCTCAATATTTTGAATAAAATAAAACAATATAACAATAATAGGCAATATATATATATATATATATATATATATATATATATATATATTGTGACAAACCCCGTAGCACCAGGGCCATAAATGCCACAGTTAGGGGTCTTAAGCACCGTCCTCTAAGGCAATCAGAGTCAGGAACTCCAGCTTATAGCAAAAACAGTGCTTTATTTTTTAAATGCTCAAACCCCAAAACCAAATCATAAGAAGAAATACCTAGCTCCCAATAACTACACTATGCTGGCCCAGACTGGCCAGCCTAAACACCCGCTAACTTGACCTCCCTGCCAGACCCAGCTAAGCCAGGCTCTGGAAAACCTCCCCCAGACAGCACACAAAAGGTCCAGGCAGGTACTGCCTCACTTGGCTCAGGGATGGTCAGGGATGGCCTTCTTCAGGGCCCCTCCTTGCCCCGGGAGCACAGGGAAACTTCAAAAGTCTTCCTGATCATCAGACGCCAGGGTTTTTTTTAATGTCCAGCACCTGTGCCTGATGCAGGCCCCATAGGAATCCCGGACTGGATCCTGCAGACTTTTAGCTGGCTTGGATTTTCCACAGAATGAGGAAACGGAGCATTGGCCCACCCTGCTCTCCAATTGCTCCGCCCCAGGGACCCATATATCTATGATATGGATCCTGTACCCAAATGCCAAACAAAGCATCTCCCTGGGGTTTACAGCATCACACATATATATATATATAGCCCATTATTGTCAATGTTTAATGCCCTCTCTAACATTGTTATTTGTATTTAATATATTTCATATTTTGTTACCCCTCAGGTATAAGCCATATCTCATCAAGGTTTTAAAGCTTTAAATATTCCCCAAAAACCACCCCTATGTGTGAAAACCATGCCTCAGTACAGTATACTATCAAATAGTAATTTCTTTAGATTGTATGCTGTAATGGCCAAAGTACATTTCAGATGTTTAAGAGACACACTGGTTTATGAAGTTTATAAACCAGTGTTTGTCTATTAACTAGGAAGTCAACTAATTGGCTGAGTTATAGGTTTACTTGACTGAGGCTGCATGCACTCACAAGACAACTTGTATATTCATTCAAATGTAAGTTTTGTGTGAGGGCATGCAAGTACTTTCAGACAAAGACAGTTGGACGAAAACTCGCATTTCCGTGCCTGAAGCTCACAATACAAAGCACATATCCAGCGAATACCATTAAAAAAACCTCCTACCTAATTGACAAATATTGGGGATTCCATTACACCAAGGAATGGACTGAGACCATCCAGGGCCCCGGGCAACAAAAAGCCATGGGCCCCCTGTGGTGATGACCCTCCCTTAGCCACACCCTATCTGACCATACCCTTTCCTGATTAAGTCCCTCCCCATGGCTACACCCCCTTATATCTATTTTTCAGTATTTAAGGATAACTTTTAAACAGTGTAAACATGTTTTAAATTGCTTAATGCTTTCTCTCACAATCTTTTCTTACCTTTCCTGTGTCTGCCTCCTCTCCTGTAGCCCCTTTTCCTCCACCTTTTCTTCTTTCGTCTTGCCTTTTTCTCTCCTTAGGGAACAAGCGGCCTTCTGGTCCGAAAGTGGGCGTCTCTCTACCCGGCCCTGCTCCTGCAGCCCCTCCCCTAGACCCTTGCGGTTGATTCTGCCCTTCAAGGTCCTCCCGACTCCTGGTCTTTCCAACCTTCGTGGTCCTTCCGACCTCATCAGGCCCAGTGGCGTCTCCAGCTTTCATATTTAGGGAGGGCACATGGGGGGACTGGGACCAAAGTAGGGGGGGCAATTATAAAATGCTACATATACACTATATATATATATATATATATATATATATATATGTGTGTTAGACATGCATTTTTAACTACATAATAATATTTCAAAATAACAGCTGAACTGGCAGTTAGTTTTCATTGTTTAATATTAGACTTTATTGCCAATATATATAAATATTAGACCCTGCTGCCAATATATATAAATATTAGACCCTGCTGCGATATATATTAATATTAGACCCTGCTGCCGATATATATTAATATTAGCCCCTGCTGCCGATATATATAAATATAACCTCCTGCTGACAATATATATATAAATATTAGCCCCTGATGCCGTTATATATAAATATTAGACCCTGCTGCCGATATATATTAATATTAGTCCCTGCTGACAATATATCTATATAAATTTTAGCCCCTGCTGCCGATATATGCCGCATATGCAGCAGTGCTCCAAGTGATTTTAAGGAGAGCACTCTCCTGGCACTGACTGCTTGCTTTAAGCAGTCAATTAGTGCTGAGAATCGTCAGACCACGCAGGATGAAGATAAGCTGCAACTCTGAGGCTGCAGCTTATCCTTAAGGTAAGTAGATGTAAAGAATCCATATGGAAGTACTCATAAAGTACATTAATATGAATTTCTCTTTGGCGAGGCTGTCAGGTACAGTTTTTGAGCAGGTTGCTTTTAATGCAACCTAACCAAGGACTTAAACGTCAAGAGATACAGCTTGGATGCCATAGGGGTGCACCAGAGATAAGAATACCTAATACTCTGGAAACTTCCTCATATGGTCTCTCTGACTACATTTTTCATTTAACATGTTGACAACTAGTGAAGCTTTTAGTGGACACTGTTATTGGAACTAGGTGTCCAATTTTACATAAACATAATAAAAGCACATGTTGAAAGCACTAACCTTCACATCACAGGTTTTCAGAATGCATGGGAGCCCAGCATGGAACAAATGTTTCCCTAAAATTGCCTCAGCACATAAACTATTTTATCTTTGAATGGGTTTGTAAGCTCACACAATAACAGAGGGTGTTAAAGTGGATAGTTGAATGTTTCAGTGCAGTAAAAATTTGCTTTGAGCACAGTTTTACTCAGTCTATAACCTTGGGTAATAACCTTTTTTATTGATCAAACCTACATTTGGAGCATGCTTTTAAACAAAATGATCAATATAATTGTAAAAGCAGAGAAAATGTATTATTTGCATTCTACTTTCAACCACAAACATATATTCTTATTCAGCTTAAAACTGTTTTTGTATTGATTGTGACATTTACTTTTTCTTTCTAAATATTAGATGTATTTGTGTTTTTGTTATTTTTAGTGTGAGTGCTGGGAGTAAAACATATTTTGCTTGGTTGTTTACTTAGAATTCTTTGTATGTCATACATAAGGCATATGGAGACCCAAAAATATAAACACACATAATTTGATGGCATATAATAACCATTGGACTATCCATTGCACTTCAAACCTTATTTGGTCCTTGTCATTTAGAATAGTCTTCTGCTTATCCCGTGAATGTTTAAATTCACTTTAAAACCTTACCTTTCATTAAATCTAAGCAGACACTCTAACTAACATACATGCACACAGACACACACTACCACACACAATAACATACCGAGACACACACACAATAACATACCCTGACATACCTAGACACACGCACATTTAGTATCAGTTTCAATTTAGTATATGCATATCTGGGAACTCTCCAGGTTTTGTTCAGAGCCAAATCTCCAGACAGTGGTGGATTCAGAGCCTGACCTTGGGAGGGGCACTCACACTAACATACACAGATACTCACATTAACACACCAGACACTCACGCTAACACAACTACTCACATTAACACACATCAAGACATTCACACTAACATACACCTAGATACTCATGCTAACACAGCCACACACTCAACACTAATACACATGGACACACGCTAAAACACCCAGACACTCAGTCTAACACAACACTTAGACTAATACACAGACATAGACATTTACACTAATGCAAACACCCAGGCATGTACTCTAACACACAGACACTCACTATAACACACACACCCAGACATTCATACTAACATAACCAGATATTTTCTCATGTTAATACAAACACCCAAATACCCATGCTAACATACATACTCAGATACACAGTCTAACATATTCAGAAACACTAAATATTCACAATCAGACAACCACACACTACTCATGATTAGTTTGGTATAGGCATACATAGGGATTCTCTGGGTTTTGCCCAAAGACTCAGAATCTTACCTCTGGAGGGTCACTCACACACCCAGACACTCACACTAACACAATCTGGAACTCACATTAACACAGACTCAGCCATTTACACTAACGCACACACTTAGACATTTACACTAACACAGCCAGATACTCAATACTAACTCACATCCACACACAAACATGCATGCCTAGACACATATGAACATACACAGACACCTCCACTAACACAACCAGATATTCAGGACCCGGGTCCGTGGTCAGAAGGCTACCACGATCCAGAGTGCCCAAAGATGGAGTTTAAGAGTTATTGCGCAGTAGCGGAGTGGGACAGGGCCTCTCCAGGGTGTCGAGCACCTAGGGTTGTGCAGCCACATACCAGTGCCCTGACATATCAGCGGATTTTATCCAGTTCAAAACAAAGTAATAACCTGCAAGCACCCTGGAGCAGGTATGAGACATAACAGAACATAGAAATGGGCAGGATGCTGCAGGCTGGGAGCATGGAAGCTAAGCAAAGGATATAGCAGAAACATAGAAAGCAAAGGGGGACAGAGAGAGCAAGGGACAGGGAGAGCAAGGAGGACATAGCAAGGAACAGAGAGACCAAGGAAGAAACATAACCAGACAAGACATACATAATACAGGGCACAACAGGGAACAAGACAGGACACCCCGTTGCCAGGCCGTCACATCTTATGGCCATACTATGCTTAGCCCACCACTACGCCAAAGTACTCCAATGACGGTGGGTTCTAACACTAATCCCTGCTGACAGTGATACGAAACAAACTAAACATGAAACCCAGACACATAGCAATGAGAGACATACCTGTAGACTGCAGCCTGAGACAAACAGAACACACAGGTGGGGCATACCTTATAAAGGAAACAGAGCTAAAGCGAAGACCAAGACTGGAAGAAAGGAATCAAAGGTACAAGACAGAGAATAGGGAAATCCAGGAATGGATTACTGCAAAGAGAGGAAAACCGTAGCAAGACTAGAGAAACTATAGCAAGGCAAGGTAAACTAAAGACATGCAGCTCCGCAGCCCGGATGGGGCCTGACAAGGCACAAATTAAAATATGCCGTGCAGAACTGTGGAATCATGGAGGTCAGGATAATCAATAAACAAGCCAATAGTCAGGATACCAGAGATCAGGATAGTCAATAGGCAAGCCAATAATCAGGGATCCAGGATACTAGAAACAGACTGACAGAGAGCAACTTGCTTCTCTTGCAGGCACAGTATAACTAATGGAAAGAGCAGGTTTTATAGGGGCATAGAACAGCTGTGTCTCCTTTGCCATAGTGATGCAGCTGGGTCCCAAATACAGGGAGCGCACAGTGCATCAGAGGTGGACAGAAGCGATGCGGCAGTTCAGTGGGGGAGCGGGCATCCTCCTTGTCGTGAGGTATCGACCTGACACAGACACACACATTTATTAGATTAGTATTAGGGTTAGTTTGGCACAACTATACCTGGGAATTCTCTATGTTTTGCCCAGAGTCCATGTCACAGTGGTAAATCTCTGGGCAGGGGTGGGCTCAGAGCCTGACCTCGGGAAGGGGACCACACTAAAACCTGCTTAGGGGCTCACATCAACCAACGTAGACACTAACTTAACAGACACTTGTATTAACACACACCTAGACACTAACACATTAACACATACACACAGAAAAATACACTAAGACAGTATGACACTATACCCAAATATTCACACTAATACAGCGCACATGCAAACATGCACGCAGACACTCACACTAACACATATGAAAAAATGTACATTAGCACACACAGACACACTAACAAACCCAGCCACACACACATTAGCATACCTAGACACACATTAACATACCCAGATACAGTTAAATACAAACACACATATACACAAACTAACATACCCAGAAACAGACATATGCAACTTCTACCACAGGGTTACCAATGCAATGTTACATTACCCCTTTTAACCCCAGCACCTCCTTCAAAGTAGAATTGTAAAGAGGTAAGGCCAGGACACAGGACTTAACTCTTTGCCTCAACTCCCGTAGCCACTTTACCTAGATCCACCCATGTCTCTTTGGGGTAACAGTAACAGCATTTAGGCACACCTGCTGCCCCTTCAATTGCCCTCCCACTGCCATACAAATTTAAGGTGTTTAGGGTGAGCCCAACCAGATGCCGATAGTCCTGCCCATATACAGCTATAGTTCTGCTCGTCACAAAGCTACTCCCCGCTCCAAAGATAGAGGGTTCCCAGGTAGATGGAACTTGGAAGTTACTAGGTATGGACATAGATTGATCATGACCAGGGACCTACAATATTCTAAATGATGTTAACATGTATTCAACTGTGATATATAAGTGAGAAAACACCAGCTGGGAAGCTCAGTTATCATTGAATTTGGCTACAATTGGGGGCAAGTAAGCTCCAGGATGAATTACCTTGAGAATTATTATTCTCTAATTTCAAAACTATAATACAAAGCAGGAATTCAGTGAATCATTCAAAAAACACCTAAGGATAAATAATGGGGATTCCGTCACAATGTATGGCCATATTTTGCTTAGCTGCTTCTACCTCAAAGTAACCCAAGTTTGGCAAGTTATTACATTACATTACATTTATTTATAAAGAGCTGACAGATTCCACAGCACTGTTACAGTCAGTAGAACAATTTCACATACAAAAACACATACAGTAACTATATTGCTTACCAAGGAGCTGAATCAATGGGACTGCTTTTTTACCCAAATGAGACTCTTGAGCAATTTAAAGCCATCTGTGGAAAACAACTATAATCTTAATCTATATTTCAACAATTATCAATTGTGACCCTTACACCTATGGTTATATTAAGGAGGTTAGAGTGCACCTAGACTTGATTTGTCCTCCTAATGCAACTGACTTCATAATTGAGTCTTCTGATGCACCTAAAAGCCAGGAGGCTAAAGTGGAATTGTTCCCTTTAGAGCTCTCATCATAACTAAATTATAAAAATTATTTACTTTGATTTTTGATTTTTCAATCAGTATAATTGCTTGGATATATTTGGTTTAAACTACTACATCAGGGAAGCTGATATCTGTAGTCTAAGAGATTTAAAACACTAATCAAGTTCCTTGTCTTCAAGCTATCTTCCTTCTCTCTTCTTGTAGCTTTCCTTAAACATTTGGAGCCCTCTGCAAACCACCATCTGAAACTAAGCAAAGCGGCCCTTGCAAGAATCAAAAAACAAATTCCTGAAACATCCCAAGCCCTCTGCAAACCAAGATCTGAAACCAAGAATGTTTCTGAAAATTGCCCTAGGGCCCCCAAACAACTTGTCTGTGCCTTCTTCGCCTCTTGCTCTCCATCCAACATAACCATATGTAAACACACTGACACAAATTACACATCCATGCGCACACACACACAAGTACACATCCATGCCCACACACACAAGTACGCATCCATGCCCCCCCACACACACACAAGTACACACCCATGCCAACACACACACAAGCACACACCCATGCCCACACACAAGTATACATCTATGCTCACACACACAAGTACACATCCATGCTCACACACACATCTATGCTCTCACACACACAAGTGTGTGTGGTCCGGTCCAGGTCAGAAGTGTCTTTCTAAACTATTTTAAGCTGGCATTGGATAGATAGGAGCAAGGGGTCGCTCCCGGACTCCTATTGGCATTGGCCCCTGTAGTTACACTAGTGCTCTTATTCATCTCTCTTTTTCCCCTCTTGTATCTTTTTGGGGAAGGTACATCCTTTCTATATCTTCAGTGCAAGCGGAAAACATATAATAAAAAATAAAAAGTGAGAGTAGGTGAGCTTAGAAATACTAAATGTGTATCAAATCACCATACGTGTTAATAATCAATAATATTAATAATATACTTATATATAAAAGCGTATAATTTCTTCTTGTATATTCGACCAGGTCACAAGGTGATAGTATACATGTAAAAAAAAAAAGAAAAAAATGCAAACATAGCGTAACCTATAATTTCAATATATATAGAGAAATCCTTATTTAAATAAGAATCACAGAGAAAGTATATGAAATATTTTATATATAAATAATCTTCAGTATATAAGGAATCAAAAATACAGGAAGCAATTTGTATGCTTACAAGAGCAGACACATATATGCGTGTTGATAACGCTTCATAGAGATGCCGGCAATAGAAGTCAAGCGGAAAACATACTACCCACCAAAGTTAGTTATTTCGTATCCTAACTCACCTGTTCAGTGTTCCTTGTAACCTATAATACTGTTCCTTGTTCAGTATGCATGACATAGCAATATTTAATTAAAGAAACAAGTCATTTATACAGTTACAAAAGCAATGAATTCCTATTCTGGCCCAATCAACTAGAGGATAAAACCATCCATAGCTATCCAAATATACTATGTTAAAACAACATACATATTCATGAAATGCATACAAGTGAGTATGTAAATTAGTTACAAACATCTAGGTCTGACAGTTTACCTCAAAAATGAAAATAAATTGTATTAACAAGCATTATGTTCATTTCATTTGGAAAAGGAATAGACTGCAACCATTGTTGAAGAAATAAGTTCATGACTCTCAGATGGTTGCTTTATCAAAGAAACAGATTAACTGAATGCATAGTTTGAGTTTGTTAATATTTATTCAGTATAGAGTCATTGGAAAGATTTGATTTTAACTGGTGGCATAAATCTAGTATTGGTTTTAATCTGCAAGAACAATATTCTCAAAGGCTGATGGAAAATTGTGATGCATTCTGAATTATTCCTACATCCACTGGCATATTATTATTATTTAAATACAAAACAAACAAAAAACAAACCATTAACTTGTTCTATCAGGTAACATATTTGTGTAACAAAGTTTTACAAATATATCTATGCCATTATTTTTTTTTTCAACTTACTCTTATTTTAACTTTGTGTGAGAGAGTTACCATGGGTTGGTAGTGTAGTTTCTACCATAAGTGGTAGATATTAATAGAATACAGGGATATAAACACAAATAAGGTAGGCATAATAAGGCTGGCCCAAGACATTGTGCTGCCTGGGACCAAGAATTAAATGCTGCCCCGTCCCCACTAAATCAGAAAAAAAAACCACCCAGCAGCTCTTCCATGACAGGTCTCCTGCGTCTCCTGACGCCGATTGCCACATTAGCTCTTTAAGGTCCTTCCTAACAGTCTCAAGCCGGCATCTGCCTCATTCTTCCGTGACAAGGAAAACCAATTTACCACTGTTCTTGCAGCACCTTCAGTTTGACTCTGCCTTCTGTCACCTTTTCCTTAGCCTTGGTGTTGCTGTCATCTTTTCCAGTGCAGATGTGTTCCAGTTGCTATCGCCTGGGTCACTTTACTTTCTCTCTCTCTCTCTCATGCCTCCCCCAGTAAGTGCCACCTGGGTCCAATGGACCCATTCCGACCCATAAAAGGGCCAGTCTTGAGGCGTAAGGCTATCCTAAGCATAGAATAAAGGCCAGGAACAAAGTCTACGCAAAATTAGTTGCCATTATTTTCAGAGTTGTAGGACACTGTGACACACTTCTATTCCCCAAACCTGGGCACCTACAGAGGGACACAGGGTGGAAAGAGGGACAGAGGGATTTATATCTTCTACAATAGAGCGACACAAATCAGCAATGCTTATTTGTTGTGAATGTCTATATTTCTGTGCTTAAGATTTATTTGAAACAATAATGCACAAAACAGGCAGAGCCACAAATATAGAATGGTACACCTGCATGAGCCACAGAAACAAAGACCTTTATCAATCCATGGATATATACTGTGGTAAATGCAGTGGTGTATTACGGTTAGGCTCTGCCCTCACCCTGAGCCAGGCGGCACTCTTCTCTGTTAAGACTGGGTTTTGGCATATTTGCTCTGCAGAAGAACATCATACTATTGTGATTGTGCTGGATAAACATATACCTACATAGTGTAAATAGGCTACTTGGAGAGATCAGAGATCTCTCCTGTGCGCCAGGGATAGAAGGGCTCCTGTCATCCCCGACCAGCAGCCCAAGGACTAGTCAACCCAAGCCAGTTTATGCTGTTGGGTAAACACTTTTTTTCTGTGTTGTTTGTTAAATAAAGGTGGGGTGCTTGAAGGTGAAATCACTGAGCCAAAGACTTAACTTCACTTCAGATGTGTTGAACAAATTATGTAAGCAGTTTACCAGCAGGTTATACTGAGCTGCTTCATTAGCTTTAACCATAATTCCAATAAGGCAAAAGGGATGCTGCAAAACAGGTGCTTGGTAGATTCTCTCCCCACTAGCACTAGTAAAAGTAGTGAATGTGAAGAAGATACAATTTGAAGAAGTAAAACGGAAAATAAATCAGGGCTAAATCTTATTTTGGTGTTCTTTATGTTATTAATAATTCTACATCCCACCACAAAGCATATATTTTTCAACGCCTACAAAAAGGTCAACAGTATATCCTAATCTGATTTTTTTTTTTTATTAGATTGGTTTTCTTTCTACCTATTGATTTTACACAACTCTCAGTGGTAGTTTTTCCTGATTAGTAAATAAAAAAAAATACACATGCTATACATGAATACATAAACATTATATACAGGTATGTCACTCTATCCACTGAGGTCAGTAATACCATCTTAATTTTAATTTCTTTGAGATTACACACCGTAATTCCATTTAACCCTGGGTTGTAACAATGTGTACATTGCCATTGAAAGATTTATAAAGTCTTCTACCATACCTAGCAAGTAAAAGGTATCATCAACAGAGGAAAATAATGATGTTGTCGGTAAATGTATTCTTTAGGGAAATTATAACTGTGTGATTCCTGCCTCATCATTAATAGTTTATGTTTCAGATAATTTGTAGAGAGAAAAGGAGTAGAGCTGTACCTAAATTACTACAATACTTCATAAAGCCAAACATAAAGAATAGATCTTAAATTAAATTAGGAAGAAAGGCTTTGAGCATACACCTTCTAAGCCGGCTGTCTTATTTTAGCACATTTACTCACGTAAACAAATAGAATTATAACAAAAAAAACCTTGTATATAAAGAGAATCATATGTTTATAATTATCATATATTTGTCATTCCATCATCTAAAAAGCCATATGGTAGTCATACCAAAATGTAAAATTAACATTAACATTAAATATATATTTTATTATATACACAGACCACTCACAGCGCTCAGCAGTGAGGTTGGGCACACCATGATCAATCAACCAATACCACAAACAGACGCAGCCAGGGGGGAGAAACTGCCATTACCATTAGGGACATTTTGGGCATGAGTCTAGCCAGGAAGCGAACTGGCAGAAAAGAGACGCTGGCACCACCACCAGCAGCAGCAGCAGCAGCATTGAGAAAGGCGAATGAGTGGGCAATTGACGACCTGCTCACTTGTTTCACCCCAGGGCAAAGCATCCAAACAACTGTCAGTCCATGGCGTTTGGGAGCGGACTTCCAGAACTCAGACACTAGGCCCTAGCGTAAATTGGCTACACCGGCGGAGGTAGCAGACGTTGCCACACCACAAACACGTGCAACCATGCGGAGAAACTACCTTGAACATTAGAGAAAGAAAATTAACTTTCCAAGCTAAGAGCTGGGTAACCCAACTTGGGCAGATTGAATTTAAGAAAGGCAATCTGCTCCATCAGATGAGGTGCCATGCGTGAGCGCTGTGGACTCAGTGTGTTTCCAGTCATAGAAAACACGTGCTCACTTTGAACAGTGGTTGGCGGACATGATAGAAGCTGCTGCGCAACCCATGAGAGTGCAGGCCACACACTCTTATTTTCATCTCAGTAGCTAAGAGGATCAACATTAGGTGCAGAAGGAACTTCACAGAGGTAAAGTTTGACCATTTCAGCAGCACTACTCTCCTTTCTGCTGCTAGCTCTGTCAGATGGTCCAACTATACTCCCAAGTGCCTCTTCCCAAAACGGAGCTGCTCCACTCAGCTGTGTTGTGCTGCTTGTGGCACTGCTGCTGATGCTGCTGCTAGGAGTAGCAGACCACATCATCTCTTCCTCCTCCTGCACCTCTCCCTCCTCGGACAGCATTCCCATTTTACGCTGCCAGTCACCTTGTTGACTAATTGCTCCCGGTAGCTACTGAGAAGTTGAACATTGAATTTTAAAGCTAGCTTTCCCTTAATTCTTGGATCGCAAAGGCACGCTAGCATCATTTCGGGACTCTCTTCCATGCGTTTGCGAAGGTGTACTTTTAGCAGATCCTTCAGCTTCCTGAGTATGGCTGCTACGTCAGGATGTAGAGTGCCACCTTGAACAGCCTCACGGTTTTCAAGGAACACATCCATCTTGCTGCCTAGATGGGAGAACACTGGGATTACCTGGGCCAGACTGGCAGTGTTTGATCTTAAATTTTCAGTGGCATCCCTGAATGGTTTAAGGACTGCCACTAGCTGGGCGATCACTGTCCAATCCTCCCTATTCAATGGAGATGTAATCCCAATATTATGCTCTGAGGCAAGAATATGGATTGCCCTCTGCTGCTCCAAAATCCTCTCCAGCATGTCTAACGTGGAGTTCCACCGTGTACTGACATCCTGACGTAGGCAGTGTACGGGAAGACCTGACCTCTCTTGGTCTTCCCTCAAAAGTTGGCTAGCCTTAACACTATGATGAAAGTGCCCAGCGATGTTTCTGCAGCGGGACAGAACTACTGCTGCTACATTAGTTCCTTCTGACATTGCTGCCTTCACTACAAGATGGATGATGTGGACTGCACAGCGCACACCAACAATATGACCATCTCGCAGCGCTTTTACCATATTGGCACCTCCGTCAGTTACCACAAAACCAACTTCAACATTGGTGCCTGCCTCTGCTCCCACCCAAAGGCTAAACATTTTCCTCATCGCATGCAGAATATTTTGGGAAGTGTGCTTTTCATCCATCACTTCTGCATGGAAAAGGAATGATCGGTAGCCTGCTGCAGCAGCTTCCTTTGGCACACCGGGCTGCCACCAGTGTGCTGTCAAAGAAAGAAAGGCATGCTGCCCACTAGGTGAACTCCAAAAATCTGTTGTGAAATGAACAGACTGACCAGCAGCCTTGGAAAGCTCCTCTTTCACTGCTGAAACACAGGACCGATACAATGAGGGGACAATGTTCCTGCTGAAAGTGGAACGTGACGGAACTGTATATTGTGGAGCCACAGCCGCCATCAATTGTTTGAAAGGCTCCCCTTCAATCATAGAGAAGGATGCCCCTCCAACAGCAATGAACTGACCAATAAGTCGCGTTACTTTATTGGCCTGCTGTTTGGACATTGACCTTTTTGATTGGAATGCCACAAATTGTTCCAGGGTGGGCTGGACATGCAGTGCTCCAACCTGCCTTGGTCTCTGGCTGCCAGCACTAGCTGCTGCTGCTGCTGCTATTGGCTCAGAAGCAGCTGTTGTGGTTTTTCCACGGCTACCAGCTATGCTGCCTGCACTAAGTTTTACTTCTGCATCTTTACCCAATAGCACAGCGTTGTGTTGCGTGCTGAGGTGATGCTTCCTGCTAGCACTGGTAAAATGGCCAGACACTTTCCCTCTGCTTATTAGCTTCCCACAATGTTTGCACTTTCCATAGCGCCCTTCTTCAACATTTTCAAAGTGCTCCCAAATTGGGGCGCGCATAGCTATGGAGTGTGCCTTGGGTGCTGCTTCTACTGCTCGGGGTGGATGAACAGAGGCAGAACTAGTGGTGGTGGGACTGGTGGTAACAGTACTGGCCATAGTGGGACTGCTAATTGCTTTAACTCTAGATTTGGTAGGTTTTGCTGCTGCTGGTGGTGGTGATGATCGTAGCGGAGAAGGTGGAGGCTCAGGGGAAAATTGTGCACTAGTCATTTGGACACTGCTCCCTGAGGAATCTGATTCCTGACCACTCATCTCATCTACTTCCTCTGGCTCATAGTCTAGTTCTTCATTAGCCAGATCGAATGAAATTCCTGCTAGGCTGGAGCTAAGACTGATATCGTCGTGAGACTCGTGACTAGTAGTAGTGCGAGCAGGAAGAACAGACTCTGCACTTGGCCTCTCAGTGTCAGGCTCCTCTGCTACCTCGCTAGGTGGAGTTCCACTATGTGTAGCCCCCTCTCTTACTGTCTTTACAAAAATATTGTAAGGACATGGCGTGGCGGTACCGGTGAGAACAGTAGGCGCAGCACTAGTGGTGGTAGAGGCGGTAGAGGTGGTGGTGGTGGTTTTTTTTGAGTCTTGCTGCTAATTTGGCTCTGCTTGGTACCTTGCATGCTACTTGTGGATGGGGAAGATGCTGCTTGGGGCAAAAGGCACTTCTTTTTACTCACTGGGCTAGTAGAAGTACTAGTTGTGCTACCCTTTAACTTTGAACGTGCTTCTGGTGCTTTAGGCTTTCCGTAACAAACCATAGAGCTTGTGGGCCTAGCAGCACTACTATTGCCTGCTTTTGGTGCCTTTCCTTTACTTGATGATCCTTCAAGCAATGGCTGACTAGACTGACGCAAAGGCTGCATCTTAGAACTGGTGGTGGTGCTGGTGGTGGTGGTGGTGGTGGTGGGAGATGAAGCTTGTCCCTCCTTAGTCCCAAAAGGAGGATCCATTTCAAATTTTGTGTTGTGTGTAGTGTAGTGTTTAAAAAACATAAAAAAAGGGATAAAAAAATTAGACTTTGAATTTACACGGGTCTAAGAGCCTATCCTACTACTATGCTAAACCTAAAGCTATATTTCTTAGTATTCTAGTCTAACTCTAGGCAGACGCTCTCAAGCCCACTAAGCTAAAGTGAGGTTAAATTATATATAATATTATATTATTAATAGATTAGAATTACTTATATTATGGATTATAGATAGAATATAGATTATGAATTAGAAAGAATTACTTATATATATTATAGATTATGAATTAGAATTTATTATATTATGTTATATAATAATTAATATTAGAATAATTACTTATATTATGGATTATAGATAGAAGAATATAGATTATGAATTAGAATTTAGAATTACTTATATTATAGATTATGAATTAGAATTTATATTATATTATGGTATATAATATATTATAGATTAAGATTAAAGATTAGAATTATTTTAGTACTACAGCTAGTAGCTTGAAGCTTTGCTTAGTACAGTTGTTGTCGTCACACAGTCAATCTTTCTTGAAAAGAAATTAGAAATAAAATAAAATCTCACAGCAAAACAGTTAGCTTCACTGCTTGCTGAAACACACAGCACTTATGCGGCTGCACTCACTAGCCCAACAAGTTCCCTTCACTGATGGACTGAGGTGAGCAAAACACTAAGGGTACTTTTAATAAAATTAAAATAAAATGTAAAATAAATGAGAAAATCTTTGCAAAACAGTTAACGTCACTGCTTGCTGATCAAAAAAGAACACAGCACTTATGCAGCTGCACTCACTAGCCCAACAAGTTCACTTCACTGATGGACTGAGGTGAGCAGAACAAATGAAATAAAATTAAATATTATTAATTAAGAAAAATTGACTTGGTCTCTTGCTGTTGCTAAAACAAAGCACAAACTATAGAGCTGCAGCACCAGTACTAATAAGATTAGCTGAACTATAAGCTAGTAGTAATTAATTATTAATTTTATTTATAGCTAATTAACTATTAAGCTAGCTAAAATGAATTATAGAATTATTGATATTACTGAATGATTTTAGATTAGACACTAGTAGATGTCTTGAATGTCTACAGTACACTCTACACTAGTATACTATTACTAACTATAGTATATATAACTGACAAATATATATATAATTTTATAATGTATTCAATTATTAATAATATATTCTATTAAATTATTTATAAATTCTATTATTTATTTTATCTAAGCAGTAGGCACTAGTGCCAGCCCAGGACAAGGGCACCCCAGTGCCAGTGAGGCACTGGGTGCACTGTCAACTCAACAGCACTACACAGTTGATGACAGACAAAAGCACTGAAAAAAAATTAAATTAAAAAATGATTAAATTAATAAAATTATTAATTCAGTAGATGTAGAACTGAACACAGTACACTGTGAGAAATGGCAGGCTGAGGCTTACCAGTCTCACACAGAACAGAACAATCTCTCTCTGTAACGCTCGGATGCAGCACAGCAGTGTTGCCAAAGTAGTCACAGCGAAAAATGAATGGATCTCTCAGGCAAGCTCTGGTCTTATAAAGGCTGTTTCAGAAATTCAAAAAACAGCAGCACAGGCATTGGACGAGACCCTTAGCGTGACGTCACAAGAGTGAGCTGATTGGAGAGACGAGGATCAGCTCACTCCTGTTTGAAATTTTGGCGGCTGCACGGCAAAAACGAAGACGGTTTGCCCGCACTGTATTCTGTTCTACGTTCCTTCGGAACTCGTGCTCGTTTTCATGATCGCCGGAAGACGAATGCGCAAGTCTACTATGAACCCCACACACTCACTGAACAGGGCTGCCAAATGCTAAAGTAAGTAGTGAGTAAAATCACCTTTCCTTTGTAGCATCACGCATTACAAAGTTCCAGCACAAACACTGTGCATTGGGAAATTAACTAAATGGGTTTCCACGGCCAAGCTGCTGTACACAAACCAGAGATCACTATGCACAATACTAAGTGTTGGCTGTATTGATGCAAAGCTGGCCTCTGGAGCAGTGGAAACATGTCCTATGAAGTGATTAATCAGGCTCCACTACCTGGAAGTCTGATAGACGAATCTGGGTTTGGTGGATGCCAGGAGAACACTACCTACTGGAATCCATTGTAAAGTTTGTTGGAGGAGGGATATGGGGCTGTTTTTAGGGTTTGGACTAGGCCCCTTAGTTCCAGTAAAGAGTAATGTTAATGCTACAGCATTCAAAGACATTTCTAACAATTGTATGCTTCAAATTTTGTGGAACCAGTTTGTGAAAGGCCCTTTCCTGTTCCACCATGACTGCCCCAGTGCATAAATCAAGGTCCATAAAGACATGGTTTGATGAGTTTGTTGTGAAGGAACTCAACAGAGCCCTGGCCTTAACCTCACTGAAGACATTTGGTCATATTGTGTACATAAAAGATGAACTTTATTTCATCACACAGAATAATTAGTTTGAAAACTTTAAGATCACAAGTAATAACATAATGCTAAATATGTGCAGTGTGTGAGCCCATCCTGTAATAATGCATGTTGGTGGTGTCATGTGGGAAGGGCTTTTGTGACATTGTGTTTTCTTGTGACATTTACAGACTACCCTAATAGTGTTGCAATAAATAGCTTAGTTGTCACAACAAAAACTTTGCCTAAGAACATATTGTGTAAGTGTTATGTAAGTGTTTAAAGTGTACTTGTTGCATGAGGTCTAAAAAACTACTACAAGAATAATCCACTACTACCCAATCTGCAGTTTTCTGGGTAGGGAGAAATAAGCCTTGTGGTAGACATTTTTGAAAACCTACCACGAGCCGTAAATCGCACTAGCACGTGGCATAAGCACAACTGCCCCCTCATTCCCTTGGGGCCGTGCCCGTGGGAAAAGGCCCACAAAACTTGCCAAATAACCACGGTTTCCATACCTCGGATGGGGCCCGGGAGCTGCGGACGGAGCCGCAAAAATTGAACTAAACAATCCACTGGACAGAGGTCAAAACCAGCCAACTTGCGCAACACCACAGTAAAACCCCTGCCCGACTGATCAGTTTTCGACCTCCTGATAACCAAACGAACATCATCACGACCCACACACACATCCTCGAGACGAAGCCCACCGCTGAGGACACGCGACGGGCTGACCAACTCACTAATGTGGGTCGCCCCAAAAAAGGCCACAACAAAAGCCGCGCGAAACAACACCTGCTCATAGAGATCCGTACAAACCAAAACCAGCCGGCCACAGAGCTGACCCAGAATAGAAAAGGTCACTGGTCTCCGCGTATCCCGCATCCGAAAACCCTTAAGCGCCTGTTGAAACAGAAACTTGCACCTGAAGGACACCGCGGCCATCAGCTGAATGACCCTAGACACCGACACACCTTGTTCAAAGGCCTCACCCAGATACCGCAGCATAGCCAACACCCTTCCTTCAGTTGAAGATGAGTCGCCAGACGAAGCCAGGAACGCATCCCAAAACGTCCAAGCCCTCTGGTAGGCCGTCCAAGTAGAGGGAGCTAGGGACCGCTGCAGCAACATCAAAGTGCGACGTCCCCCATGGTCCAAAGCAACGATGGGCAAGCCAGACCCGTCTACGACACTCATGGCGCCAGCTGCCGGAACCGCGACCACAGCTGTCGATACAAAGCATCCGCTAGGGAATTGTCCACGCCAGGGATATGGACAGCCGTCAAAAACATATTTAACTGCAGGCAACGCAACACGAGATGCCGCAACAGACGTAACACAGGGGGGGAGGAAGCAGAAACATTATTGATGGCCAACACCACGCCCATATTATCACAATGAAGCCTCACCCTCTTATTCCGAAGCAAATCCCCCCAGAGCTCCACGACCACCACAACTGGAAAGAGTTCCAGAAACACCAGATTCCTGCAAAGCCCAGAGGCTGTCCAAGCCACAGGCCAACATGCCGCGCTCCACTGACCCTGGAAGAAAGCCCAGTAACCCACGCCACCAGCAGCATCAGTATAAAACGCCATATCGACGCTAGCCACCACCTCGTCCATCCAAATAGCCTTCCCATTAAACTCACTCAAGAAGACATCCCAAACAGCAAGATCTTCCCTCAAGTCCGAGGTAATCCGAATGAAATGATGAGCCGAACGGACACCCACCGAGGCCATAGCTAACCTCCTGCAAAAAACCCGCCCCATCGGAATAATGCGACACGCAAAATTGAACTTTCCTAACAAGGACTGCAACTGCCGCAACGTAACCTTTTTTGCCGCACGGAAATGACCAACCCACGAACGCAAATCAGTAACTTTGTCCTTGGGCAGCTGGAAAATCATAGACACCGTATCGATTTCGATGCCCAGAAACTTCAGCCAGGTAACAGGGCCCTCTGTCTTATCCAGGGCCAGAAGAACCCCGAAACGATTCATGACCCCTTGCAACGTAGCCAAAATCATGGCACAGACCGGAGAACCACTCGGACCGATGCACAGAAAATCGTCCAGATAATGGATGACAGACGGAACACCAGATTCGAACACCCCATAGGTAAACACTTGTCAACAAAATACTGCCCATCCCACATACAGCCCAGGAGGTGGAAACAATCCGGATGAACCAGCAAAAGCCGGAAGGCCGCCTCTATATCGGACTAAGCCAACAGGGCACCACGACCATAGCGCCGAACCCAATGTAAGGCAGAATCAAAGGAAGCGTATGAGACTCTACACAGCTCCTTATCAATACCGTCGTTAACGGATCCCCCTTTTGGAAAGGAAAGGTGATGTATTAAACGATACTAGCCCGGTTCTTTTTTGGGCACCACACATAAAGGGGAAACCCGCAAATTGGGAAGAGGAGAACTAACAAACGGTCCTGCCATACGCCCCAAATCAACCTCCTTGGCCAATTTTTCCCTCACCACCCCAGGAAACGACAAAGCGGATTTTAAGTTTCTGGTGGCCTGAACAGCCCCCCCCTCCCGAAACGGAATGTAGAAACCCTCCGAAAAACCAGAAAAAATCAACTCGGCCGCCTGCCTATCAGCATACCTATCCAACCACGGGACCATCTCATTTACCCTCACTGGAGTCGCCCCCTTTTCCCCCAGTACCAGAGCCCCTTCCCTCCTTTGCCTTTTTAAAGCACTTGGACAGGTGGTGGGAACCGGCACATCCCGAACATTCATGCTTGAACTGGACCCCCACTTACACTGCCCTTCGTTGAATTGCCAGCAATAGCCCTTTCTGGGACCCGCCGACAGCGAGCTATGGGCTCCGCCGGCAGACCCTTAAAAGGGCTGCCGTACCGGAGCCGTAACCTTAAGCCACAAAGCAATGTCCTTGTGGTCCCATCGAATGGAGGGACGCACTGCCTTGCGTTGTCGGAATTGCTCATCATAACGGAGCCAAGCCAGACTGCCATAAACCCTATGCGCCTCGCCAATACTATCCATATAGCAAAACAGCTGCAAACAGTGATCAGACGCCTTCTTACCGATAACACTGGCTAAGATGGCAAACGCTTGGAGCCAATTCTGAAAGGTCCTAGAAATCAGCCGAAACCTACGCCTTTCCTGGTCCTCCTTTTTCTTCTCCTCCATCTTAGATAACCTATCCAAGTTAAATCGCTCCAAAGGCAGCAGGGTGAAAATATCGACATATTCACCCTTCCAGATTTTTTCCTTAACCTCCTGCTTGAGATGGGCCCCCAAGGGGCCCTCGAAACAAACATAAACTTCCCCTTTCGCCGTGTCAGAAGGGCGAGCCAAATCCCCTGCCTCCTGGTGACACAACTTCAGAAGAGCCCACGCCGGTACCCCCTTCCCTCAGCAGCCGATCCCAAGGAAGAGCCAGGGACAGATGGCACTTCGCCGGCGCGAGCCACACCACTCTCCCAGACAGATGCCGGGGACGCACTCCCAATCGTAGCACTTGGAACTGCAGCAGAAGCAGCTGGAAACTTGTCTAAAACTGCTTTAAAGGCGGCAACAAGAGAGCCCCAATCCCCAGGTGGAACCACAGGACCCTGTGCAGCCGCCCCAGCCCCAGCCACGTGCGCAACGGACAGATGAGTAGCCTGAGATAACCCTGCGGGACCAGTATCCCCTGTAGATTCACCGAGCTGGCCTTGAGATCCGTGCACAGCCGTTCCAGACGCACTCGCATCGCCAGCAGCAGGTGTAGTAAAGAGAGCAGGAGTAGCAGACAACTGTTGAGAAGACCGCGCCCTGCTACGACGTCTGGAACTGCTGCCAGCATCACTCCGATCCCGTGAAAAGCGGAACCCGAGAGCGAGACCGCCGTGAAGGGGGGGGAGGGGGTCCGACCGCGGTCCCTGCCCCGGACCCGACTAGCAGCCGCAGCAGAAGAAAGCGATCCCCGAGACGGGGACCGCCGTCGTGGGACATCACCCGTCTGTACACTCCCCCGCCTGCCACTTGTAGACGCCGCGTCAAGCCGCCCCCTGAATACTGGCGCCGGCGAAGCCGATCGCCGACGACGTCTGCTGTCCCGCCGTCCCTCCGACTCGCTGGCACCACGCCAGCAACGTGACCCCTGCTCCACTGCCGCCTCGCGCGCCTCACTGGAAGCTGGCTCACCACTCACCGACACGGCCAACATCTGGGATCTCTGTCTCCTGTTCGGGCCAGCCAACATCTCCGGACTCAGACTCACCGGCGGACGAGTCTTCCGCGTCCTGGTAGCCCTCTCCTGCGTCACGGCCGGTCCCTGCGTCGCTCCCGCCGACAGCTGAGCCGATTCTTCCGCCAGCTGCGCCAAACGCTCCTCCAGCCAGGACGTCCCGAACTGCACCGCAGAATCCCGCACCCGAGACAGCAGCCCGTCCAGGCAAAATAGGAAACAGGAAACTTCTTCACTGCTTTCTTGATTTAAAAGAGGGAGGCCACGACCCCTGATCTTCCTTAAATAGCCAAGTGGCCACACACCCCCTTGATTTGCCTAGGGCCAATCTGAGGTCAAGCCTGACCCTTACAATAATCAAGGCCGGATCATGGGGCCCCTCCTGCTATTTGTTGTGTCTCTGGGGCCTACTGCAATGCTTGCTGTGACTTTTGGCTTTATCAGACTAGGTTGTTTTGTACATAATCCATCTATAGCAGTAACAATGGAATGATGTAAATTCAAAATAGCTGGTGAAGATTATACATTTTTTGTAAAGTTTGGAATTTTCAGGAGATATTACAAACCGCATGGCGTTATATAAATTATTAAATTAGTATTTATCTATGATACTCTATACTAGGAAAATACAGCTTTAAAATAGTATATTTAATAAGATTGATGCAGTCATTTTTAAACCACACACAAAGCACTCAACATAGATGTCAATGCACTTTATTTTTTGAAAGTTCCATCAAACATCCAATGACATTTTGAGGAAGATGGTAGGGCAGCAAGGTGGCTGTGAAAAACAAATGTACATGGGGCACATCTGCTTGTTATGCTACATGAATAAATGGAAATGTTAAAATTTTACTAATACTGTTTTTTTAATGTCCTGGAAGGTTTTTTCTTTTTTCTTTTCAATAGCTTTTAAATGAGACTGAGAAAACACTTATTGCCCAAATCTTTGAGAAATTGCAATACACTTTAGTTGAAACATAATTCTAAACTTTTAAAGATTATTCCAGATTTAAGATTTACGAAAGAGCAATGGAAAATGGAAAACAAATTCACAAAAACAAGTGAATCAATAAAGAAAAGAACAAAGAAAAGCATTGGCAATGCACTACATCAATATAGATCATTAAAAAAAAAAATGTACATTAAATTTAAGGTTCTCATAACAGAATGTCTAATAAAATGTAACGTGTGATTTCATTAATTTGTTTTTGGTGAACACTGGATTATTCTTTTCTCATTTCTTAGGTAAAGATGTATTCATAAAAATAATGTGCTTTAAAGCCTATGACAACATAAAATGTCATGTATAAAGCAGTGGTTTGCATTTGTGCCTTTAACCCCTTCAGGACCGGGTTTTGATTACACACAAATCGTATATTGTTTTTTTTCAGCACAAGTAGGGCTTTCTTTTGAACTAATAATTCTATATAAACCATCATTAAGTATGAAAAATATCTAAAAATGTGGGGGAGATTAGGAAAAAAAGAAATATTTTCACAGTTTCACCTATAAAACCTATTGGCCAGGAGTGATCTGATAATCATCAGCCCACTTATTTAGGTATTAACCCCTAAAATGCACCTGAGACCTAGGGAAACAGGGCTTCACTCTGAGATTCTAGATCAAACCTGAAGAGTTCCTGCATGTTCATGACCTTCCCTCAAAATTACACCTGTCGGTAGAGTCCACCAATAACAAATACTTCTCACGGGAGTTTATACTTTTCTAGCTTGCATTCTGTGAGTGGTCTGAATTTTCTTCCTTCAGTGTACAACTTGTGGCAGAAAATTGTACATATTTAGTCCTTAACCTTAACCTTAACCTATGGCCCAAAGTCTGTTAATATAAGCAGCACCATCCCTTTCCCCTGCAAAAAATGGTTAACTTTCTCTAAAGTCAACCACTTATGCCCCGGACATACAACAGGGCTCTCATTGGCTGGGGCAATGCTAAAAAAAGAAAAACAAAAGTCCTCCGTGGAGGGCATTGTGGTCTACAGCACATCCGCATAGCAAGTAAAGGTAAAATGTATACCCAGTTTACAAACATTACACAGAAAATACATGTTTGCAAGCCAAGCAGTTAAGAGACATTATGTAAAAATTTATATTTATCATGGTAAAATTAAAACATTTCTCCAGCAAAATGTACATTAGGGACAATAATCACAGATGACACTTGAACGAAACTGCAGTTGTTTGAACTTTACAGCTTTGTCCAGAAATAGCCTTAATTACTGTGTTTATTTACATAGTGCCATCATATTCCGCGGTGCATAATCCAAAATAGTTATAATGCAAATAATAATACACATAGTAATTACCACTGTTTTTCAGGTTATGAACACCAACCAATAATAAATGAATAGTAAATAGAGGTTATGTTTTATATTTCTAAATGGCAACCGAAGTTTGATTTAATGTTTCCTTTTGTTTTAGTCTATACTAAAGACTAGCACAGTTATGTATTGCTTATTAAATTCATAAGTATACAAGACAGAAACATTTTAAGATCCTTGCAGTACAATTTGTTCAAATATGAAATTACATAAATTAGTATGGTCTCGATATCTTCAGATCACATAGAATTATGTGATATATTCAAAACATAAAAAAAAAAATTTTTTATTATGGAAAGTAATCAGTTGTCTGTCATAGTCTGTATTATGAAGTCCACCGTCCATTTCATTGTATCTCTAATAAATGTTCCAGTATGCAATGTATCACTGCAGGAGAGTAATGTAAAATTATACTTTTTTTTTACAAACCGTAATTAGATTTCCATTTGTTTTGAAATGGAACTGTGTTCTGCAAATTTTGTGTTGATAATTTATTTACAGTTTTGACATTTTCCATTTTTTCCTAATGTTAAAGTGTCTAATCTGATTATAATAACTGATCTTCGGTCCTTAGATCAGACTGATATCAAACAATACTTTAATTTATTGTCTAGGCATAAATGAAATATTTAAATTATAGTTTAAAGGCTATCCCAGCAGTACTTTTGGAAAGTACACTTTAACATTTCTATCACGTCTCATCATGACCTGGCATATCAAACTACAGAGTTAATTTATAATGGCATGGCAAATGTACAATATGCATTATACAGAAGTACCAGCCTTTATGTATCCCACTTATGGATGAAATAACAACAACACTTAAAATATAGCCATTCATTTCATTGAGTTTCTTGAAGGCAAAACCTTGCAAATCTTTATACGTGTCCAATTTTTATGGCATAATAGTTTCTCCTTTTTGATCATAGATCTACTTTATGGTGTGATTTTCACATTCAAGGAATATGTTGTCAAAAGACTGTTTATACAATAGTGCAATGGGAGCTTTGTACTTTCTTTTGTATTCTCATGGCCGTGACATATTTATAAATCATCAATGTGGTATATTTTATATATATAATTGAGTAATAATAATATATAATAATTACAATAACATAATAAAATGTTATAATAATAAGGAATGTACTAGAATGGAATACTACACTAACATACCTGTCAACATTTTAAGTACCTAAAACAGGATAGGGGGCAGCTCAGGAGCTGTGGTTGAGGGGTGTGCTTCAAAAGCACAGATCGTCCTAACTAGGCTGAGGCAAAGCATACTTTTCATGTTCCTGTGGAAGGAGGATTCGGGCAAACCATTGTCATCAGAGTAATGGCGCGCATAACACACCACCTGTTCTCTTATCAAAGAGAATTTCTATAAGCTAGGCAGTAGATAGCACCTTGATCCATTGTGCTTAGATAATGCGAATCCAAGTTCTCCCGATGAGTGTTTTCTTGGGATAAAGTGTTTGCCCTGCTTTGCAATATTTTATAAGGCCATCTACTCCCAGATATCAGCATGGCCTTGTTGAACCTCTCCTACTCATTGGCATTGCACTTTAGAACGGGCTTTTAGTTTTACTGTTATCCTAACAAGGTCCAATAAGTTATTGCACTTTTATTATTTTTAATAACTTATTAAAGTACTTCACACAGTAGCAAAATATAAATTTTAAAATGCTCATCAGCGTGTTTGCACAGTTATATGCACAATATTGCATTTCTATAGCTAGACCCTTATAGTTGTTTTTGTTATTTTCCACTGTTGCAAGCATGGAATATGTTACCAGGGACACCTGTGTTCCACATGGTGCATACAGAGAGTGCCATGTGTAGCCTGCCAGTATGTATGATGCATATACACTAAGACACCAGTTTCATTAATCAGCGTAGAGATTTCATAGGACTTGCGATGATTAATGAATTGGATTGTCTTTTAGAAGTTTTTCCAGGTTCCATAAAAATAAAAAGGATATTGAATTTACAAATGTTAAAACCTTATCACGTAAATCATATAAACAAAATTTACAGAAACATATAAGAATGATACAAGAAATCTAATATCATTAATAGAGCATACCATAGAGATAAGGACTTTTCCACTTTGCAATATACTAATAAGATTAACCCTAATTACTTTTCCACCCAAAACAGAAACCTTCCTCCACTATGTTTTTTGGAAATCATATGATTCCCCACAGAAAAGGAGGAGAAGCATAGAACAAGAGGTTATAGGGGGAATTTAAGTTATTGCAAAGGAAAAAGGAGGGGTCTCACCCCACCAGGTAAATTTAAGTAAAAAAAATCAACATCAAGTAAAATTAATCTCCATAATAAAGGTTAGAAATTCGCTCCTACTACACATTTTGTACCATTTAATTCCTATATAGAAAAAGCAAAAATATATCATATATATATATATATATATATATATATATATATATATATATATATATATATATATAAAGTCCAAAGTGCACAATTGCACACCAACCTTAATTACTCTGCCCGGTGCCTGGTAACTGAAGCAGTAATGCATATAAATTCCACGTTTCAGTCTTTTATTTTCAGACTTTCATCAGGACATAACAGAGACATAGCGTGTCTAACATTTATACTATGTGTAATTACTATCATTAGGAACAGAACTTACTGCACCTGAAGTGTTCACAATCACCAAGCTCGGCGTGTATCTCAACAATGTGCACATGCGCGTGACGTCATGGCAACGTTTACTAGGATTAACTAAATAATTAGTCTAATATAAATCTGTGCCGATAAGGAGATCTAAGTGAGATGCCTGTGTATTATTAGTGTCTAGTGATATGATGCCTTATTAAAAAACTAGGCTCATATATATATTAGGTACTGTGAAATAGAGCCCTGCGCGGGACTACTTTTTTAATCCCGCTCCCGCGGTTTTTTAATCCCGCTCCCGCCCGCTCCCGCAATGTGGGTGTGCCGCTCCCGCCCGCTCCCGCCACATTTGTGGCCAATCATGCCCGCCTCCTTACCTGATTTCCCGCGCAGTCTCGCGCGGCTGCCCTCGAGTTGTTCCCTCACGGCGTCTCTTCTCTTGCTCCGCCCAGGAACAAGGCGGAGTCACAGGAAGTGACTTCACATCACGTGACTCGGTTTTGTTCCTGGGCTCCTGAGCAAGCTAGGAGACACTGTAAGGGAGCAGCAAGAAGGCAGCCGCGCGGGACCTGCCTCCCAGTGCAGTCCTCTACTGTGAAGTTTTAACCTCGGGACAAAACATAAAATTAATTGACAATATTGAATATAAAAAAATACGTAGCTACTTCTCATAGGGGTAGATATACCCTGTATAATATCCAATCATGGTAGTAACAGGTAGGTATAGATAGTATAAGAACAAATAATGATAACATAAAAAGTTGCTCTATGAATTGTAAATCTATAATTTATAATACTGTGAAAAAAATGTGCAAACCAGAGCAAACAAATTTATACCTGATAAAGTCTACTAGCTTATGTCTATAGACATTCACGTTTTAATTATAATATACCCAATAACCATCCCCAATTAAAATTATGCACTCACTGGCATAGTGTATAGTTGCAGTGATTATATCCACCAAGCATATGCTCTTTGTGGATCAAAAAGGGATGTAAACAGTAAATCACTAACCCCAGTCAAGTGTGTGAAGTGAATAACTACCCGAATACTTTGGGAAGTGGCATTCAAGAATGCTAAAATATCAGATTTGCTTAAGGCTATGGTAAATATGAGGGTACCAGATAAGACTACTGCCCCTTTAAAGGGGTTAGTGATTTACTAATTTTGAACATGCAGTTTGGTTAGATGTGTAAAAATTATAAACACTTTAATACAACAAGTTAACAAGAAAGCTATTTAACATCTATTTAAGGAAGATGATAAAAATATAACCATTAAACCATCTGATATGGGGGGAGGGATTGTAATTATGCATATGACACAATATGTTATAGAAAGTAACAATCTGTTGTGTGATACAAATGTATATAAACTACTTAAAAAAGGACCCTATTAATGATATAAAAAGTTCATTAAAAGTTCCATTAGATTAGGGGTTAAATAGGAATTAGGGGTTAAATAAAGGAATTTGAAATACCAATAAATATAATAATTTTTAATTCAGGAATTAAATTTGATTCCTGGTGCTCTTATTCACTCTCACTCTCTTTCACTCTCTCACTCTCATTCTCTATTGGAGAATCAGGGAAAGGACGTCACCGGAAGTGCCACCATATTGCCCTAAATTCAAGTTAGGACAAAATGAAGGTGGTTTTGGTGATGCCCCTCCCCCAATTGGAGGATTGCCCAGCATTATGGCAAAATGATGGCACTTTTGGTGACCTCCTCTCCCTCAATTGGAGGATCAGGGAGAGGACGTAACTGCAAGTGCCACCCATTTGGCAGTAGTTCCCACCAGGTTAAGATAGAATATAGCAGATTGAAGATACAGTGGGGCAAAAAAGTATTTAGTCAGCCACCAATTGTGCAAGTTCTCCCACTTACAAAGATGAGAGAGGCCTGTAATTTTCACCATAGGTACACTTCAACTATGAGAGACAGAATGAGACAACAAAGTCCAGAAATCACATTGTCTGATTTTTAAAGAATTTATTTGCAAATTATGGTGGAAAATAAGTATTTGGTCAATAACAAAAGTTCATATCAATACTTTGTTATATACCCTTTGTTGGCAGTGACAGAGGTCAAATGTTTTCTGTAAGTCTTCACAAGGTTTTTACACACTGTTACTGGTATTTTGGACCATTCCTCCATGCAGATCTCCTCTAGAGCAGTGATGTTTTGGGGCTGTCGCTGGGCAACACGGACTTTCAACTCTCTCCAAAGGTTTTCTATGGGGTTGAGATCTGGAGACTGGCTAGGCCACTCCAGGACCTTGAAATGCTTCTTACGAAGCCACTCCTTCGTTGCCCGGGCGGTGTGTTTGGGATCATTGTCATGCTGAAAGACCCAGCCACGTTTCATCTTCAATTCCCTTGCTGATGGAAGGAGGTTTTCACTCAAAATCTCACGATACATGGCCCCATTCATTCTTTCCTTTACACGGATCAGTCGTCCTGGTCCCTTTGCAGAAACACAGCCCCAAAGCATGATGTTTCCACCCCCATCCTTCACCGTAGGTATGGTGTTCTTTGGATGCAACTCAGCATTCTTTCTCCTCCACAATTCTCCTTTCTCCTTGCACAATTGGTGGATGACTAAATACTTTTTTGCCCCACTGTATTTCATGTTTTGTGTGGGTGTTACCACTCACACGATAACCTAGTTGTAAATTGACATAGTTAAAGCAGCTACTATATAAACTCTTTATTATTAACACTAACCCAGAAACCTCTGGGTGCAAAAACGCATTGTACTGACGTGCTGATACATAGAATGCTGAGGAGGAGCCTCCATCACATTATTTGCTATTTTCATTGCTAAAAGGAAGTTGTTAGACTGCAGCATCAGACTTTCAAAGCGCTTTATGTTTATACTATTATTTATTTGCCTTTTCATATTTGGATATTTTTCCTCCTGAGTGTTCGATAGGAGCCTCTATATTTAACCCAAGGTCTGCCAAGAATAACTATGGATCGTTTATTTGTACATGATATAGTGAGCAATTGGGTTGCTCCATAGCGTTAGTGCTCACTTGTCTTCCCTATATTGGAATTTATTCTGGGACTTTAAAGATAGCTGTTTTTTATTTGTGTATATGGACTGGACCCTGAGAAGAACATGTGTATCCTGGAAGAAAAACCTTTTTTGAAGCAACTGCATGATTATATTATTATGTATATTTTTTTCTGTTTTTTGTTTTTCACACATATTCATCATATTTATTATATCCATTGGTGGTGCTCCAGGTTTTTCTTGTTATTTGTCCTACATACTGCTGGGCAGCTCTTTGTACATACAAAACGAGGGAGAAGTTGCAAATGAGGGATTTCTAGTGCATTACTGGACATGTTAGAATAAAATAGACTTAACATTTGTTTGATAAGCTATTATTGCTATAATTATTTGCTTCTGTTATCTCATCTGATATGAATAGAAACATTTGATGGAAATAGACTTTTTTTAGTGAACACATGCCACAGATTTATTTATTTTTATTTCCAAAAAAAAATTATCAAAATGTGGTGTGTAGACAAGTAAAAGTTTAAAAATCTTCATATAGTGTAGGGATGATTATTCAATTACTTTTAGAACTAAGAAACTGTTTGATTTAAATAGTTAAAAAGTGGCTTAATGTGTTAATTCAATGAAAAACTAAATTTATTAATGTATATAATTATACTAATAATGTTATAACACCATTTTAAAATTGTAATTGTATTGTAACAATCACTACAATATTCTATATGATATAAAATTCTGTATATAAAAACACAATAAATATCAGGAGAAAAATAATAATAATAATAATACAAATAATACATTGAATAAAGATGAAAAAGTCAAAAAGGACCAATAAACTCTAAAAACAAACCTCTTGGTCTGGTGTTGTCCACCTGGCCAAGAAAAACAAATATAAATGAAGGATGCCTCATAGGACACGTTTAGTTTCCTTCATCAATTGCACAGTACTGAATGATAAACGAGTAAAGGATAAAACAGGGGTCAAAACCAGATAAATGATTAACACAAACAAACCAAATTCACATGAGAATAGGCCAGGAAATACAATGCTTCAGCAAGGAAAGCTATGAACAAGCAGAAAGCCCAGTGAGCCACCCTCAACCAACCCTCACTGCCACCTGGTGGTAATATGGTTAGAGGCAATAACCTCAATATTCAGGGTCAAAGGTTCAAATCCCCATGTCTCCTGACAGTTACACCATTAAGTATTTGTAATTCTAATAATATGTATTGTGTATAATATCAAAACAGTCATGTTATAAATGATTATAATAAAAAAAAACTAACTTTTTAATATTTTTATGTCCTTGATAATTTTACTCAAGTATTCTGATAAGGCTAAAAATGTTGTTTTGTTTCTGACTACATTAAACTCTTTCATTGTCCCATGCTGTATGCAATGACATTTGTTATTGCTTCGGCAGGTAGTTGTCAAACTTTTCTCATACCGGCTGTTTCCAGATAGCAACCTTTTCTTTCTTGCCCTGTATGAGAATATCGACAAATTGCTTACAAATGAAAGCAGCCATATTTCAAAGATATAGTTCCTATCTGCTGTCAACACATTGTCAACACACTAACAAAATAATGACAGTTCTCGATAACTTGCCAAGCCAGAATTCTAAATAAGCCCAACAAGCCAGAAGTCTAAATAATGGATTTGTTTAAGCATATGTTTCCATAAGAAACATGTTGTGGTATACTGCATAAAAATATAATATTCACCTAAAATAAAATGAGAAAAAAATTATAATAAATTGTACTTAGAGAAGTTGATGGCTCTGGTAGTAGTTATATTTTCATATGTTAAAAATCTATGTTTTATTCAGTGACCCATAAGTACCATTTTGACCAGACAAAATCATCACCATACCCAGGACCTCTCTGGGTTTTGCCCCACCCCCGCCCATTTCCCCACTAAACACTGATCTGGGCTGTTTTTCAGGGATTGAGCTAGGCCCCTTAGGCCTAGGCCACTAGGCCCCTTAGTTCTAGTGAAAGGTAATGATAAACCATACAAAGACATTTTGGACAATTGCATGCTTCCAACTTTGTGGCATTAGTTTGGCTAAGGGCCGTTTCGTGGTTGTGCATAAAACAAGGTCCATAAAGACATTGTTTGAAAAGGTTGGTGTGGAGGACGTTGAGTGGCCTGCACCGAACCCTGGCCTTAACACCATTAAACACTTTTAGGATGAATTGGAAAGCTGATTGTGAGTTAGGCCTTCTTGTCCAACATCAGTGGCCGACCTCACAAACTTTGATTAAATGAGCGGAAATGCTCACAGGCCCACTAAAACATCTGGGGGAAAGCCTTTCCAGAAGAGTGGAGGCTGTTATAGCTGCAAAGGGGATGCCACGTTGATATTAATGTCTCTGCCTATATTAATGCCTATGGCTTTGGGATGCCAATAACCTGAGATATGTGTGATGGTCATTTGTCTTCTGGCCTGGGGGTTCAGGTAAAGCCAAATTGTGCCATTGACCCCTTGCAACACCCAGGTAACACTAATACACACTTACACATTTGCATACATGCTAACACACACTTTCACATACACATTCATGCTAACACACAGTCTTTAACACACACATCTCATACTCAATAAAAAGTGGTGGAAGAAGAAAGGGCTAATGGGATCTTGGATCCTGGGACAGGGTCACAGGTCTCACTCCACGCTGATGTCACATCAACTTCTTAAAATGGAAGAAGTGCACTGGGCATTGCTCTCACCTTGCAGTGCTTGGATCAACTGTCCCTCTTGCCCCACAAAATGTATAGGTCTGTCTGCAAATGAAATTAAGCTGGCTAAATATTTTAAATGCTTTCGCTATTTACAACTATATTAAACAAATACATAATGTTAAATTTTGAAGGATTATTTCATGACCATTATCAGTTTACAATATCTTATAACCTTACAGTGAAAAGAAGGAATAGGAACCACTCTAAGCAATATACGGAGACAGCAACATCATATCTGACATCAGGTGTTACAGTATGTCAAAGCTTCCATGGTGGTGTAGTCTGAATCTAACAGTGACTGCCCAGAGCTGGTAATTTCAGTGATAATGTAGGAGGGGATAGGTGAAAGACTTTGTAAGTCCTATACATATACATATTGGATATCCATATTCCAGAGCTTGACTTGGATGCACGTTACATTATGTTAACATGAAGATCTAAACAATGATATGTCTGTGTAACCCCTTGTAATCATGGAACATGTACCGTATGTATTTACACACAAAAAGCTTAACTATATTAATATAAAATGCATTTCACTGTGGGACCTGAAAAGCTGATTGGCACAAGGACCAGTTATAGTGCCGCTAGTCCACTATGACCTTTGCTTTAAACAATGCCTGGCAAGACCAAAAATCCCCACAACAAAATGCCTTTTATAAATATAGAGATAGCCATGCAAATAAGAAGATTCCAGCTGTAGTTTAATCCATTAAATGGCCACAGTACTCATCACGTATGTGTTCTTGATTGTAGCTGAAACTGTCCTATATCTGTTGACATACAAGATGGACAACAGCAACAGTTAAGGGATGGCAGACGATGAGGCTCACTCCGTTGCAAAGGTTTATAGCGAGGAGTAATGCACTCTTTTAGTCCCCCATATATTACTTTGGCACTCCATAACTGCCTCTCATAGTTTTCTGTTGCTTCTGTAGTTTCTTGTAGGCCTATCTTTTATTTACTCCAACATGTCCATAGCAGTGGTCCTGTTTTCTAAAGTACCCATGGAAAAACCTGGATTTTCAAGAAAAAAATTATAATGTAACAGTAACATAGTAACATAGTAACATAGTAACATAGTTCATAAGGTTGAAAAAAGACCAAAGTCCATCAAGTTCAACCTATATACATATTGTGTCCCTACTGTGTTGATCCAGAGGAAGGCAAAAAACCCTTATGAAGCAGATGCCAATTGCCCCATACCAGGGGGAAAATTCCTTCCCGACTCCAAATATGGCAATCAGAATAAATCCCTGGATCAACGTTCTGTCCCTATTAATCTAATATCCATAACTTGTAACATTATTGCTTTCAAGAAACACGTCCAGGCTCCTTTTGAACTCTTTTATTGAGTTTACCATTACCACTTCCTCTGGCAGAGAGTTCCATAATCTCACCGCTCTTACTGTAAAGAACCCCCGTCTGTGCTGGTGTAGGAACCTTCTTTCCTCCAGCCGTAGAGGATGTCCCCTTGTTACAGATACAGTCCTGGGTATAAATAGGTCCTGGGAGTGATCTCTGTACTGCCCCCTTATATATTTATACATAGTTATTAAGTCCCCCCTAAGCCGTCTTTTTTCCAAACTAAATAACCCCAATTCTGATAATCTTTCTGGGTACTGTAGTCCTCCCATTCCCCTTATTACTCTGGTTGCCCGTTTTTGAACCCTCTCCGGCTCCACTATATCTTTCTTGTACACTGGTGCCCAGTACTGTACACAGTATTCCATGTGTGGTCTGAATAGTGACTTGTACAGTGGTAGAATTATTTCCTTGTCGTGGGCATCTATGCCCCTTTTGATGCACCCCATGATTTTATTTGCCTTAGCAGCAGCTGCCTGACACTGGTCGCTACAGATAAATTTACTGTTAACTAAAACTCCTAAGTCCTTTTCCATGTCAGTCGTCCCCAGTGTTTTCCCATTTCATACATATTCCCAGCCTGGATTTTTCTTCCCCATGTGCATAACCTTAGATTTATCTGTGTTGAACCTCATCTGCCACATCCCAGCCCAAGCCTCCAACCTATGCAGATCCATTTGTAATCGTGCACTGTCCTCTATTGTGTTAACCACGTTACAGAGCTTAGTATTGTCTGCAAAGATTGATACTTTACTATACAATCCCTCTACAAGGTCATTAATAAATATATTAAAAAGAATAGAACCCAAAACTGCCCCCTGTGGTACCCCACTAGCAACAGTCACCCACTCAGAGTATGTACCATTAATAACCACCCTCTGTTTCCTATCACTGAGCCAGTTACTTACCCACATACACACATTCTCCCCCAGCCCAAGCATTCTCATTTTATGTACCAGCCTTTTATGTGGCACTGTATCAAATGCTTTGGAAAAATCAAGATATACGACATCCAGCGATTCACCCTGATCCAGTCTTGAGCTCACCTCCTCATAAAAGCTGATCAGGTTAGTTTGACAGGCCCGATCCCTTGTAAACCCATGCTGATATGGAGTCATACATTTATTTTCATTGAGATACTCCAAAATAGCATCTCTTAGGAAACCCTCAAACAGTTTACACACAACAGAAGTTAAACTAACAGGCCTATAATTCACTTTTTGTCCCCTTTTTGAATATTGGCACAACATTTGCTATGCGCCAGTCCTGGGGAACAGACCCTGTCACTATAGAGTCCTTGAATATTAGAAATAGGGGTCTGTCTATTACATTACTTAACTCCCTTAGAACGCGGGGGTGAATGCCATCTGGACCTGGTGATTTGTCTATTTTGATTTTTTTAGGTGGCACTGCACTTCTTCCTGGGTTAGACAGGCGACATGTACTGGGGCATTTATCTCATCCTGCTGTATATTACCTGGCATTTCATTTTCCTCTGTGAATACAGCAGAGAAGAATATATTTAATAGATTAGCTTTTTCCTGATCCCCGTCTATAACTTCTCCCTAATTACTTTTTAAGAGGCCAACGCTTTCATTTTTAACCTTTTTACTATTTATATAGGTAAAGAACATTTTGGGGTTTGTTTTACTCTCTTTGGCAATGAGTCTTTCTGTCTCCAATTTTATCTGATTTTTACATATTTTATTTTTTTCCCGATAGCTTTTTAGTGCTTCCTCACTGCCTTCCTGTTTTAGTAGCTTAAATGCCTTTTTTTTGCCATTTATTGCCCCCTTTACATTTTTATTTATCCACATTGGTTTTCTCTTGTTCCCGACTCTTTTATTCCCATACGGTATGTACCTTTCGCAGTGAGAATTTAAGATATTCTTAAAAATCTCCCATTGAGTGCAGGGCCGGACTGGCCCACCGGGATACCGGGAAATTTCCCGGTGGGCCGGGCGGTCCGTGGGCCGCTCCGCCCGATCTTGCGGCCGTAAGGGTCGTAAAATCGCGAGGAAGCTTCAAAGCGGCCATTGCGTGGCCGCCAGTCCGCCTCCACCGGCCACTGATGAAATTAAAGCGGTTGGTGTGCACACAACGCGCCACCCAATGGCGTGGCGTTGCGCGCACACCAACCGCTTTAATTTCATCAGTGGCCGGTGGAGGAGGGCTGACGGTGCCACATCTTTGTCCCACCCCACAACACGTTCAACACAGCCGCTGTGCTGAGCGGATGCAGCGTAAAGACAGCCGCTGAGCGGCTGCTAGGAAAGTTCAAAGCGGCCATTGAGCGGCCGCCAGTCCGCCTCCACCGGCTACTAATGAAATGAAGATGGCTGGTGTGCACACCAATGGCCTTGCCGCTGCTCTTCGTCCCACCCCACAAAAGGGGTGGGACGAAGGCCATTGGGCGGCGCATTGCGTGACGGCCGCGAAGTGGCCGCTTTGAATTTTGCTTGCAGCCGCTCAGCGGCTGTCTTACGCTGCAGCAACACGGCGGCTGTGTGGAACGTGTTGTGGGGAGGGTCGAAGAGCTGCGGCACGGCCATTGGGCGGCGCGGTGCGGTGACACTCAAGGGGGTGGGCTCAGCCTCACAGAAGTAAGTGTTCCTTACAGAAGTATTGTCACGTCGTCAAGGAGATCAAGAGAGCAGGACAAAAAAAACAAACAAAAATGTAAGTACCGGTAGTATTACCAAAATATAGTTATGGGTTAAAGGGGAAAGCAGACCCATATTCAAGGGAGAGGGGTTTGCCTTCATTAAATTTTAAAATTAAATAATACAAAAGGACTAATTTCGTTATTCCTGTTGGTTTCACAGTCCTTCCCCCTTAAGAGAGGACCTTTTACATAAACATACTGGCAGGCCACTTTGCACCATGAACTGTGTGCATTTAAAAAAAAATAATAATAATGTATATGCTAGAACAGTTGTGGTATTAATAGCCAAAAAGTTCTTACAAGAATATCGTGAAGAATAATGTGATCACTGTTTTGTTCCACTAAATAAAATTGAACTTTTTTATCTAAACATGTTTGCAGTATCAAATGTTTTGATTCCAGTATGTCTAATAATGCTAATGAGTAAAAATCAGTAGTAGTAGCATATGTATTCACAGACTAACAAAAAAGTGAGTGAACGATGTTACTGTTTTTGAGTTAGTTAAAGGTGCTTTTTCCCTTGCTTATTTTTTTTCCATGATTTTCTGACTAATGTGATTCATGTGTATGTTTTACCAGTGCGGCTTGAATAGCTCATAGTTCATAAATCGAACCCATTTCAAGTTTTATTGTGTTATCTGATAAACAATAATCTTGCATTGCCTAGAATAGACTAGAGCAGAGGTTCTCAACCTTTTTGGTGACACACTTCCCTTGTGAAAAATCTTATGACCCTGGTCTCCTGTGTTTTAATCAGGTCCAAAATTTAGGCTAAGGCAGCACGAGTTTGCATAAAACAATTTATAGTTACTATATGTGAGGCTATACCCCACAGATTAAGAACCCAAGGACAAGAGCAATCACAATGCAAATCCACATAGATAGGTTATTGTAAACATCATATAAAAGTTATTTGTAATCAATATCATCTGTACTCTAACTAACCATGTCTAACCCACTGTTTTAATGTTCTAAGGTCTGTGAGATGTAAAATAAAATTAGAGATCTGTTTATTTTTCTTTTACATGATAAATCACTAATTGTATGGGCACCTTAGATGAAAGAGCACCTTTAATGTTTGTAAGATTGGAAATAGCAGGGATAAAATGTTACGAAAACCTCAGCAATAATATTTTCCTTTATAAATCATATATCATCTTGTTCGATCAAGCCATATTTTGGTCAATATAATACACATGATGCATGATGCGCAGTCTAAATTGTTTCTACATGATTTCATGTTATTGAGCTACTCCATATAAAATCATGTTGTATTTGGTTGAGTTTGGTTGTCGTTCAGTTGGTTTATACCTGTGTTTACAGGTTTTGCATGTGGTTGTCGTTCAGTTGGTTTATACCTGTGTTTACAGGTTTTGCATGTGTTAGTCGTTCAGTTGGTTTATACCTATGTTTACAGGTTTTGCATGCAGTTGTCGTTCAGTTGGTTTATACCTGTGTTTACAGGTTTTGCATGTGGTTGTTGTTCAGTTGGTTTATACCTGTGTTTACAGGTTTTGCATGTGGTTGTCGTTCAGTTGGTTTATACCTGTGTTTACAGGTTTTGCATGCAGTTGTAGTTCAGTTGGTTTATACCTGTGTTTACAGGTTTTGCATGTGGTTGTCGTTCAGTTGGTTTATACCTGTGTTTACAGGTATTGCATGCGGTTGTCGTTCAGCTTGTTTATAGCTGTTCCATGTATTTCTTAAATGGTATGCAGCCTGTATACCTATGATATACACTTTATACTGCATTTGTGCATCTCTTGTTTTACAGACATCTTTCTTATGTGGAGGTACAATGTAGAATTGTACAAGGCTGTGATCACAGGTTTTGAACCTTGTGCAAGCCATTTTTTGAGTTGTTGGTTTTCAGGGCATTTTTAGCGACATATGTCCTTACTATTTGGGATAGGGACACTTAACCTGGAAATGTCTCTTTTTTAGAGTTGATGGATAAAAAGGGAGAAGGAAAAAGAAAACATCAGAAAGGAGGGGCAGAAAAAGAACGTGATAAGAAAAAAAAATTATTAGAAAAGGATGCAAGCCAGTGCCAAAAAGTCAGTTCTATGTTTAAGACCATTGAAAGCAAACAAGTATTGGATTGTGAAGATGATGAAGATTTACATGAAGGCACCAGTGCCAGCTGTAGCTGTCAGGATCCACTCACTGCTGCCTGAACCATGGCTGAATTATACTTCAGGCTAATACATCTGCTACCACTAGTGGCCACCCTCCTCCCTCTGGAGTAATCTGAACCTGATTATCAGGTACAGCTGCGCCTCATGAATAGAGTGAAGCCCTGCCTTTAAAAGACCGGCCCTGCCCTTCAGTCAGGGCCTTGGCATTGTAGTTGTAGGACTGCCTTTGCTCTGAGCTGCTGCCCGTGCCCGTGCCCGTGCCCGTGCCCGTGCCCGTGCCCGAACCCGAGCCTGAACCCGAGCCTGAACCCGAACCTGAGCCTGAACCCGTGCCTGAGCCCGTTCCTGTACCCGTGCATGATCCAGTACCCGAGTGTAAGTCCGTAGCCGTACATGAACCTGTACACGTGCCTGGCCCGGTAGTACTCCGTTCCCCTTCCGCCCTGCCAGTGGGCCTCCGTTCCCGTCCGCCCTGCCAGTGGGCCTCCGTTCCCGTCCGCCCTGCCAGTGGGCCTCCGTTCCCGTCCGCCCTGCCAGTGGGCCTCCGTTCCCGTCCGCCCTGCCAGTGGGCCTCACCTGTACCTGTACCTGTGCCTGAACCTGCCTGTGGGCTTACCTGCCAGTGGGCCCGCACCCGAGCCTGTACCTGTGCCTGAACCTGCCTGTGGGCTTACCTGCCATTGGGCCCGCACCCGAGCCTGTACCTGTGCCTGAACCTGCCTGTGGGCTTACCTGCCAGTGGGCCCGCACCCGAGCCTGTACCTGTGCCTGAACCTGCCTGTGGGCTTACCTGCCAGTGGGCCCGCACCCGAGCCTGCACCTGCACCCGAGCCTGTGCCTGCACCCGCAACCGAGCCTGTGCCTGCACCCGCACCCGCACCCGAGCCGGTGCCTGCACCCGCACCCGAGCCGGTGCCTGCACCCGCACCCGAGCCGGTGCCTGCACCCGCACCCGAGCCGGTGCCTGCACCTGCACCCGAGCCGGTGCCTGCACCCGCACCCGAGCCGGTGCCTGCACCCGCACCCGAGCCTGTACCTGCACCTGCACCCGAGCCTGTACCTGCACCTGCCTCAGATCCCGTCCTTTCCAGTTCTTCTACTCTGTCTGTACCTATCTCTCTGTCACCATGCATAAAGGAGTACAGACAGAGTCCCCCGTATCCCCTGCACATGGACTCCTACCGGACCTGCTCGCCCGGCTCCTGACAGAATGCCAAGGAGTCCGCGGGGATGACTGCAGTTCTGGAGGTACTGGCGGAGTGTCTTCTGCAGCTGTGCAAATCTGTAAGTTCTGTGTTGGAATGCGATAGCACTAAACAAAAGCCTATGACCAAGACCAAGGGCAAGAAAGCTCCACAGAAGAGCTTTAAGCGTGAGCCTCTCACCAAAGAAGAGAAACAAAAATGGCGAGAGGACAACTTGTGTTATTATTGCGGTGAGACCGGTCATAGGATAACATATTGTCCGTGGAAACCTGCTAAGCCACCCGCAACCCACACTGACCAACCCCGTGCCCAGGAACCAGTATATGACACCAGCAACCTGTCACAGCTGGAGCACACCCCGTCTCCTCAGCCCGGTGAACCAGAGGTTTCTCATGTCACGGCACCAGGTGAACCTACGCCTTCCGAAGCCATGTCAGAGGAACCCCAGACCATGTCTGACGACCCTGACTGGTCTGACATGGACGATGCTTCTTCAGAGGATGATATGGCATACACACCCGAGCTCCAACATACCACGGGTGTTTGTGTGGTTGGGACTACCACTCCCATCACTCCTAGGAACCAGAACAAGGAACCCCAGACCGCTAGACACTCCCTTGGGGCACCCGGTAACGTCCTAGCGTCTGATGGGACAATTGTGCATAGGAAAGACCTCAACCGCTACAAGCAACAGCTGCGTGAGCGGAAGTCTGGTAAGCCTGGCACGTCGGCCCCAAACCGGTCCAGTTCCTGCACAGCCCAATCCCGTTCTTCGGAGCCCTATGTACTCGGCACCTTCGTAACCCCGGGTTGTGGGAGTGCCCAGGCCAGCACATCCAAGGCCATGTCACCAGAGTGTGTGATGGCGTCTAATGGGACTATTGTACGCCGGGGTGACCTGCACGTTTTTGAAAATGCTCTACGGACAAGAAGAGCATTCAGCACCATCTGTACCTGAGCTTGCTCCTGAACCCGTGCCTGTGCCTGAACCCGTGCCTGTGCCTGAACCCGTGCCTGAGCCCGTTCCTGTACCCGTGCTGAGTAAATTTGACCCTATGCTCAAAGGTCATCTTAATGACATAATTAAAAAGAGTAAAAAACAACATGAGGGTGCAGAGGGCAGTAATGGACGTGGCAGCCTTGGAACAATGATTTCAAAAACTACAGTTGATAGTATTATCTCTATAATTTCAGCACTCATAAAGGAAAGTATAGCTAAAGAAATCAAAGAAGCTGGTATGTTGTTTTCTGTACAGCTGGACACAACATAAGACATAAACGTCTCTGATCAATGTGCCATTATTATTTGATATGTCACAGATGTGGTGCATGAACGGCTTGTAGCGGTGATAAATTGTACATCTACCAAAGGAAAGGCTCTTTGTGACCTAGTTTGTGAAGTTCTAGAGTCCATGGATATTGATATTACCAATTGTGTTGGCAATGCAACAGACGGAGCTTCAAATATGCAAGGGCAGTACAATGGGTTTACTACATGGTTAACCAGCAAAGCACCTGGCCAAATTCATGTATGGTGCTATGCACATGTACTTAATTTAGTCATAATGGATGTCACCAAGATTTCTATACAGGCAGTATCGTTATTTGGACTTCTAAATTCTTGCGCTGTGTTTATTCGTGAATCCTACCTCCGCATGACTGTTTGGAGACAGCAGTCTCATGAAGAGCGATTTAGATCTCTGTCTGTTATTGGAGAAACAAGGTGGTGGGCCAAGGATGCAGCACTGACCAAAGTGTTTGGTTCATTTAATGACCAAAGCCAAGCAATGTATGTGGAACTCATTCAGGCCATGGCTGAAATCTCAACATCTAATGTTTTTAATACAGAAACAAGGTACAAGGCTGGGACATTCCTAGAGTCACTGAGAAAGTTTCAAACTTTAATCACAGCACAAATGTACCTATTTATTTTCAAACATACCTCTCCCTTGTCTCTTTACCTGCAAACCCAGGGTCTGGAAGTTCTTCAGGCATATCGAATGGTGACAGAGACAATAGACACCTTAAGAGACCATGAACGGGACTTTCAAAGCATTATGAGTGCAACAAAGAATTTAATTTTGTGGGGAAATGAGAAGTTAGAGAAAGCAGGCTGTGAGTTTGTGATTGAGGAAGATTTTCCTGTACCTGGAAGGGTATGCCGAAAGAAGAAGATGGCAGGTGAATGTGCAGATGATGAGCCAATCATATCAGAGTGTGACAAATTCAGGGTGGACGTGTATAATATAACACTGGACAAGATTATCAACAGTCTGCAGAGCCAGTTTACTACCCATGGCCTTCTGTTTGCAGATTTGTCATGTTTGGACCCTAAACATTTTGAGGACATTTTAAAGCACAATGCTTTAGAACGACTGAGTAAACTACTCTCAAGATTTGATTCTGCAGCAGCTAAAGAAAAACTGCAAACTGAACTGCTTGATTTTGCATCAAAGTGGAATAGGCTAAAAATGTCTCTTGATGAAGAGTATAGTGTGACCTATGAAGAAGCCATCCATCTGATCTCTGGGGAAGGGCATTCAGGTGTTCAGCATAACACTGGGAAGTGCAAGACTTGCAAGAACTGCATCACATGCTGCTATAATGTACTTCTACGTTTCAACTTATACAGCCTTGCATACAGTTCCCTTTTTAATGCCTACAAGTTAATTTTGACACTATCCTCTTCTCAGGTGGCATGTGAGAGGTCTTTCTCAAAACTTAAATACATCCTGAACAGACTCCGCAACTCCCTATCCCAACAGCATTTGGAGGCCTTTATGCTGATGTCAATAGAAAAAGACATATTGATGGGCCTGAACAATGATACCATCATGATGTTCTAGCTTCCAAGAGTAGCTTGCTGCAAGGATTATTGGTTATTTAAAATGTTTTTTGTATCTCAATACTCTTAATGTTTTCACTGTTTCTTAGTTTGTTTGCATAGCACTTTAATTCTATGCCACATTTAGTGGTTTTCTGTGTTTTGCCCTGTAAGGGCTTTTTGCACAATAAGATAAAAACATTTTGCACTTTTTACCAAAGTTTATAAGAATTGCTTAATATAAGCTACTGTGTAGCTAAACAGTTTACATTTTGTATTTATTTATAATTATTATTATAAATATTTTTCATTACCTGTAAGCGTTTCCACCTTATTACAGTTTTAAGGCACATTATTTTTTGTAAATTAATAAAACTTTGAAAAAGGTTCCACACTATAATGTGTATTCAGGCTTCCCAAGTTGAATGATTTATCGTTTTTAGAGTACTGATGTCCTCCTAATCCCTTTACATAAGGTTATATTGCTTTACAATCTGCATAGCACTGATGTCATCTGTATCCCTTACACATGGACCCTGAGACGTTAAGTTTCTGTCTGTTCCCCAGGTACTTATTTGGGCCTTTTAACATTTGGTTTCTGGGATTTTAATAATAATGTGATATAAAAGAATGAGTTATAGCTATTTGAATGGCAAATAGTGTGACTCGGGTATGTATAAGGGGTGCGTGTGGGTATAAGAGCACGACCGCGAGATACAATATATGGGGCTGGTCTCCAAATGTTTCCAGGGCTGCTTTTCATTCCCAGTCCGGCCCTGATTGAGTGTCTGTACTCTTGTTTTTGAGGACATTTTCCCAATTTACAGTGTTAAGGGCTTCTCTTAGTTGATCAAACTTTGCCTTCCTAAAGTTCATAGTTCTTGTGGCTCCTCTAAGAGTTCCCTTATTGAAGGACAAGTTATAATGTATCATATTGTGATCACTATTTCCTAGATGCCCCCTGACCTGCACATTAGTTACTCTGTCAGGTCTGTTGGTTAATATTAAGTCCAGTAGGGCGCCCCCTCTGGTCGGGTCCTGTACCATTTGGGACAGATAATTATCCTTACTTATAGTCAGAAACCGGTTTCCTTTATGAGATTCACAGGTCTCGGTTTCCCAGTTTATGTCGGGATAGTTAAAGTCCCCCATAATAACCACCTCATTGTGATTAGCTGCCTTGTTTATTTGCTTTAATAATTGATCTTCTGCTGCTTCCATTATATTTGGTGGCTTATAGCAAACCCGATCAGTATTTTATTACTTTTCTTTTCATATATTTCTACCCATAATGACTCCACATTATCATTTCCCTCACATATATTCTCCCGCAGCGTGGCCTTTAGGCTGGACTTTACATAAAGGCAAACTCCTACCCCTTTTTGTTTTTTTCGATCCTTCCTGAATAGACTATACCCCTGTATGTTAACCGCCCAGTCATAGCTATCATCCAACCATGTCTCTGTTATACCCACTATGTCATAATTTTCTTCAGACATTATTAACTCCAGTTCGTCAGTTTTATTGGTCAGACTTCTGGCATTAGTAAGCATTCAATTTAGAGGTGTATGGGTTTTTTTCCCTATGAAGCCTATCCCTATTAACTATTCTAACCCCTCCCTCCACTCCACCCCAGGTACATTTATAAGCCCCAGCTCTCTATCTACACTATCTTCCCCTTCTATATTGTAGTTTCCCTCCCCCCCCTTTCCCTAGTTTAAACACTCCTCCACCCTTCTGGCCATCTTCTCCCCGAGCACAGCTGCACCCTCCCCATTGAGGTGCAGCCCGTCCCTACCGTAGAGCCTGTATCCGACAGAAAAGTCGGCCCAGTTCTCCATGAACCCAAACCCCTCCTTCCTACACCAGCTTCTGAGGCACTTGTTTAGCTCCCTAATCTCCCGCTGCCTCTCTGGTGTGGCACGTGGTACAGGTAATATTTCAGAAAATACTACCTTGGAGGTCCTTGCCTTAAGCTTGCTACCTAAGTCCCTGAAATCATTTTTAAGGACACTCCGCCTACCTCTCACTTTGTCATTGGTGCCAATGTGCACCATGACTGCTGGGTCTTCTCCAGCCCCTCCCAGTAATCTGTCAACCCGATCCGTGATGTGCCGAACTCGAGTGCCAGGCAGACAACACACTGTTCGGCGATCCCGGGCTTTGTGACAGATCGCCCTGTCTGTCCCCCTAATAATTGAGTCCCCCACTACCAGCACCTGTCTGGCCTGCCCTGCGCTCCTCCTTCCCTCCTTACTGGAGCAGACACCCCTCTGGTGGTAAGAGGCAGTGACTTGCTGCAGTACTGCTAACTCTGAACTAACATCCCCCTCATCTGCCAACCGGGCAAACTTGTTGGGGTGTGCTAGATCAGGACTAGCCTCCCTGGCGCTTTTCCCCCTACCCTGCCTTCTAACTGTAACCCAGCTAGCTGCCTGACTGTCCTGTACCTCCATCCCACTATCCTCCCCCACCTCTACCTGCGAGAGAGCTTGCTCAGTGAGCAGCAGACTCCTCTCCAAGTTGTCAATAGATCTCAGTTTTGCCAGTTACTCCTCTAGACTCAGGATTTGTGCTTCCAAATGAGCAACCCGCACACATCTCGCACAGCAATATGCACCCTCGAAGCGCTGCTCAAGGATTGCATACATTGAGCAGGATGTACACCTGACCGCATTGTCAAACATGGAGGACATCTTGGCAATGGGGATAGCTCAAATAACTGGTAAAAACAGACAGTAAGGTGCAAAATATATATAAATATATTATATGGAATCACAAGGATTTATACTTTACCCTCCTTCTTGCTTTTTAACTTCTTCTTTGCTTGTAACTTCTCACTTAGAGATGTCACTTAGGAGATTCGCCCCAGCCCAGGATTCGCTTGTGTGTCCAAGCTAAATGCAACTGCAAAAGCCAAGCAGAACTCACAGAGAAGGTTACTTAATTAGCAACACACCTGAAATAGCCCTTACCATTTTTTTTTGCTTTTTTCAACAAAACTTTACACTGAACACAACACAAACAAACAGTGCCCCCCCTTGCAATAGTAATGAATATACTCAGGATTAGCTTGTGTGTCCAAGCTAAATGCAACTGCAAAATGTAATTTAAATTCTTTGGACAAAGGCTACATTTGATAAACAAATATAAAATAATAATTATAATTATTAAATAATTGATATACAAACAAATTGAACCACTCCACAGTGATGGTGTATTCTGATTGTTATAACTAGAAAGATCACTGGAACTTTTTTAATTTAAATTTTAAAATTAAACTCTGTTTAAATTTACTATTTAATTGCAAGCAATGCGAGTTAAGAAAACAATCCAACAGGAAGACAAAAGTCTCTTAGATTGTATTTAATGACTTTATAATTAAAATAGTACCCCCAATAGTATTCTTATATCTCTTAATTAAAGATTTTCTTTGTATTTTAATTATAATAATACTAAAGCAATATACTTTGAAAAAAAACACCTATTCCAATATACATCCAACTTTTCATCATTTTTGTCTCTAAATTAACACTGCTTCCTTACATTTCTTTGTAAGCACTCTTTTTGGACAGATTAAACTCACATTCTTAGATTTTCTTTGAACACCTTGCACATACTACATCTGCATGAAACTAGGTAAGCCATTTTTTAAAGCTGAAACCTCAGTGGGAAACCAAATATTGTACAGAAGGCTTTAGGTTTGCTCTAGATTTCTTTGTAATGTCACACAAGCAGAATCTATTCTCTAAAAGCTGCAGTATTTAGATAAGATTTATTTTATGCAAATGTGGTTATTTTCTATCTAGCATAACTAGCTCACTTCAGATATTCTAGTACTTAGGTTTGATATCTAGGGGCTACAGTATATTCCATTCTTTGTAGCAACAATAATTGAAAGTCACTTTAGTATGGTGCGCCTATTGAAATGAACCTTTATTACAGATAATCCCAGTTGTGAAACTCTTAAAGCAATCTCTGATGAATAGAATCATTTTTAAGAAGTTCACCAAGAACAATACATCTACACCCACCTATTTTCTCTATAGTTTTTTGTGCTTTTGGTTAATTAATCTACAATTTCAATAGCATTAGCCTAATCAGGAAAATTTACTTATTCATATGCCAAGGAGCTCAGCTACTAGTTTACTGTAGTTATCTTAAATACACAAACATAAGGAGCAGTTAATAGAAATCCATATAGACTTTCTTTTTATATTATACTTTTAATGTAGAAATGTATTAATTCCAAAAAAGTTTGTACCTAAAAGTCTAAATACTGTGTATATATAAGATAATGCTTTCATAAATTCATTTGTATTAAAATGGTATTTTATTTTAAATGCTAAACGATGACAACACGTCTCAATGAAAAAAAGACTTTGTAAAGCCCAGCCCTTTAGCCACCCCTCTGACCCACCTCCCTAATAAAAGCATCCCTCTTTGGCTATTTGAAGAATGTATTTATGCAAACAATATTTATTTATTTCTAATACATTTTTAAAGGTAATTCAATCAATAAGTATCTCCTCTGGAGCATTTAAGGTATATAAGTTTAGAAATGCTAAATATCAAAATTAAGAGAAAGGTCACAACTATTGTGGTACTTCGAATGAGGTTGCACATAAACTTGGCCCGCTCGCTGTTTCAATACTATAGAAAAACATTATTTTCATATGCAGAGCCAAACGAAGTGAGCAAAGGTACTGGTATTTAACATGAGCTTATCCAGCAAACAGGCAAACTTATTTAGTTTTTCAGCGGCATGCCATTGCAGCAACTTCTGTTTTGGGTCCGTACACAACGTTTTGGCTCAATGATTTAATAAAAGCAGCAGAGTCTGCTAGTACTTCCATCTGCAACATGGGACCTTGAGTGCTTCCATTCCCTTACTTAAGATTGATTTTTTGCAGTAATGGATGGGATGACAGCAGTATGGTCAGCACAGTTATATTAATTAAACTGAGGTCCAATTCCCTTTTGTCAGCCTTTTCAAATGAAAATGAAAATGAAAATAATGCCCCTTAGTACTGAAATGCCAAATCAGTATGAACATAAGCAATAACTAGGTATGAAAAAAGAACACTTGTCAACAATTTTAAATCCGGTGCAGATATCCTCAAAAGTGTGCCTTATTTGTGTTTCACTATAAAAAAAAGAATACTCCAAGGTTACAGACTGCATCTATTTATTTTCGGAGATGTTTGTCCTTTATAAGCTTGACATTTTACGTTTGTGAAGAAAAGCTATTATTGCCTAGTGTAATGAAAGAAAATTCATTTGCACAGCTATAGTGGGCTGTCATTTAAAAGAAAATATAGCTAACAAATAGCACTGCCATAATGATAATAGCCTTATTTGTACGTACAAATCTCAGTGGGAAAATGCACTTAGACTGCAACAAAAGATTCAGTGGCTTGGGTGCATCAATTAATTCACATAATATCAACACTTACGTCGGTCAGTAGGGGATCATTTGCATAGTTTCTCGTTTAACCTATATGGTAAATACAGCACAACATATTGCTAATAAAAACTGATTCTGTTATTCTTGGACAAATGTTATTTGTTACAAATAAATATGTGTGATGCAGATATCAAGATTTGCATACTTAACAAATATACAGGGTCTAAAGAAGAACATGTGTGCGTCACTTGCAACTGTACCCACAACAAGCGGACAGCACCATGCTTCATTCATGTGACATCATAGACCATTTAGCACAGAAAGCACCCTACGGAGTAGACATGGTTCCTAATAATGTAAATCTATGGAATTTCTGTTGACTTCAGTGCACTTTTAAGTGGGACGCAGGAGCTGCAGGGCAATTGGGTCCAAAATCATCATACTCTAGTTATGCCAACATGTAAATGCCCCATTCCCAGGACACTCAAAGGCATGTAGCATACAAACAGTAGGCCCAAAGGGCATCAACACAACATCCACTCACAGTGTCGATTCAGGCTGCACTATCCGACATGTAAGTTAAGTAATTGTGACTGCCCTGAGAAATTATAAAAGCCGTTATACTCAAGTAACTTTAGTTATTTAATTTCTTAAGAACTTATTTAGAAGATGTTGTATTGGTATCTCAAAACTGTAATTTAAGTTTTATTTCCAAACACTGTTTCCTCAATTCTTAGACAAAAATGATTTACCTATTTTTAAATAGAGGATCTATTAAATTTCCGACAAGAAATAAAAAGGAAAAAAATAGTTGCTAGTCATTTTACTTTCTTCTATGATTTTACCTATTAATCAAGCCATGGATAAAATATTTTTTCATGTCAAATATCTATTATTTTGTTTATAGGCCTTCCATCAATATAAGCAACACAGCAGTTCTTCACATACTCATTTGAATTAATAAGACTTTAGGTATTTCTAAATCAAAATATCTATGTATTTTTTTGCTTAGGACATTATTATGTAGGATTGGAAAGAATTAAAGTGCTGACATTTTTTATTATGTTTTATATTTACATACAATGCACAGCTAAAGTAGAAGATTTTAATATTTGAGTTTTAAGCTCTGTATTGTCATTAAAGGTTATGGATGCAGTTATATATATGCCTCCTAAACCCGTAGAAAAAAATATATAAAAGGAGAAGCATTTTAAAGAAAACTTTGCAAAAGCTTAAGTTTTACATAGTCCATATCCCCTTTGTGACCAGGCTGTTTTTTTCAAAACAAGAAGGCCTTTTTTAGATGCCATTATTTTGATAATCTTATATAAAGTATTATTAAAAAATAATAACATTTGATGACGAATTAAAAAAAGATATATCTTTTTTATTTAAAAAGATATATAGATTTTACTATTTGTCCTGAGTTCAGAAATACCCAAATGTTTTTATGTTTGTTTGTTTGCAAGTTAAAGGACAACAGGTACAAGTAGCATATTGCTATTTCAAAACCATTTTTCTTCAAAATCAGCGATAGTGACAGTTTAACACTTTTATCTGTCATGAATCCCTGAATCACCCCCCTATTTTGCACACTTACAAAAGTAGACAACCCAGGGTATTCAACTTGGGGTATTTTGACACTTTTCATGCAGCCATTTTACCACCAATCTTTGCCAAAGTTTGCAGAGGTAAACATTGTGTGTGTGTTTTTTTGTTTTTTTTTTACACAGATTGCAATTCAAGTATAAATGTACTAAGAATTTAAAGGGTTACTAAGAAACAACACCCCGATATGAGTTTAGCAACATCTCCTGAGTTTGGGGGCTACAACGCCACATTTGGGAGGTGTGTATTTCAGTTTTTTAATTTGGAATTTTGACATCTCATCCTCCTACAGCCATGTCCTATTTGGGACATCTTTAAAGCCCGGCCAATTAAATTTACCCCCATCAAACCATATATTTTTAAACCTAGACTCTACAGGATATTTCAAATAGTAGAACTTTAACAGGATTTTTAGCAGGATTTTTGGGAAGATACCGCACCAATTTTAGAACTTGGTCATGAAAATAAAACAGTAAAATGTAAATGTCTAAAGCGGTAAAAGCCAAAAATGTAAAAGGCTGGAGCAGGAACAGTTAAAAAAAAACAAAAAAAACGGGGAAAAGAAAAAATGTCGGTGCGCTAAGCTAGTCACAGGCTCAAATAATACAAATGTATAATACGAGGCCTACCAAACAGGTGTAAGCATGCTGCAAAAACAGTGTATTGGCTGCACATGGCCAAAGCATAATTAAGCTCACCCGCCACGTCAAGGCACACTCTCAATAGCGCAGACAGTTTTTGTTTTTTGTATACATTGTGCAAAAAAAAAAAAAATCGGCAGCTTTTCCAGGGCAATCTGGGCAATAGAACATAGTGTCCATTCTTTGCCCCCTGCTAAAACATACTGTGCATCTTTTTTGGATGCTTTTCCAGCGGATCAGGTGCTGTAGTGTGCAGCCATTGGATGGATATGCCTGGCTTCATGCTATGCAGATGATGGCCACACTTATGTCATCAGGCGGCTGCTGGCGTAAAAGCACCAGGGCTGCCTCATCATCCCCAGTCCAGTCCCACATCCTACATTTATTGTCTCCTATTATTCTCATGTATTTTTAATTTAATGATTTCCCTAATACAGCCCATAATATGCACTTGTCAAAATCTAATCTGCTACTTGGTCCTCTAGTGATCCAATTTGACCAAATTTGCTTGCAGGAAAGGAACATCTCATTAAGAATATAGTACCTCCCCTAATTTTGTGTCATCTGCAAACACTGGCACTGGCACTGGCTTTCAATGCCAACTGCAAGATCATTAAATAACAGTGGGCCTAAGATAGTTCACTTACCACTTTTGTCCAGTTGGAGAATTTTCCATTAACAACATCTGAACTCTAAGCCAGTTTTCAATCCTGGTGCAAAAATGTTGCCCAAGTCTATCATTTTTAATTTGTACAATAACTTTTTATGATGAACCGTATTAACCTACTGATGTGATTTATGTTTTTGCCTACTCCTTCATAGAATGCAATTAAGTTAGCCTAACACGATCTGCCCTTCATAAAACCATGTTGACTATTACTAATGATTTTATTGAACAAGTGTATTTCTAAATAGCTTCCCTTAGCAAGCTTTCAAATATTTTCTTCACCACAGATGTCTCGCTTACAGGTCTGTAGTTACCTGGCTGAGACTTTGATCTCTTTTTGAATATTGATACCATGTTTACGTTTACTTTACGGCAGTCTTCTGGACAAGAGAAAATCCTTGAAGATTCATAACAATAGTCTGGCTATTTCATAGCTAAGTTCCTTAGGTGCCTGGGGATGTATACCATCTGGCCCTGTAACTATGTATTTTCTTTGGCAGTTTTATCACCTTGTCCCATGTCAAACACATGACTGCTGTAATCTTTTTGTAGCAATAATTTGCTAACCTACAGACACTGGTTCTTCACTGGCAAAAATCATTTAAATCATCTGCCTTTTCATGATCTTTACTTAGTTTTTTCATTAATGTATGTAACCCCTTCATGACAAAGCCCGTAGGTATATGGGCTCACAATGCATTGCCATTAATCGGTTTAAGGGCAACCCGTTGTCCTTAAGGGGTGAAAACAAAAATTGGGGGTTGTCACGTTGTCATTGGCTATCCATTTTTCATTATGTATTTTACCATTACCATTTTATATTTGTATTTTATAAATGATACTGCTGATCTCTTTAATTTAAATGCTTTCAATGCTGACTGGCTGTTCTATTAAGCCACATTGATTTTACTTTGCTTCTTTCGTATTTGTTACCCAAGGGGACATGCTCATAAGTGTATTTCATTAGTGCTAGTTTGAAGATATTTCACTTCTGTGTTTCTGCCTGTAAACATTTAGTCTCAGTCAGTTATCTCCAGGGATGCCATTAATCTGTTGAAGTTGTCCTTCCTAAAATTCACTGTTTTGGTGGAGCCTCTACTAATTGCTTTTGTAAACCTATCTCCATCTTCACTATGTTACGGCCACTGTTTCCCAAATGCTCCCTTACTTGAATATTCAACAAAATCTCTATGTTAGTTATCACCAGATCCAGACAGACGTACTTTCTAACTGGTGATAGCACTAATTGTGACCTGAAACCATACTTAACAGGTTAACATATTTGCTCCCTTCTGTTGCACTACTTGTTCCAGTATTCCAGTCTATCTCTGGCTTATTAACCCCTTAATGACAAAGCCTGTACATGTACGGGCTCAAAATGCATTGTTTCCAATGGGTTTAGGGACCGCCCATTGTCCTTAAGTGGTTAAACCAGAGCCACTTTTTCAATTTGTGATAAAAGCTGATGTTTATAGTAATATTTGTGGTGGGGGGGGGGTGAAGCATATCAATGTACTGCACCTCTTCACCTCTGTGCAAACTTCTACCAATAAGGCTTCAACATTATCGGATTACTGTAATGTTTTTAATAAGGATGAAAGAGAACAATTGTATGTACTTGAATCTCAAGCTATTTTATATGAAATTTTCATGTTCCTTTTCTAAAGCCCAGCTGTGAGAAGAAAAAACGCTTGGCAAGTTATTACTTTCTAAAATAATAATATGTTTCTGGCTAATTTTTACACTTCAAGAGTAAGTACAACAGTATTATATCAGACAAGGTTAGCATTGAATATTTATATACATGGTCAAATATTTAACATTGCATGTTAAAATATTTAACATTTACATTCTCTACAATACTCAAGATCTTCTGTTTTCAATATTTTCTAAAAATGTACTATCACTCTATAAATGTAATAGCGATTGGCTGAAAATAAAGACTAACTCAACTAATCAAGTACAGTACCTCTGGCTATGCAATTTAATAGCAAAAAAAATAAGTCATTATAGACTGATGAAAAACATTGATTTATTCTTGATATTTTGATTAAAAATAGCAAAATTAGCTTCTTAACACAGGAAAATACATCACCGCAGGACCCCCTAACAGCTCAGCGCCCTAGATAGTTGTCTAGTTTTCCTAGTTGATGTATATATGTCTAATAGCAAATTAAACCTCAAGGAAACAGAATCTGATGCATTTAGGACACTAAATGGGTACTATTGACACTTTATATAAGTGATGAGATCCTAATTTGGAATATTGTGGCCAAATTTGCAGATCATGGCTTTGGATAAAATTGCACATGGGGTTACTCATAAATAATACCAGGAATGACTTGTTATGTACATCTTCGAAGAGTGAAATGAGACATGATGGAAATACTCAAATATGTAAAGTAAGTCCAAGCATTTTTATTGAAAATTAGTGTCAGAACTAGTGGGTATACTTGTAAATAAGAGTCTATAGACAGAGCCGGCCTTAGGCGTTGTGGCGCCCTGTGCGGACTACTCCTCTGGCGCCCCCCTTCACTATCCCCCCTCTGCCCCTTCAAACTACCCCCCTCAAACTACACCTCCCCTTTGCCCCTTCAAACTACCCCCCTCTGCCCCTTCAAACTACCCCTCCCCTCTGCCCCTTCAAACTACACCCCCCCTCTGCCCCTTCAAACTACACCCCCCCTCTGCCCCTTCAAACTACACCTCCCCTCTGCCCCTTCAAACTAGCCCCCTCTGCCCCTTCAAACTACACCCCCCCTCTGCCCCTTCAAACTACACCCCCCTCTGCCCCTTCAAACTACACCCCCCTCTGCCCCTTCAAACTACACCCCCCTCTGCCCCTTCAAACTACAATAGTCCGGCGCTCAACATGAGATGCCGGCACCGCAACGGAGTCACGGAGAGTGAGGGGCTGGCGAGCGGTTGCTGAGAACTTCACGAGCAACCGCTCGGCGCCCCTGCCCAGGACTTAGATTAAAGCATCGTTTTGGTTTTTTTTTTACTTTATTTAACATGAATTATGTTAAATAAAGTTTAAAAAAACAAACAAACAAAAAAACCCGATGTTTTAATTTAAGTCCCGGGCAGGCGCCCCTGCTACCATGGCGCCCTGTGCGGTCGCACAGGTCACACACCCCTAAGGCCGGCCCTGTCTATAGATCATATGACAGTATTGAAAGCAATTAATTAAATGAAGATCTATACATCTTCAAGACAGCCCTTATTCTAACGTAAGCTAAAATAAACATTTTACAGGGTTCTGTTAACCCTGGCAATTGGGGTTATGCAGTATCTAACCCTTTCCACATGGCAAATACAATGCCACTTTTTATTCAGATAGTGAGGACCCAAAAGCCATTTGTTGCATTTCTTTTGGTAAACCCAATATTTTATAGTCAAGAACATTTCCAACTGAAACGGGATTTCTGCAGAAACATTTGTTTACTTTCAATATAACAAGAATGATATCTAAATGTATTATTGCAACACAACAATGCCTGCCTACAAACATACATTGTGCTGTATTGTTGTTTTGTTAAAAAAAATACTTAATAACTGATTTAAAAGCTGATAAACTCACCAGATAAGATTATTTTCCCAGAGACATCAATGAAAAAGTAGAGAAACAGATGGATACACAATTCTTATTCTCCTCAAAATAACTATCCTTAAATAGCATGTTTAATTCTTCTCTCATCCCTACTAACTACAATCAACTTATTGTTCAGCAGGAGCATATACATTGCTTACAGAAAAAATAGGAATGGCTTACAATAAACAAATATGCAGATAACATGCATCCCCTGGTCGTAACAATACACTCCTGAGAAAACATTGTGAGTGTATACATATAAAATATCTATTTTGTGATACTACAGCAATGTCTCTCATCTCTGACCTTAACTAGGCCATACTGGTTATATATATATATATATATATATATATATATATATATATATATATATATATATATATATATATTTATATTGAAATAAGCCCTGTAGCATGAGGGCCATAAATGTCACAGTTAGTGGGTCTTAAGCACAGTCCTCTAGGGCAATCAGCTTGTAGCACAAACAGAACTTTATTTTAACTGGAACAGTGGAACAGGATAAAGGTTGTCACCATTTGTTGAGCTGTTTCATGGACACTCTATAGGATCCTTGGGAGTACGGCGCAGCTAAGCGGACAAGGGCCATGTGTGAGTGTGGGGGAAGTGTAGGGAATGTAAGGGGGGGAGGTTGCTTGATAAGGGGTGGTCTTTGGGGTCAGAAGGGAATATAAGGGTTATCTCCTGGGCTGCATTCCAGCATGATTACTAACGCTGGAAGGGGGGGGGGCTGTCTCATCTTTACCATCTCTGCAGGCTTCACAGGGTGTGCTAGATGCTCGGCTCCCTGCTTTGCCTGCTGCTGTTACTGCTCAAGGGGATCAAGCTTATCCTGTTTCAGTGGACCCAGTGTTGCCTGGCCCTTCTTCATTGCAGCAGACTTCTTCTATATAAGATGGTGAGTATGTGGGTAGTATGGGACCTAGGGGTTGTAATATGGTAGGTAATGGGGTTCCTAAGGGGCAAGAGTTAGGTACTTTGATAGCAAGCATGAAGGGTTTTTTTTATTTATGGGACTGCAGCACTGGGGTACACACTCCTCAGCTACCTCTCTCGGTGGATAGTCAGGTTCGGGCTGGGTGGCAAGGAATAGGCACAGAAGGGGTATCTTCACATACAAGGGAAGAGCCATCAGTCCCTACAGTTTTATCACAGATTCCTGTATTAACACCCTTACCTCCTCCTGTGGGTGACAGCGGGGCTGTAGATAAGGAGCTAGTTGTAGTTGCTACATCTGACCCTTTGGCCACAGTTGCCCCGGCAGCTCACGGGGCAGCATATATGTGCTGGTCCGGTCCCTGGGCCTGCATTTAAAGCAAGAGATTAAGGACAAAATCTCGAAGGGAGATTTTGTGGAGATTTTTTCCCTTCTTCCTTTGGAGGATGTGCCTCCTCCTGAGAGGGATGGGAAAGAGTCTGAAAAAGAAAAGGAGAGGGAGCGTTACCGCTATAGAACAACTCCAGAGACTTTTGGAAATTGGATACCGGCATTTTCCATATTAGCTAGTATAATTGGTGAGAAGTCTCCTGAAAAATGCTCTTCCCTATTTTGTTACCAGGACCTTATATGGAATGCCTGTAGGGTTTATGGAGGACTAGGATGGTGGTGTTATGATGAACAATTCCGCCAGCGGTTAGCAGTCCGCCCGGCGACAGGTTGGGATCAAATGGATATTGCTTTGTGGCTGGTAATTATGATACGTCCAGCCACACATCAAGGCAATTTCTTTTTCTTTTCTCGGGGGGGGAGCATGCAAGAGGTTCGCCGGCCGGTCAACGTCGTCCGGGCTGCTGCTGGCAGTTCAATGATAACCAGTGTAAATAGGGTACTAGCTGCAAGTTCAAACATGAGTGCTCAGGGTGTGGGGGTTCCCATCCAGCCTCTCGGTGCTTCAAAAAGGGTAGACCAGGGGAAAAGAGTGATCTGGGGCAGAAGAGCGATGACGCCAGTGGACGTCGACGCGATGCGCCCCTGGCTAAACCGTTATAGAAACAGGAAAGCGGGAACGGGAAGCATCTGTTGTATTGCGCAATCTTCGTTCGGTTCAAGACCACCCTTCAGTGGTCAGGGACAAGTTGGGTAAAGAACTAGCTTTGGGAAGGATGGCTGGGCCTTTTCTAGAACCGCCATTCAGCAATTTGCGGGTATCCCCTCTGGGTGTTGTCCCTAAGAAGGATCCAGGAAAATTCTGACTCATACATCATTTGTCTTACCCATTTGGGGGTTCGGTAAATGATGACATTGCGGAGGAGCTTTGCAGGGTTTCATATGCTTAACTTGATTTGGCGGTCCGGATGGTCCGGGACGCGGGTCCTGGTGCGCTGATGGCTAAAACCGATGTTGAATCGGCCTTTAGGCTGCTACCGGTGCACCCAGATTGTCATCATCTTTTAGGGTGTTTCTTTGAAGGTAGATTTTATGTAGATCTGAGCCTCCCTATGGGCTGCTCGATCTCTTGTTTTTACTTTGAATGTTTTAGCACCTTCTTGGAGTGGGTGGTGCGGAAGGAGTCTGGCTGTGACTCCATCATGCACTACCTGGATGACTTCTTATGTGTTGGGCCTACCGATTCAGATGTATGTCGTCATCTTCTTAGTTCTGTGGAAATGGTTACTCGGTCTTTTGGGGTCCCGCTGGCACGTGACAAGACCGAGGGTCCAAGCACACGTCTTACTTTCCTGGGAATCGAGATCGATTTGATTTTCATGGAATGCTGTCTTCCGCTTGATAAGCCTTTAGGTCTTCAGGCGGATGTGGCAGCAGCTAAATGTTTGAAGAAAATTCAGCTGCATGGACTGCAGTCACTGTTGGGTAAGCTGAAGTTCACCTGTCGAGTTATGCCAATGGGCAGGGTTTATCAGGCGCTTGGCTGCGGCGACGTCTGGTGTACTGTGACATCATTGGATTCGCCTCACCACAGAATTGAGGGAGGACCTAGAGGTTTCGGACAAGTTCTTAGTGCATTATAATGGCAGTTCCCTGTGGCAAGCCCCAGAGGTCTCCAACTCTGATCTCCATTTATTCATTGATGCGGCTGCATCAGTGGGTTTTGGGGCTATATTGAGGACACACTGGTGTGCAGATACGTGGCCGGCATCGTGGCACGCATCTGGCTTGACAAAGAACCTTGCCTTCTTGGAGTTATTCCCCATTGTGGTGGCAGTGGAAATTTTAGCTAATGAATAGTTTTTCATTGCGACAATATGGCGGTGGTTTGGCCATCAATAATTTGACAACCTCAAACCCACATATAATGGCTGATGCCCTTTCTTGTTTGCAGTGGCGGGAATTCCGAACAGCTGCTCATGGGGCGGATGCAGAAGGGTGTCAATGCCCGGTGGACCTTTGGTATCTGGGCCAGAGTGAGTGATGACTTGGATTCACTCTTCTGTTTCAGTATCTATTTGGGACCGGTATGGTAAGGTCTGGGGGGAATGGCTTGCTTTTGAACAGGTCCATGGTGGTTTTCAGTCATATCGGTTACAAGGTTTGTTAAGATTATTGTGGTTTTGGGAGGCTGCTGGTCGCTCTCCTACCAGGCAGCTCTCCGTCTTCGTGCTCGTGTTCGTCAAAAAAAAATCTTCATATTCCGCGAATATTCGCCCTTTCCTGTCTTCTCTTCGGGCGAATATTAGTTTTTTCTTCGTTTTTTCCGGTTAAGGGGTTAATACGGGGCTAACGCGTACCGCAGCAGCTCTGGCGCCAGTAGTTTAAATGTCCGTATGAGCAACTCTATTGGTCGCCAGCAGGGGGCCTCCTGCTGGCGACCAATGAGCACACTACCATATATAACTAATATATTCTCTGGCAGAATATTATGCTACTCAATGTAAAACCAACAGAGGGCAGCATTCTGTCCGATGATATATTAGCCATATGTGGCAGTGTGTTCATTTTCATTTATTAATTATTTAAATAAAATATATTCCCATGATCCGCTGGTCTCCCCGCTGCAACAGTTAATCTCAGAGGTTCAAGTCCTATGTTCGCCCTTCGGGGTTGATTAATTGTCCCCGGATGTGGCACCGGATGTGGCTCATTGGCCACTCATATATATGTATATTGGGCTCAGAGGCGAGCAGATGTTCGTCCCGGAGGAGTCCGTCTTGGTTTTCCCACTGATGTAGCGGACGTGAGATGGTTTCGGATCCGGGTATGCGTTGGGTCCAGCTGCTTCCTGAACTTGTCCAGCTGTCCTGTCTTCTCGGCACGCCGGATATCCTGGTAATTCATTTAGGAGGAAATGATTTAGGTTCTCTACCTGTTTGGGGTTTGGGGGATCTCATTAAACAGGATTTGGCCTGTTTGATGGTTTTGTTCCCAGGTGTCTGTCTAGTGTGGTCCGAGGTGGTTGCTCGGAATTATTGGAAAGCTGTTTCATGACCAGAAGGCCCTGGAGCGTAAAATTAAACAAGCGGGTATCAAAGTTTGTCCTAGGAATAGGGGGGTTTATCGGTCCAGCATAAAATTTTTGAAAGGAATGCTGCAGTTCATTTCTGGAGTGATGGGGTACACTTGACCAAGGTGGGCCTTGATTTATTTAATTTTACACTGCAAGAAGGCGTTGAGCAGGCCATAGCGTTGTTGGCGGGGCGCTCCCGCTGATTTTAGGTTTAAAACAGCAGGGCTGGTGGCGGGGGTGTCCTTGCCAATCCGGGTTGGTTTGAGGAGTTAATGGTTTATGAAAGTGATGGGGCTATTCCTCCCCTAACCTTTGGTGTTGGTAATGTATTATGGTCGTGCCCACTGAGCTAAAAGTCGGCTAGTGGTTGGCACTATTTGGTGGTAAGGCCTGGATTGGTGGCCGATTAGTTGGTGGACGAGGGGGGAAGTAATGCACCCAATAGAGTTTTATGTTATTGTTAATAAAAGTTGGCAAGGAGGAGTTATTTGAGATTATATTATATATTTTAATAAATGCTAGGCCTGTTTTTCACCAAATTGTTGTGTGTCTCAGTTATTTGGGGAAGGTTGGCGTGGGCGTTATTTGGTTGGGTTAGGATACACGTTACCCACTACCTTCACACATGATGTTTACTTTTCATTTATAACGCTTTTCACACTGTTTGTTGTGGTTATATCCATTAGACTTGTGCATGAGGTTACATTTTTTTGTTTTGTTTTACTAATTAGTTTTCGTGCAACAAATTTTGTTTCCTCCCCCAAATTTGGGGCTTTTGTACATTAATTATTCTATTTTATTAATGATTTTTACTTAATGTTATAAAGTTTTACTTAATGTTATAAAGTTTTACTTAATGTAAGGAAGACTTACTTTAATGAGAATGTGGTGGGTATGTGGAACAGACTACCAATAGAAGAACCTTGAGGTCCACAGGACCCCTAAGAGTTCTACTTTAATATAATATTATTAGTCTTTCTTACTGTATGGAATATTTACTTTACTGTAAGGGTGGTGGATATGTGGAATAGCGTCCCAGTAGAAGTAACTTGAGATTTACAGGGATCATTATTTTTCTTTTCCTCAACTTTGCACCTAATATAAATTGGTGTTTTGGTTGAAATTTTTAAAGATATTAACAAAAGTTTAATTTTACAGTAATCTGATGTTTTCAGTATAGATATATCTGGCATTGCAATGGTTAACTTTTGCCTATTTTTATTTTACTGTAGGTAACTTTTTGCCCTCTGCCCTTTCCTGTTTCCTGTGGTGTTTGCATCAGCTATTATTTAATAACCAACACCTGAATGCTTAACACATGCACCTACTTTGAACCTTAACCACATTTTCTGGGAATGCTGCCAAACATGCTAATCATAGCTACCCAAAAAAGCTAAATATTTTTCAACAGAATTATCAAAATGATGTCAATATAATGTCATAATAAATATTTAACTGTTTATTTTTTAGGCTTATGGGAATGTTATAAAAAATGATGGCCTTGGTAAAAATTATTTACATGATTGCATAAAAAGGCAGTATTACTGTATTTTTAAGAAATCTATATTATATGTAAGTATTGTAGAATTCTCCAAATCCACTTCTTTTCATATAGTAATGGTGTATATTCAGAAGATGCTATAGTTCATAAAACAAGTATTTCAGCTGAACTTGCTAAATGACATCTGAAAGCTTAATGATAAACACAGGTACTGCCCCCCCCCCCATCAAAATATGGTCCTTGGTGAAGAAAGGTTTCCTGAGTTGTTATTCTTAAATTGGGCACCATTAGAATGTTTACCATCAGACTCTTTCCCTTCAATTGAGGCAGAAGTCTAGGTCTATGTCAAGGTAGTCATCTAAGGCTGCATATGAAATTACATTTTACTACAGCAGTTTGATCAAGCAAAACAGCAGATTAAATAAATCAATTGTACAGTAATACTTCACTGAGCCAAGCATTTATCACTCCCCTAGCTGATTAACTCACAACTCACTACTCAGCATCTGGCTGATGCTGTGGTTTGGATCCTACCGGTTGAGTTTTGTTGAGTTTTGTTTGAACCCTCAAATATGCACCATCCTAGAGTCAAAGAATGGTACCATCAGGATCATATCAGCCTTTACCTTCAGGTGGCTGTGTCACCCTCTAGAGAAGGAAGCGCAAAATAAGTTGAGGGCCTGTACATGTGCTTTCTTGAGGGAGACCTTGCGGGCGCTGCAGGATTTCAGTCCTTCATGGCGTAGTGTGTTACCAATTTTTTTCATTGACAAGATCCTCCTGTGTAGTTCTGGACTGATTCCTCACCGTTCTCATGATCATTGAAACTCCATGAGGTGAGATCTTGCATGTAGCCCCAGACAGTTATTTTGTGTTTCTTCCATTTGCGAATAATTGCACCAATTGTTGTCACATTCTCACCAAGCTGCTTGGCGATGGTCTTGTAGCCCATTCTACTCATGTGTAGGGCTACAATCTTATCCCTGACATCTTTGGACAGCTCTTTGGTCTTGGCTATGGTAGAGAATTTGGAATCTGATTAATTGATTGCTTCTGTGGATAGGTGTCTTTTATACAGGTAACAAACTGAGATTAGGAGCACTCCCTTTAAGAGAGTGCTCATAATCTCAGCTCATTACCTGTATTAAAGACACCTGGGAGCCTGACATCTTGCTGATTGATAGAGCATCAAATAATTTATTTGAAATGTGTTAGTCTGGATTTTTTTGTGGTTATTCTGTCTCTCATCATTAAAATTATAGACTGATCATGTCTTTGTCAGTGGACAAACGTACCAAATCAGCAGGAGATCAAATAATGTTTTCCTTCACTATAGGTCAACAATAATTTTGTCTTTCTTCTTCTCTTCCACAACTGGGAGAGGACCAGGTCCGACCCTTGGGTGTTGCAGATGGTAAGAGTTTACCAATTAGATTGCCTTTCAGGCACAGGTTCCTATTCTTCAATTCAGGAGATCACAAAGGGACAAAGAACTCATGGAGGTCAAGCTAACGTTGCTGGTCGAGAAAGATGTGATAGAAAAGTGGAGCCCAAGGTCCACCAGTTTTCCTCAGCTCCATATTTGGTAAAGAAATGCACGAGAGAACTCCACGCGCTCAATGCTTTCGTAGCATGTCGCCATTTCCTGATGGATAACACCCATCTTTTCAGGGATCTGATGATGCATAGCAACTAGTTCACTCATTTTGACCTCTAGGATGCTTACCTGGCAGTGCCTATTCATCCAGCCCATCAGAAGTATCTGCAGTTCCATTGGGGTCAAGGACTTTGACAGTTCAAATCCCTTCCTTTCGGCTAAGTTCAGCCCCTTTGTGCTCTACCAAACTGCTAGAACCTGTCATTGTGTTCTTCTGCTCAAGGAGTATTTGATCCATCATATACCTCGACACTCTTCTCCTTTTCTCGCAGGAAAAGAGACTCTTTGGGTCCATTTATGGTTCATTTGCTCCATCAACTTTTTTTTTTGGTCAACCTTCCTAAGTCAGAGTTGATCCCAATGCAGAAAATCTGGTTCCTAGGATTTGAACTAGATTCCCTGTAGGCTCTTCTTTACCTACATGCCCAAAAGATCGCAGGAATCAAGAAGTCCATTCATTCTTTACTCTGCTTGAATTTCTGTCCTCTGCAAAGCCTAGCACGTATTCCAGGGCTCCTACATTCCTGGCTCCACTTCATTATTCAGCACTTCAACCCCTTAAGGCTCATCATCTCAGACAGATAGCTTCCTATGATCAACCTGTCCATCTTTCGGAGGAAGTTTCGTCAGGTGTTCCGCTGGTGGCTCCTCCACATGGAGGCTTGGAATGGTCAGGCAATATCTGGGGCTAAACCAGATTTTATGCCAGAATCGGATGCCAGAATTAGGATGGGGCAGTTTCCTCCAGAGAAGCTATAGGAGTTGTTTGGTCTCCGGAAGAACGTCTGTTACACATCAATTACCTAGAACTGTACCCAAAGATCGCAGAGAGTGTTGTCTTCTTTTACGGATGGACAATTTTTCAGCGGTTCAATATATTAACTGTTTAGGAGGAACATGTTTGAAACATCTTATGGAACTGATGAAACAAATTTAGCAATTCTGTTTTGATCACAACATCTCTCACTTGCAGAGTACGTTCCAAGAGTAGAGAATCAGTTGGCGGATTGGTTCTCCAGACATTGGCGGGATGTCAGCAATTGGAGGTTGCACAGACAGGGGTACTCTAACTTTAGATCTTTTTGTATCCCTGACCAACAGTCAGACAAAAGAGTTCTTTTGCTGGCTTTCAGACCTGGAAGCAGTAGCGACATATGCTTTCCTTTACAAATGGCCAATACTGGGAGGATATGTTTCTCTTCCATTAACACTGATTCAGAGAGTCACTCATCACCTATGAGATTACACAATTTTGGTCCTGCTGACGTTATTATGGAGTGCCCAACCTTGGTTTCCTGCTCTCCTGCAGGCTTCTGTGCATAACCCTCTGGCTCTTCCAGTGTTTCCCTCCCCTGGTGGGTCCAGATGCACAATTCCATCCTTTGATTCTAGAAGGTTGACTATCTTTAGTTGCTTGGATGATATCGAGGGACGTTAATCTAGCCGCAAATTATGGCAGGTCGCTAAAGATTTGCTACGAAATTCCTGGACACCAGGCATGCAGTCTTATCTCACCTTTTATGTGAATGCAAATATGAGCCTCCTGTCTTGCCTTAAAAATGACAATTATTCTAGTCTTGGTAACGGAATAATCAGAATTTTAATATAGACAGGAAGCATAAGGAGGCTACATAAGACTTCCATATCCATTTTACCAATCTTGATCCTAATTTTAGATGTATCATGTTAGGTATTACTCATTATATACATTAAACATGTCCACTTTCATTAAGAAGGTGCTTGGGGAGCGAAGAGTGTGGAAACCCTTACACATACCTATCAGAAATTTAATCTCTTCTTATGGCAAGGTAAAAAGCCAAGAATAAGTTTAAAACATTACAATAGATAGGGGATCTAAATATACCTGGTAAATTAGAATTTATAATAGGGTCTAACTAATGAGATATGCAATGGGTTGGATAAATAATACTGAACATTTTGCAGATCCTCAATTGCATCAACAATTTTTTTACCAAGTCATCACTTACCGAACTCTTACAAATCCTACCATCCTTGAGTAAGGAAAAACTTATCATCTACAGATTCTACACTATCATTAAAAACTGAAAATTTACCAGAATATTCAATGGATTACAATGGCAGTATGTACCTTATTTTACAATTATGTTCAATCCAAATTTCCAAGAGGAGACACCAGCTCCCGTTTTCAGACTAATGCGTCAGTACCATTAAACAGCTGGTGGACTACAAAAAAGGGAGAGAGAGACAGAGAGAGAGAGAGAGAGAGAGAGAGAGAGAGAGAGAGAGAGAGAGAGAGAAAATAAAAAATGCCATATTATTTATTATAAGAATTTATTGTTTACAATAATCTGTAGTGGGGATCTGACAGTGAGAAACATAGCTCCAGTAAGATGCAACAATAGTAAATGGACTGGTTAGCCAAGAAAATGTAACAAGAGTAAATTTACTTCTTGGATGGTATACCATGGGGCATGTTCCAAGTGATTAAGTGTGAGGAAAATAATGTAAAAAAATTGCCAATGAGATAAGGGGAGATAAGAATGTTGATAAGGGGAAAGAGAAGTAATGAGCAGGGGGAGGAGGAATAGAGATAGAAGCAGGAGATGGAGGAAGAGAAGGAGGGAGGGAGTACAAATAAAGAAGAGAGAAGAGGAGGAGAGAAAGAAAAAGGGAAACATTAGAGATAGAAGGATATAAAGAGGGAAAGAGGTAGATGTTTGGCCATGTAATTTTAATGATGGCCACATACTTTGCTACCTTAGCCCTGTATCATATTTCTGTTGAAACAGAGCATTCTTGGCTTGGAATACTGAAATCATGCATAGGAGGCTCTGGAGCCAGTGTTTTTAAGTTCCTTCATTGTTAAATTTGATCCTAAAGGACACACACACTTGGCATATTTTGCACCCTTGAGGCACAGTTTACATCTGAGATCAATAGAAGTTACTAGTTTATAAATACTGCCCACCCTAGTGGTTTATGGACTTCCATTGTCTTGCTTTAGTGTGCAGCATATGAAGCAGTTTCTGTTGCTTGTGCATACCACTAGAGAGTCTCTTATTTTGATCTGAGAACAGATTAATGGGCCCTTGACTTGATTTTTGGGCCTGTAGCAATAATGGCAAACAAGCCAAAAATAGTCAGGAAGAAACCGACGAGTTAAGAAATCTCACATTGGAGTATCGAGAGATCAGCTTAATAAGTATTTTCTGCAATTCAAATAAACATACGAATTTCAAAATTGTGTCACTGCATGAGTTTCATAAGAGGTCGCTGAAATGATTCAAAGGGTTCACTCCAAGAGAAACAGAAGATAAATGTAAGTTTAAGGCAACAAGATAATAAGAATAATGTTTGTCAAGCAAGTCCCATTCATCTATATATTTTGTTTTCTTGGCTGAAAAAAGGAACATTAGGCAGATCTGGATCAATATTAGACACGGTAAAGAAATATCTATATAAACATCTCCAGGGCTATCTTGTATTTCAGGCAACTCTTGTTTATCATAGCTAAGTGCAGCACACCCGCACTGTACAAAGAGGAAAGTGACCTTGAGACCATGTAAAAGCAGCACTTCACCAGGAGTCTCTGGGTCAAACCTAAAGAGTTCTCAGGTATTATCACATTGCAGCGCCCTTCTTCAATAGTTTGCAAGGTAGCAGCATGAGGTCTGTGCTGCAAAGTAAACTTACCACAATTATTTGATGTTGATAACAATAATTATAAGCAATGGCCAGAAAAGGTTTAGCCCTATTCCCCCTTACTATCATTCCTTGTCTTTGCAGTTGATTTGTTATGATTGCTATCGAATAATCATTGTAAAAACGTTTGGATAAGATCAGTATTAAAAAATGTGACAGAATGTATTACAATTTTCACACAGCAACCTTTAACCACCTCAGAGCCATCAGCCTCGATAGCACCTGACTGCACAAGCGCAGTAATGCTACCTTGATATTGATTATATATATACCAAGTGATTCTTTTGCCAACTTGGAAAAGTGTTTTGAACGCTCAACCATTGAATGGAATGTTCCAATCAGCAGTCATTTCATGGGTCCCTATAGTGGTCAGAATAATTATTTATATGGAACTATCTATCTATCTATCTATCTATCTATCTATCTATCTATCTATCTATCTATCTATCTATCTATCTATGCAAATAAGGTCGCCACTGTCCATGAGTGGTGATCTGGCTACTGCACCTCTTACCTGAGTTTTGTCTAAAGGCTGTCTTGTACAGCGGGCAATTACTTTCAAGGGATCCATGCACAAAGTGGATATAGAGGCAAAAGGTGATCATTGTTGACCTTATTTGCATGCCTCTACCCAGAATCCCTTGTGGTTGTGGCAGCACCATGAGATTTCTGAGGGAAAAACAAGCCTTCTGGCTTGTCTGGTGTCTGTAGATGAGTGTTTAATAATGCTTCTACTACCCCCTTAATTTTAAGTGGATGGGTTTTCCACCACAACTTATGTAATTAATTCAGTAGCACTTTTCATAACTGTATTAATGTTGAAACTCTACAGTTGCATTATTGCTAGTTCATGGAATTGCATTGCAGATTTCTAAATCTGTGCTAGCATATCCTTTGCATAACAATAACACCATTTCCAAAGGAAAATGTGCGATATAAATTTTACAAGTCTTATTTAACCTATGAAGCAGAGTTTAGCAGCAAAAGTAGTGTACAGGTCTATACAGGCCAAAATGATCAATAAAAAATCCGCTATGGGACTAATTCACACGTTATAGGCAATATAAGCCGATATTACAACCGACGTGCTTTTGTTAATGCTGATCTTTTTGGATACGTTTCAGTTTTCTAGTACGTAGTAATTACCGGTGGTGAATAAAGCAACTCAGTGGGCACTTTTACAAGTAAACTTTTTACACTCACAATTATTGCTCTCAGCAGCCAAGCTGGCTCTGATAAAACTAAGCTATAGTTTTCTGTTCAGCTGTGTGTATTGCTAACATGGACAATATCCAATTTTATATTATTGGAATGATGTTGTTTATAATTTATTAAACCAACATAATGTTGTTTGATTTTCATAGGCTTGGTTTCTCCTGCCGGGCATGGAAAAACATTCAGTTTGACTTGTATGAGCTAAGTAAACACAAGAGACCGGTTATAGAGTGTAAAAGCAAGAAAAATATTTCTGTGTTGTATCATAAAACTTTTGCATGACAGAGCAAAGCAGTTTAATACTTCTATAGCATTTGCTTCTTAAGGTGGTTGAAGAAAGAAAATAATATTAAGAATCACATTTTTTTTTTAAAAATTACATGTTTTTGTTATATATAGATGAATTGTTAGATACCTAGACAGTGCATAATATAATATAATACAAACTTATAATTAAAGCATAATTTTTACAGGTACCCTTATGAATTTACCTGAATCTGTTGCATATCATAATAACAATTTAGCACACTAGAAGAACACATCAAAACCATTGTCATAAACCACGGAATTCTTTTTGGTTCTGGAAACACTGGTCCATATCGCAGATATATATTACTAATAAGTGTATGTTGGAGTAGATATGGAGGCGATTTGCAAGTGTGGTACCTGAAGGACTTTTGTCTGTATCTGTGAATGAGGACAGCGGCACCGTACAGATGTTGTTTTTTCAGTCAAGGGGGGGCCTCAAATTCTGGTGCTGCCCCGTCGGTCAAGAAAGGGCTATGATGGCAGTACTGTTAATGGGTTGGTAGATGTAAATTAAACCATAAGTGCCCGGGATGTGGAGGAACGCACTTGACTGCTTGTTGTTTCTGCAAATCTCATAGCAGGAGAAAGGTGTCAGAGCAGGCCCTATTTGTAGAATTAGGGCTGGCAAGTGCTTCCTGGGCCAACCTGCCCCTGCACCCCAATGGCTTTGCACATGCCCAGATTGCCTTATTGGGAATCCTACTGGCTGCACATTGATATCTACATCAGCACAACATTTATTTCAGGATGGTGCATACGATTAATAAAATTCAAAAAAATAGCTAGCATTATGTATTATGTAATGGACCTTGGCAATCACGTTTGGTTTGATGTTATTTGATGAGGTTGTTGGCATATGTTAACTGATCTAAACCTCTATAACAATCTGAAAAGATTGTGCTTCCTGTCTTTTTGATTAGTTTACCTTGTATGTTATGAGAAATTTCCAGAATTTATTTATAACCAATATACGTTATTGAGATGTTTATCACTCGAACTGTGTTTTATGCACAGAAGTCTTATTTCAGATGTACAACCCTTAATATTCTGTAATAGATAAATAAATTATAAATGAACAATAAATTGAAGAACCAATTGATATATGCTTTGTCCCAGAGCAAAAAGCTATTGAAAAGTTATGAAAATTTTAATTGGAAATGTGATTTGGAGAATTACAATGTGATGTGCATATTAAATGTTCTTATGTTGCATTATGTCTTGTTAGCTTGTTTTCCTGGAGATTAGAATTGTTGAGGGAGCATTACATCTAAGGGAAAGTGAAGTGCCACATACATAAAACTATTTGGCCCATCTATTTTACCTGCTTTTTCTGATGTAAAGACTCTGACCTTAATCAGTCATTGCTCTTGTCTTGATTCAGGATAGTTTCATGCTTATCCCATGTATGTTTAAGTTCCCTCACAGTATTATCCTTTAACCCTTGCAATTTATCCACCACCCTTAAGTAAAGGCACCTTTAGAAAACATAGTAAAATAAATTATTTCATCAACACTTATTGTAAAAATATGTTTATTATAATATTAATTTTAGAAAGCTAACATGGTTCTTACTGGCCAACTCCGTGGTTACTGCTTTGGGGATCCTGAGCCACTGAAATAAATGAAGAGATTGGGGTGTTTGCATTGTTGGAAATACCTCCACCTGTCTAGGAACCTTGAATGCAGATTATGTTCCCTAACCAGGACTCTTTAATACAACACAAAAAGGGGACTAGTGATGCCTGCTACTCTCCACAGCTAACTTTAAGGTATGTGGATCACTAATAGTCTGAATCTGCACGATGTTCAGTCTTCTGTAGAATGTTAGCAATACTGTAGGAGTTGCTTCTTCAACAGGGAGATCGACATACCTGGGAACTTCTACCCGGAGCCTACCCTTGTGGGACATCGGTGGGCGGTCTCTGCTGACATTGGTGGGCGGTGCCCACTACCCTTGCGGTGGACATTGGTGGGTGGTCCAGCTGATCTCAGTGGGTGTTCCTGTTGACATTGCAGGAATCACCCCCATTTAACACCTTCGTGACAATGGCTGATTTTCTTTTTTGTACCCTTCATGGCAATGGCTGTTTTAACCTTTTTTGCGGTGCTTGTGTTCCACTGCCCATGCCCTATTTGGTACATGTTTGAGCCTAGCCAATTCAGTGTGGCCTATAAAACGATATATTTTTGAAAATTAGACACCCCAGGGTATTTCAAACGCTTTAACTTTTTCCATGCACAAATATTACCACCAGCTTTTGCAGTAGTACTTTTGGGTGTATGTAAATGTTTTCAGCAATATCTCCTACAGTGATACCCCCATTCATGGGTTTGTTGGGTTGTTTGGGGGCTAATAGGCCACATTTGGGATGTGTGCATTTTTCAAATTGGAAATTTGACATGTGGTCATCCTTTTTTGTAACTGGAAGGTTCCCCTGATGGTGACATCAGTGGAAAATTATTTTTACATGTTACCATTTTTTTAACTATTTTTTTTCTTGTTCTTATTATATTTTTTTAATTTATTTTTCTAATCGCATTGTAATTTGAAACCTGGGTTTCTTTGACTTGCATGGTTGTATGCAGTATCTTTATTCAACCTGCAAGGGGAGCCAGAGTTCTCAGGAGGCTCTGGAGAGACCCTCTTTGAAACTCTGGCAACTTCTTTATTTTTAAAAAATATGCCCTGCCATCTTGCAAGTGGCAAAATCTCGCAGTGTCAGTTGTGACCACTCTCCAGAGGAGTCACAGCGCGTCCTGGGGTAGGGGTTTTCGGTGTTGCTGAATGCCTCGGTATCGATCGTTGATCGCCTCCTAAACTCTTTTAAAACGGACGTCCACCGCCATACAGTTTATGGCAGATGTAGACTCCCCGGGGAGGGGCCAAACATGGGCCCTGATGACAATCTTGGTGTTGCTGAGATCGAGGCATTACATCAACACCGTTTGGGTTCTTTATACACCCGTTTAAATCCATGAGGGTCCTGGCATGTGAATTGTCGCTTAGTGAATGTTTTTGCGTGACTTGCCCGTACCATCAATTGTTATCAAGGGGTTAAAGCTGAAATGGGTGGGGAGTGGGGCGTCAAGCCACTCAAACACCTCTCCCCTCACAGAGAAAGAGGACAGTGTCCCTGAGACCTCGAGAAGCAGCATTTCCTCTGGAGAATATAAATCTAAAATTTAAATTGTCATGCATGTTTTTCTTTTTTTACCACTGGACTACCATGAAGTCAAATTCTGTGCAGATTTACTAGATTAGTAGTAGTGAGTTCCTTGTTTCATAGACAATCAGTGACTGATTGGAAAGACACCATCTTTGTAAATCATCACACTAAAGCTTACCATGTAAATATTATATATTTTAATAGAAAAATCAGACATTTATTTGTGTGGTTAGTCAACTATAGCTTCAAGCCCACTTAGCAGTAAATGGGCTTCTTTGGAACTAAATGTGTCATTGGTAGTTGTCAAAAGGAAAAGGACCTAAAACATAATTTTATAGTCATTTGCGAGAGGGTGCTATTATTAAGCCAAGTCCAGCCTGACAATCGTACACACTAGATACAGTACATCCGGGTTGGTGGCTCCTACTAACCGTCATTGCTCATGGAGAACCCATTTGAAGCTAGATGGATACAAAACCTGTGTGGTGTATTCTAGGCCAATAAATACCAACAGGCATACCATGTCCACTGCTCCCTCTACAGAACGCAATTAAAGTTTACTTTCAATTTAACAAAAGATATCAGCCTTCATATGTCTCATTTTCACACTTAACACTGCGCTGTTACCTTCTCAGAAATGCTTTTGACTTGATAAAGGGAGGACTCCCGAAAGCTCGTCTATTATTTTAAATACTGTTAGTCCAATAAAAAAGGTATTACAAGATTCTGCAACATTCTGTTTTTTTTGCATTCTTATACACTGGACTAATACGGCTACCCCAAACTACAATTACATTTGAAAAATACAAAAGTGTTAAAGGTGCTATAGCACCTTTAAACTATGTCAATGTTTTTGTTGAACCTTGTATGAGTAAATGGATAAGCAGGGGATATAGAAAAGTATTCTGGTAGGTAAGCATAAACATGAAAGCTTGTGCCATTTTTCAAGATTTACAAAAAATAAATGTCTGACAGTGAAAAATAATGTACTTAAGAGCATTTTAAAACCGTCTGTTGGGAAGGAAGTGTCTTACCTAATACCAAATACAGTACGTAATTCCATACATACTGACTACCCTCTATTTTTATTCAGAGTGAAAGAAAGGAAAAATTGCCACTTATTACAATAGTTAATCAAGCATAACGAATATAATTGCATATACAAGTGTAGTCATTAGGTAATTAATTACTTTCCTGGAGTAATCAGTGAGGTACATGCAGTGATTCCCAAATAATGTGCTGCCCTCCAAGAAGAAACCCGGTTGTAAAAGGAAAAAAAAGCCTATTGCTGTTTTATTAAGTTATTTTTACTACAAGACAGTCATTACATTAGAACCAATAAAAAGGTATATATATACATTGTTATACAATATATGCTTGACTTTAGAATGAAGAAGATAAGGAAGGTTCCAGTAATGAGTGAGAATCAGTTTATGTGGCCAAGTCCTTTTATATTCCCCATTAGATCACACACAGCATTAAAGATTACAAAATAAAATAAACTCTACCTTTACTTTTATATTCGGGTCTAGTTTGGCAACCATATAGTGAACAATTAATTAAGTTGGGGGATCATGCCACCTTTAAAATGGGGTGCAGGGCAGGATTGTATAAGAATCTATGAAATCATATATGGTGGATTTTTTTAAATGAGTTTACCTCTCTAAAAATGAGGTTTTGTCACTTTACCTCCAGTGCTTCCCCAAAGTTGTATAGTATCAACCAGACTAGCATTAGGTTAAAAGAATTTAGGAAAGTGGTAAAATGCCTAATGTGAGGATAAACTCAGAAAATGTTCATCTTTTTTGGAACAAAACTGTGTTTCCTACATATTTTTAAATAAAACCACAATAATAAAGAATCAGAAACAAAAGTGAGCTTGAAACATCTGATGAAACAATATTGCTGGCACTGCTGTTACTTGTAAATGAATGTCACCATGCCATAGCATTTCTTCTGATATCGTACATATAGCCATCATACTACAATTACTGCATAGACCTACACACGTTTGCCTGAGAAAAGAACCATAATAATATTTGATATAATATGTAGGGCAGGTTGCTTTTGTTGAAATGTGAGTCATATAGTAATTAAACTATACAAAACAAATAAAGTATTTGAGTATTGATGTATAACATCATAAAAAATGAGCTATGGCAATGCCATAAACAATCAGCTCAGTGCATTGTTTGAGCAGGGAAATGCTTACCTACATTACATTACCTACATTACCCTATACAGCACTGGATTGTGAGCTCAAGGAGAAACATATTTTTCCCATGGGATTTCCCCTTTAACTCTTTGTAAATGAGCACACAGTATACAGATCAGAAGCTTGACAATATTCAAGGAAATAATAGATGTCATAGAAAATGTCATTTTAATGTCAGCTGTGAAATTACAAATTTAATTTTTTTTTTACCATCAGTTTCATTAACACTACAAGGAATGTACTCAGATTAATATGCTAGAATTTTTTTGTCATGCCTATTAAATAAGATGTGTTCTATTGAGTATTTGAGTGAAGTTCTGTGAGCCAGTTCAAACTGTTCTATTGCCGAGTTGGCCCCATCTCCTAGCGAAACAACTCTCCCAGAAGAGGTAGCGCTCCAGGAACGGGAAGTATGATTATATCAAAGTAGAACATGGAGGAAAAACTCCAGACTGTGTCATCAAGAATCGTAGGTTTGTATGTTTACTTATAATGGTGTCTCCTTGTTATGGGGTAAACGCAACAACATCTGAGCTTGATAGATTCATACCTGGTGCACATCCACAGATGTCAGGATTGCTATTTTGCTAAAGTGTTATAAAATGAAAGAAAAGCTAGCCTACATACCTCTGGGCTAATTAAGTGGAAATGAAAATTTATAACATTAACAATAATGCTATCTAGAATATATTTATTTTATATTTAGTGAGCAGAAAATAGAACTTCACTTTATATAGTTAATATTTGGAACTTCATATCCAAGGCACACTTACGTAAAATAATTATGTAACATAAATATAATTGTGGCATTATTGTTTATCACCTTTTTTTGTTAGGTACAGTAATGACTACACTAGCAATTACACTCTTTTTCTTTCTGCTACAGCGATTTGCAAGAGATTGCAGGGTAGCTAATTTTGGCACTAATCTGTTTTGCCATAAGAAAGTTCAATAAAATATTTAACAAGGAACAAAAATTCACACTAACTTTAGAACCTAGAAAGCAAAAACATGTACTTTATTTTAAACACAAAAGTTATACAAAAGTCATAAATCATAGTTTTGCACTAAAATGAGCGAAATTTTATAATTGGTTGATTGTAGCACTTTTATCCAGAGGGAATAATTTCCCTATATAAGTAGAGTCAGATTACGCCTCTGAAAGTCCTTAGTGGTGGAATTTAGTGGTTTTGCCAACAAAGGGAATTAATTAAAGCTATGTGGCTTTAATCATTATGTAATCAGGAAAATGAATGAGTGACAGCTTTGTAACACCTGCTGGCGTTTTTGAATAGCTGAAGGATTAGTAAAAATGGTTATTGTGTGGGTAGACATCAGAGCTGATTTGCATCCAATATACAGAAATTACATAGCAAGCAAGGAAGGAACTAATGTTTGTAGATTATTCACTTGGCAAAAAAAATGCACCAACACAATGTTTGGTTCTTATTTTCTTCTTTAAATGGCCTTACCCAAAACAGTTTGATAACAGTCACAGCTAAGTCTTCTAAATATACATTTTATTGTAAGAGCACTAATAGCCAATGTTTTCCAGTTTTAGTTCAGCAGCAGTGCTATCCAGAGGTGAATTTCTTGCATTCCGCACTTCTGGCTACCTTATCACATAAAGTCACAATTAGCTAAAATTTAACAGTAGAACATAGAGAAGCCATTTTTTAGTTGCACAGGTAGCAGTATAAATGACATGCCAATTCATAATTTGGTTCTTTATAGTTAAATAATTAGTTTAAATTTACTCCACCACCACTTGAACAGTAGGTTGGCATGAGACAAAAGATATCTGATATCCAGAATAGATAGCATCTGTTTTATGTTGCATCCCACTTATTATAGCCTCATAATTTAGCCTGGACATACCAATGCATACCCCAGTGTATAAGTTTAAAACCGCAGACAGTCCTAAACCAAAATGTGAGGCTAACTTTAATGTTCAAAGGCACAGTCAGTGGGTTGCAGTCATCTTCCTGCTAGACATGAGTGAGCAAGAAGGCCCACATCTGGGTTCACCCTTGGGGGGTACCCCAAAAGCTCCCCATAGGAAAAAATTTGTACAAAGTAGTATGAGAACAAAGACAAACTCAATCAGGAATGGGCAGGACCTTTATAGTCTGCTCTACAATGTTCCCAACAAAGGAGCCCAGACCTGAAACATGAGACAAATTTCCTCTGCACAAGAGTCATGCTTCTGTCTCATTTTCTTTATGATTTTTTTTCTCTTTAAGGATCCTCAAGTATAAAATTAATTCCAAACTGTGACCTTCTTGCTCACTCATGCCTAGAAAAATATCAGCTGTGCCCCACTGTTGAGGTTTATGTGGGTTGACACAGATCTTTGTAGTTGTTATCTCCCTTATGCAGAGGAAATTCACCTTGTGTTTTTTTTCCAAGCTGCCTTTGTGAGTGGGATTAGACGGAGTTGATTCCTTTTTTAGTGGCTGAAGTGAGCTTAAATTTGAGACTCTACCAAGGAGGGATGTACCATATGGTAGGTCATTAAGAGGCTATCCCTGTTTGGCTCAGCTAGTCTCATTCTTCTTTCTGCACTTTTTCTCCTTTTTGCATTTAAGTGTAAAAGCAAGCTCAGATGCTAATATCCGTCACATTTGGGTTTTTTTATATAATCAACCCTAATAATAATGTCCATAAAAGCATAGACATACATCTGGGTTCTGTTGGATAGAGTTCTTTGGAGACTGCATCAGAGTGAACCCTGGGATAAGGGAGGTCACCACACCAGGATGAAGAAACAAGACAGAGATGAAGATCTCTCTCTTTGCATGGATGACATGTCAATATTCTGCACAAATCAATACACAGTTAGTACACTTATCCAGACACGTGAAGACTTGGGCAAACCTTTAGATGCAAAGGTCACCAGTGGAAAATCAGAAACTATGGGTAGGGAACCTGTCTTTAGACCTGCTGCCTTTCACCTTCGATTCAGACATCATCATAATCCTGCAGAGCTTGATTTGTATGAGATATCACAGCACCAAATAGCTGGGAAAGAAGGCTGAATAAAGACAAACAGACAACTGGACTGTGAAACTTCAGAGACAATTCTATCTAGAGGAAAGTTTTGTTTCTGTGGAACAAGATTCCAATGCTGCAGGAATGTGGCTCAGGCATGGTCGTATTTGCAACAGTTGAACCAACAACAGGTCATTTTTCTACTTAATTTTGGGCTTCTAAATGGACAGAAGAAAGTGCACAGTGATGTACAAAGTCCCTTCCAAGAGTAGTTAAGGAGTGCCCAACATACCAACTTTTCTGAGAGCCTCCTTTGTGTGTAACTGTGTGGGCATAGGATACTAAGAATCGCCATACATGCATGCTAACAACTTATGCTAACATATACACACTCTCTGAACATCAGTGCAGCTTGCCAGCTATCCGTTACCCAACTCGCACAGAGCTCTGTCTTTACTGCAGCACACACTCTCCATGCACGCTGCCATGGGTTCACATGCACCTTGGTTACTGGGCACCTAGGTGCTAAGCATCCATGGCACCTGCCTAAATGTGCTCTTGTCTGAGTGGAGGTTGTCTGAGTGGAGGCTGTAACTCAGCCTATTGAGATACTGTTAGTTCTGTGCTGAGCTTGTCTTATACATCAAGAATTTGAATTGGGGATTTAAATTATCTGGTTTCTGATGTAATCCAGGAAGAAAGTCTGTGTGTGTAAAACTTTTGCAGATAGTGTTTTGGCGCTTGCTGGCATGTTAAATAAATGATAAAGGCCATAACTTTACCTTACCCACAAGTTAGTTTGTGTTGATATTGGGCAAGGATGTTGGTTCCTGATTTAAGACAATAAGCATCAACAGCCAAGATCCTAGGTTTGTTAATTAAAACTAAAGGTGGTATTGCATATACAACAGAATACCTTTCAGGAAGTGTAATTAACAGCAATTTCAGATTAATTAACAGATTTTCATTACAGTATCACTCCGAAAACAAAATTTCAATATGTGTTAATGCATACTGCAGTATGAGTATTGTTGGCATCAATTACTGTGCCTCTATTTATTTTACCTTTTTACATCCATTCCAAGGAAGTCTGCAAATGAAACCAGAAATTTACATTTCCAATTGACTAACTATTTCAAAGACTCAGTAAAATAATACCATCTGCAAGATTTTGGTATTATCAGCGAAATTATCTTAACTGCAGCATCTGTCTGCCTAAAGAAATAAACACACAGCCCATGTCAGATTTAAGATAATTTGCATAGTAAAACACAGGACAAATAATCTATGTCTTTTTAAATAGCACAGATGCCACTGTTTAAAACCCTCACTTGTAGCAACTGTTGGACATCTTACAAAACGGAGCTTTTCATCTGTAAACCAGATTTTAATTATGCTTATAGTAAAAAAAAAATGATGATTATAGAATTGAATTCCAATCCTGACAATGGTTGAAAACAGATGAACAATAATTTTAGATGAATATTAGCACATCCGCAAAGCCATAGAGAGCCAATGACTTTAACAAAAAGGTTTCTTGCTATTTCCCATGAAATACTACTTTTCTTGGTTGGGTAAAGGGGTAGAGTTTGTTTTATTTTTACATTTTTGTAAATGCAGCGCTAGGAATGTCATTCTTAGTACCACTGAAAACATAAACCCTCCCAGTAATAATTCTTTAATCATGTTTAATGTTTTTAAGGAATATGTATCGCATACCTCTAAAAAGTGTCCTTGTTTTCACAGGCTAGTTCCATTTGTTGGGCATTGACCAACTTCCAAGTAGCTGCCCTTAAGTCCTACTTTTGCAAACAATGATGCTAAAAGGCCAGTTGGGGAGATCCTTTGATCTTCCCTGAACAGCTGAGGGTGCTGTGAAATCAAGGTTTATAAAGAGCACATAGCTCCATTGCAGCTCCCACGTGGACACCGTGTGCTTCTCTGGCCCTGAGATGTTGGAGGGTTTTGTCGTCATGTGACACAAAAGCAGGCACTCATAGGTTGTTACTATTCAAACAGGCGAAACTTCTTAAAAAGTTTCTACGTTTCTTTGCTTAACATACCAGAAAATGCAATTAGTGCCTTTATGAGCCTCTTGTACATGACATGGCTGGTTCACCTCGAGTTTAATTCAACATTGAACACATCATCTAATGACAGATACATTATCTTGCACGGTAAAAGATTTGTACAAAATACCAATATTTCTGTTCTAAATCAGATGTTTTGTGTGTTTCTAAATGCTTTTTGAGACAAGTTAATAGAACCCATTCCCTAACACACTGAGTGTGAAAGCATTCACGCTTTATCCTCACGAAAAGGTATTTAAAGCCTGTTGCCAGGAGTAGATTATTTGCATCGTACAAATCTGATTCATTGTTAGCTAGCCACTTTGATCTCGGTGACAATTACCTTTTAGGAATAAGTGTTTATACAAGATTGCAACCAGTATAGCACTGTTTTTGATAAAGCTCCTACTGGGAAACATGTGAAGAAGAGGAATACAACTTTCAGGTACTAAAACAATTCTAAGAGAGATAGAAGTATAAATAATTTTTCTAATTTGTATATTGATCGCAGGCACAAAGTATAACTCGCATGCTGGTTACTAGACTTGTGCATTCAAATTTGTCGAATTTCAATTTCAAAATTTTGCCCCATCAAAATAAACAAAAACAAAGCAATGAGCTCCAAATTTTGGTTTGAGTTTTGTTGGTTCTTTTACCAACACTCCTCTCTTACTCTCAATCATGTTCTCTCACACTCTCTCACGCTCTCTCTGAATGCCTCCCTACCTTTTCTGCAAGTCCATTCTGTATTCCTGTCTTCTTGCCTTACAGCTTTGCTTCTTCTGTTTGTTCTTTTTGCATCCACTGCTCCTTGTATCTTCTTTCTTCATCGACTTCTTTGAGGACATGGCCTCCTGGAGAACTTCTGCAAAAAGGTGGAGCTTCCAGGCAAGGGACAGCCTTCTCCCCATTCCAGCAATCGAGGAAGAGCTTGTGCCCTGAGGCTCCACCCTTATGCTGAAAGTTTACTGGGAGGCCATGTATACAGAGAAGCGGTCAAAGAAAGAAGACAAAAGAATGAGAAGAGGCAAGAGAAGGCTGCTAGAGCACAAGAAAGAGTGAATGAGTGTGTAAGAGAGAGTTAAATATCATGAGAGAGAGACAGAGAATGAGGCTGTTTTAACACTTATCTAATATCTGATTTCCTATTTAAAAAATAAAATATGGTGAACATTTTTTTAAAAGCCCTTTTTCTCACTTTTATTTGAAAAATGTTGAACTAATCTATTAAAGCTAATAAAAAAAACCCTGCTAAATAGACTCTACTATTTGTCCTTTAGTAATACATAATGTTTTTATGTTTTTTTTTTCTTTTGCGAGTTATAGGGCAAAAAGACCAAGTAGCGTTTTGCAATTTCAAAATCATTTTTTACCATATCTGGTCATTCTGCCCCAATGTCCTGTTTGGGACATCGCTGAAGCTGGCCACTGCAATTTACTCCCATCAAGCCATATATTTTTGAAAACTAGATACCCCAAGGTATTCGTAATCCTGGTATTTTAACTCTTTCCATGGACTAATCTACTACCGTTTTTCTCAAACCTCGTGCTAGTAATTTATTTTGTGTTTTTTTTCCCCACAAATTGTACTTCAGGTTTAAAGTTATAACTCCTGGTATATGCCACTGTCAAACAACACCCCAATATATTCAGCAGCATCTCCAAAGTACAGTGATACCACCCATGAATGAGTTTGCCACGTTGTGTGGGAGGTAAAATGCCACATTTGGGAAGTGTGCATTTTTCAACTGGTCCTTCTGCTCCATGTCATCTTTGAAGCCGGCTAATTAAATATACTCCATCCAAATATATATTTTTTGAAACCTAGACACTACCTTCAAGGTGGTATTTGTGGTAGTCATTTTTTCCTGTGGTTTCTTTTCACACAATGTACTTGTACCATGTCCTTGCAAATAGCATGGTCTTCTAGGGTATTAAATAGCCACAGTCTTGTGGAATCAATGAAAAATATATAAATATAAAAATACAGTTTATTGTACCATCCACTTCAGCAGGTAGCAACAGAAACATAAATCACAAAATCCCTACTAATGAAATGTTATCTGAGCTCTTACTAACATAGATATCACTTACTATCGGGCTTTAAACTAAACAAAACACAGACTTCACCAATTTTTTAAAATGTCAAACGTGGCTGCAGTCCTTGCTTGCAGCCTAGTATGCTGGATCCAGCCGTCAAAAAGTTGGCGTTAGTCTAACTCCTGGCCTGGACTCTCTTTCTCTCAGTTGTCTGTAAACTGTAGGGTGGAGCACTGGCCTGCTCTACTCTCCAAATGCTCCATCCACATTTCTCATTATATTGCACATACTCCCCCTAGGGCTGATATACATGCCATCACACATAACACCATACATCTTATCACAAAGAGACGTGGCCTTTAACTTTTCTATCGAACCAGTAAATGTATTTTAGGTTTGCTCTATTGGTCGCCGGCAGGGGGCTCGTCTGGTATTAACCAGTGAAGAGTCTGAGCAGCTGCCCCTTTCCCATTCATTCTTTAGTGTGAATGCAGTTATGGCAATGCTACTGCTAACTGTTACAGTACAGTGTTATACATTTCTTTTTTTTTTCAGGATAGCTTAAGCTATTTCTAAGTGCAAAATTGAAGCCAAGCTATGTACCACCAACAAATAATAATAATAATAATAATAATAATAATGAAATAAATTATACATTATTTTCCAGAAAATATGAAACAAGCTTATGGATGTGCAAAACATACGGCACACATATTTCGTTAATATCTTCAAAACACATTTGTACCTTTGGTGCATCCGCTTTTGTGGATTACAGCTCCAACAGCATTGTGTGTTAGTCCGCACAGTGCCTCATTTTTTATTTATGTCACGATGTCTGAGCCCTGCAAATTATTTTTCCTGCATGTAAAAAGCTAAATATAAATAAATTGCTGGCATGCAGGAACCCTTTTGTTTAAAACTTGTTACGATTGAAAATTGGAGAATTGAACACAGTTACACTCTGCTTACAGGTATTGATTAGGTGGGTTTTTGTTAACTACAAAAACTACTACTACTATCAGTATTCCCTCCACCTTTGCTGGGAAACTTTGAATCTACAATCAAATGTGAGATGTCCAGCAAAGGTGGAGGAAATACTTCTAGTAGTAGGAGTCTTTCATGTACACCAGGCAGAGAGGGGAGGTTTAGTATTAATAATCTAGGGGGCCTAGAAATAAAACAGTCAATAGCAAATTTTAAAGACAACAAGGCCAATGGATACCATCCAGGTACGTGTCATACACATTAACAAAATAAATGCGAAAAAATGCATAATAGGTACACAAAGGATTGGGTGAACCTAGACTGTGAGTGCATGTGAGTTGAGCTTGCAGTGGAAATCTCACACAATTTAGTGGTTCACTAAAACCAACTTGCAATATACGCTCTTGTATATATATGCAAATTACCCAGGTATTATTTTATTATGCCCAGCCCCACAGTGCAGGGGCAGTTGTTTTATTTGAGTTTTTCTCAAAGTGCAAAATTAAAAGTTACAGGTACTTCCAAATGATGTTTTTTGCGGGTAATATCAGGTGAACGGATGCAACCGCAGTCCACCTGGTCAATTGAGTTAACCAGCACTTGCCAGCCCACTTCTGCCTACAGGGATAGGAGAAAGTGCCTCCAATTAGGTGAGTGACCAATCGGCAACCCCTAGTACCCACAGAAATTGCTAAAGAAACTGAGGGTAAAGGTGATGGGCTGGCCAAGCATGTCTCCAGACCTAAACCCTATTGAGCATCTGTGGGGCCACACAAATAATGGTGGCCACACAAAATATTGACACTTTGGGCCCAATTTGGACATTTCCATTTAGGGGTGTACTCACTTTTGTTGCCAAGGTTTAGACATTAATGGCTGTGTGTTGAGTTATTTTTAAGGGAACAGCACATTTACACTGTTATACAGGCTGTACACTCACTACTTTACATTGTAGCCGAGTGTCATTTCTTCAGTGGTGTCACATGAAAAGATATAATAAAATATTTACAAAAATGTGAGGGGTGTACTCCCTTTTGTGAGATGCTGTATGTATAACCCTATTATGTAGTGCATTCTTTATTACAAGACTAAAATTGTGCTCTTTAACATGTTATTAAAGAAGACTATGTGACTGTCACCTATCATTCTCTTCTGCTGTGTCACGTGACACTTAAGCATGCCTTGCAAAATCATAAATGATGCAAATTTAACATGATTAAATAAATAATGTTGTGAAGGTTTGGGGCACTCAACAGTAAAAGGAATAAAGGCTTAAATACTACAAATACTACAATTAGCTCTAAAACTGTTAAATTAAATTAAGTAGATAGAACAGCACCTTTAATCCTTTACATAACTAAGAATGGAAATTCACACTTTTGTATATCACCTTCAGATGACCTTCTATTATTCATATAAGTCATCATCATTTATCAAAAGAATGTTGCAATTACCTTATGTCATTTTCAAGCTGTACGTTATAGCATTGGCATATCTGAGATGAAATGTAAAATTTTCAACCTACTGCCTGTTATTATCTTAACCAAAATGTTTTTAAAAAGTAGATAATGTAATCACCTGTCACACTTTGTTCAGCATTTGGATAATGCTACTGAATCATTTTCGAATGCATTTTCAAGAAATTATTAGTAATGCTATGTCGCATGTCATTTTTTTCTTAAAGTGACACTCTAGCCATCTTATGCTGATTTCCCCCTTTAAATTATTATTATTATTATTACTGTATATTCCGGTGTATAAGACGACTGGGCGTATAAGACGACCCCCAACTTTTCCAGTTAAAATATAGAGTTTGGGCTATACTCGCCGTATAAGACTACCCTTCTACCCAGTATACAACCAGCCAATCACGTCAAGCAATGTACCTTACTGGTGACTGGCTGGTTGTTGTATACAAAGCCTGCTTGGATTGGGTGGGTCAGCTCTCCCTAACATATGCCTGTCCACACACACATGTATAGACATACATTGCCCTCACACACCCCTTCCTTTACACACATATATATGTACACACCAGCTTACAAACACACATATACACATACACTTCCCATACACAGACATATACATACATACACTGCCCTTACACACACACATATATACCGTATTGGCTCGGATATAGGCCGCACCCGAATATAGGCCGCACCCTAAAAGTTAGGTGCTTTTTTAAAGAAAAAAGTTTCTGCCCCCCCCGGAGATATGCTGCCACTCTGTCCCGAAGATGTACCCCCTCGAGATATGCTGCCACTCTATCCCCCCTCCGAGATATGCTGCCACTCTACCCCCCGAGATATGCTGCCACTCTGTCCCCAAGATGCCCCCCCCCAACAGACTTACCGGTGCAGACTCCACGGGGACATCTACGCATAACGCATATTCAACTTCCGGTGCCGGCACTTCCGCCGTGGGAAGTACCGGCAAGGAAGATTGTTCGCGCAGACGTTCACCGGCACCGGCGATGCGAGCATAAACAACCTCCGCTGCTGGCACGTCTGCAAGATGTGCTTTAAAATCTCCCTTGCCGGGACTCCCCCCGTGGGAATTCCCGGCAAGGGAGATTGTTAAAGCACATCGAACAGACGTGCCGGCAGCGGAGGTCGTTCACACTCATCGCCGCTGCCGGTGAACGTCTGCGCGATGCGCTTAGACAATCTCCCGTGCCGGCACTCCCCCCGTGGGAAGTGCTGGCAGGGGAGGCTGTCTGAGCGTATCAGAGAGTAGGATACGGGTCCCCTGCACCGGGATCTGTATCCTAACCCTGCTGCCTGCCCGGCACCTGGAACTGCATGTCCCGGGCGTCGGGCGGTAGACCCCGAATATAGGCCGCACCCCCACTTTAGAAAAAAGTATATATTCGTGCCAATACGGTATATATATCTACACATACTAACAAACGCCTGTCCATACATACACATTTATACACTGCCCTCACCACACACACCTGCCTTTACACACACTGCCACTCTGTGTCCCCCCCGAGATATGCTGCCACTCTGTGTCCCCCCGCGAGATATGCTGCCACTCTGTGTCCCCCCCGAGATATGCTGCCACTCTGCACCCCCCGAGATGTGCCCCCCTCCCCTAGACTTACCAGTGCAGACTCCCGGGTCCCGGGTGTCTTGCTGAGCCGGCAGGGGACATCTATTCTACGCAGAACGGTATACCGGCACCGTTAGTTGTATACAGTTCTGCACTGGTAAGGAGGATTGTTAAAGCTTACCGCGCAGACGTTCACCGGCTAGCGTAATCAACCTTCGCTGCTGCCACGTCTGCACGATGTGCTTTAACAATCTCCCTTGCAGGGACTCCCCCATGGGAATTCCCGACAAGAGAGATTGTTAAAGCACACCGAGCAGACGTGCTGGCAGCGGGGGTTTACGCGCATCGCCGCTGCCGGTGAACGTCTGTGCGATGCGCTTAGACAACCTCCCGTGCCAGCACTCCCCCCGTGGAAAGTGCCGGCAGGGGAGGCTGTCTGAGCGTATCGGAGAGTAGGATGCAGGTCCCCTGTATCTGTATCCTAACCCTGCCAGACTTCGAGCTCCCTAATGTTGGGCTAGTTAGAGAGAGGTCATGATCTCCTCAACCAGCCCTTCTCATTGGGCGCCCGCTGATCAGGGCTAGTTGGCGAGATCACGATCTTGCACCTACCTCGGGCCCTGAAGACCGGCCCAGGGGAGGCGGCTTCTCCGCTCACCCCTCCCCTCGAGATTTGTGATTCTCCAGTCCGGCTCGGTAAGTTTTAGTACCCGGCGTATAAGACGACCCCCGACTTTTGAGAAGATTTTCACGGGTTAAAAAGTCTTCTTATACGCCGGAATATACGGTATCTTTTATTTATATAGCGCCAACAATTTATGCAGTGCTTAGTACAATACATATATTCAAGGGGTATGACAAGATGAGAATTGACAGATACATTAGGTGGAGAGAGCCCTGCTTGCAAGCTCACATTTCTTCCCCTTGTAAATAAATGAATGGTTCATTAGAATTTCCTTTATACCTGTCCTCTCTTTTCCTACCCCCAACCCCTTGGCTTGCAGGAGATGTGTTTTGCTGAGCATATCTCTTGGAATTCTTGCACGAGCCAGGACTGAAACTGACTGGTGGCAAGTGTTTGGCAGGAACCAAACTTGTCCATGCCACCCCGTTGTAAAAATCCAGTTAACACCAACAGGTACTCACCACCCCCCCTCATCCAACATCACTGACAGCTAACTCTCCTGCCCCTAACTCAATGCCAACCATCAGCCGACCTTAATCTCGATGGGCATGTCCAAGGTCATTGACCACATACTTGGTCAAGGGAAGTTTGAGACTTAACTCACCTTCATTAACACTAGCATGCATCTCTGTAGCTTACGGACCCTGACCATCAAGGACACACCACCCGCCACGAACCCTGCTGTTTAACCCTTTAAATCAGCAGGGCCCCCCACACACCACAATGCCATGGTCTGCCTTACTGCCTCCTACAACAACAAATTAAAAAGCCAACCTCATTCAAATACACCCCGTTACTTCTGAAAAGGTTGGCTGCATCCTTCTCAAAAACTGGTGCTGTATAGACAAACCATGCACACCTGCCACAAACTTGGAAATCCACCTTTTTACCTTAACTCTAGACCTCCCCAGAGCACATTGATTATTAGCCTGGCACCAAGTTGTTCCCCTCTAGGTGAACCACCATCACAGCTGGGCCCACAACAGTAGCACCAGCTTGTAGTGAAAGGAGGAGTGAGAAGTTGAGCCCCACCCAGGTCAGGAGACAGACAAGATACCCCTGATGTGGCACTCCTCACGGGAAAGCCACCCAATGGCGCCGTCACCCCTGGGAATAGGGGCTAGTAAAAGCCTTCTCACCTGAGGAGCCGTCACCCACCATGTCCCGTAGGAAGTAAGAGGGGCCCAGGCCGTAGGGGAGCATCCACCACAGAGGACTCCTGACTGCCCCTGAGTTACTCCACCCATATAATAGAATCACCTGCTGAGAGTGGCCATGCTGAGCCTATACACCCCTCCAGCTGCCTGCCTTGTCTCCCGTGACCTCCCGCTGGGCTGCAGTGATGTCCTGTTTGGGCGGGCAGCCCCCCTCTACCAGCCTCTTCGTGCACTCTTAGAGGCCTCCTTGATGATGTCACATGTTTTGCAGCCTGGCCAGGGGCCCGCGCAACCAAAGGCCACCTGTCTCGAGCAGTCACCTCCTGGGACACACATGACCCAGTGCGCCCGCTGAAGCAAGCCTCTGTAGCCCCACCAGGCTACGCAGGCACCCCAGGCACCGCAGCCTGGTGAAAAATCCTAGCAAAATGCTAGCGGATGGCCCTGCCACCAACCCTGGCTATGTCAGCCCTGGGAGTTTAGAAAAAGATATCAAGGTCCATGTTCCAGGCTGTCAAAGACAAGTTCAAAGACAACTATCACCCCTCTTTTCAAAAGTAGCACTTTTACCACGAATCACACTTCACTCATCCACACTCATACACGCACCTTGTCCAATTAGCTGTGCAAATTCCCAGGGGCCTTGAAACAGTCACTCATCGATAATGGAAAAATGCACTCCTGAAAAGAAAAAACAACACATTTTTTTTTCTTTTTAACCTTCAGTTTTGATTCCAACTGGTTTAGTCACTTTTAGTGGCATCTTCGGATTCTTGTACATGCCTCATTCTTCATTTTGGTGCTCTGTGTCGCACTGTGTGTAAGAGGGTACTTTAAATTGGATGTGGCAGGTGTCATTGATGGGTATGCCTGTCACTGATTTTTTCACTCTAGCCAATCAGCATTTACAAGGGGAAGGGACACATATTAACAGTGGCAGTAACAGACTGATGAGATACGGAGTATGAGACAGAGACAGTTACAGTGTTGAGGCTCAGATTGATGATCACCTGCCATACTGCAAGTGTCAGTAGAATAGTACAGATTGGAGAAGCTGTAGTTTATATTAGGGTAACCCTCAAGTTTGTGGACAACACAAAACAATACATCATTAAAAATATTGGTGACAAAATTAGACAACACAAAACAATTATTCATTTGATGATAGAGTTTAAGACAGTTGCACATTTATGCTACAAGCAAAACATCTAGTTTGTGGACAACACAAACAATTTTTTTTTTACATTTGCAAAAAAAAAAAATTTAACCAGCGAGTACAAACAATATATGAATGTCTGTGTAAAGGAGTGATTTCACTTTTGATGGGTTGGGCAGAGCTGGTGGCAGGCATGTACAAAAATAGGTGATCCCTGGTATACTAGTCCCAAGTAGGCTGAAGCATTCTTTGTCATAGCATTCATAGGTAGTCCAGTCTACCTACCAAAGTATACCAAAGACTCATCATTATGTGGGAGGATGTTATTCAAGGCAAGAAGAGGTTGTTGGGTTTTTAGATCCATCGTTTAAGTTATGGGCAGTGGGAGAGTGATTTGCCCAGTTCTGGCATTGAGGGAGTTTTGTGTTGTTCGCCCTGGCTGGTCTCTGCAGTTTCTGTCCCATTTTTAGTTTGTCAGGGCTGCCGAGGTTCGCTGGCTCTGGAAGTGTGGAATGTGCTTGGTTCAGCTTCTTCTGGATTTGGTTCGTCTGTCCAGGTTTGTTTTAGTTGTGCATTTGGGTGGGAATGATTTGGGAGTGGTCCCGGTCAGGTCCTTGGGGGTTGTGATTAAGAGGAATCTGTTTTGTTTTTTTTGGTGTTTGGATTTGAATTGTATGGTCTGAAGTTATAGTGAGGAATTATTGGTGGCAGACATTGAATAGGTGGGTTTCTAAGTTTGTTTTGGGGATGGATGGAGATCAACACGGTTCCCACTACCTTCATACATGTTCCATGGGGCTGATGTGTGTGTCTGCTGTTGGATACCCAGTGTCCTACTACAACTCCTGCTGCTGCCTTATTCTGAGGGATCAATTCATCATAATGGAGAAATTCAATCCCATAGCTGAATCAAAAAAGGCCTCAGAGTTTCATCCAAACGGGTCGAAAACTGAAATTCATTGCCTTAAAAAGAACGCAGAACCCCCTGCCCCTGTAAATTTCATCTGAATCTACTGAGTCTAATATCCAAGTCTACTGTGTGCGTGTTTATATGTACGTTTGTAACAGAATGACCTGTCATACAAGGCCCCAAGGTAGTCAGAGATGGCTCCAGTCTGGCTGCCAAACAGGCAGGAACTCCATTGTTTAATTAATCCCATCAATAGGATTGCTTCCTGGGGATTAAAGGTTGGGTTGGATGCATGTATCTGTTAATTTATGTTAATGAAGTTCTCTGGATATATGATTCTATCTTTTACATCAATAAACTGTTCATTCCTGCTGTACTCAATTCAAGGAAGTTGTGTCTACTTATTGGGTACACATAGCAGGGTTCTAAGGTGGGCATGCTGGCTAGTGCTGGAAGTCATTCCGTTGACAACAGGAGGATACATGTGGGTGATCTCTGGGAGTTACTACAGCTCTCTTGGTGAACCCGTTATAACGTTTATATGCTAGAAGATTTTCTTTCTTACTTTTTCTCTCATGATCAGCAAAGGCAGTGTTCAAATGTTAGTGAAGTGTGGTTGAATAGAAATGAGCTCAATGCCAATGGTCATAATCTACAAACAGGGAAAAAGTTTAAGTCATATATTTATAGCATCTAATATGCAATCAAATTATAGCTTTATAATAAACATAATGCTTTAAAATTTAACTATGTTGATTAGATTGTTATTATGTAAATTAGCTTCCACTTATTTTATGTTGGTTACCTTTAAATAAATAATCAGCATTAAACATTAAAACATGTTTTAATTCCATCCAATAAGGACATGACTAATGTCCCTAATTATTACTGAAATATGAAAAGCATGAATAAAATGTCTTACATTGTTGTATGTTAATGCAAAGTAAAAGGAATAAAATGTATTTAAAATAATATTAATGGGTTTGCCTGTATTTGAGATCATGTATTTTTTTTTATCACTTAAAGTTTATTGGGAAAAATACAGAAAAAAACAGAGCATGTGAAACAAAATTCCAATAGTAGAGATCATGTATTTTTTAGCAGCAGTTGCTGCAGAAAGCATTCTATAGGGCTCTATATTCAGAATTTAGAAACACAATGATTTCCCAGAAGTATTTTTATACATACATGTCTATGCGAAATCACTAAAACCCCTCTCATGATTTAGCGCAGTCATCTTTTTTGAAGTGGCAGACGGCACCTTGACAAAACTTAACGTCTCTTCCAAGGACACAAACCTTTTGTATTAAGTATAGATTCCCTGTGCTAAATCTTAGACATGCCAGATGTAGGACAGGATTCACACTATAGTCATAAAAGGCCAGGGGTGGCGGCTTGTCATTAGTACTCCAAAAATCACTGTGTTCTAGACGCTTGCTGTAGCAACTGAAATAAAATAATGCTTGAATGAAGTAGCGTCCAGTTTCGGTACCTCTTTCACAAATAAAACAAGAGACACTTCTTTATTTCAAAATTTTATTAACGTCAGAATGGAATTATTTGTCCGCGGTGCGGACTTAAACACTTCAGCACCGCGACACTCAACCTTTATTAATATGTCATAAAGTGTCAAATATTATAAACACAACAAATTTGACACAACATATATCAATAATTATTGTCAAAACGAAAGACAACATAACCAATTGTAACCATTAATAACCAAATTAATAACCTGCTGGTATGGGCGTGACCACCTGCATCTCTGCTGGAACTGCCGGCGTCCCCTAGCGCGGCAGTCACATGACCTTACGATTCACAGAGGCGCATGCCCCTGGAGTGTCCTGCACTTACACCTCTGTGCACCACAAGTAACCATACCTAGATGGTTAACTCCTGCACCGTACCAGCTTAACCAAACCAGAGTACCCGGCAGAGCCAAAAATTAGGGGAGGGATGGGCGGGAAAAATCTCTTTGAAAATAATTGCCCCTATAGGCCACGACCCTTCCTTATATATCCCCCAGGGAGGGTAATTACCCCCTCCCCTCTGGCCCTGCACGTGCCTCCAAACTTAACTCCTTCCGTGCTAAAATTTCCGCTTAGTCATGCCTTAACCCCTTAAACCGGCTTGACCATTTGTACCTCGTCCGCACTACATTCATGGGGCCCCTCTGTCCAATTCTTTCCCTCCGGGGCTGTTCTGAACTGAAAATAAAAATGCATGTAGACAAAATCAGAACGCACAAAACATACAAAAATGCAAACAATGAAAGCCCATTTCCAATGGTATATTTCAGTAAGCAGTGGGATTGAGGAGTTGTTTAAAGTTTTGAATCCGTTTCTTATTTTACATACTGTACAGATTATATATCAATATTAAGTTAAATAAACAATTAGATTGTATGCAATATATGGAGGCACAGCAGCAGCCTAAGGGTTTTAAATAGAACACCTTGTGAATTAGATAAACCAGTCCAGAAGGTACTCTGTGTGAAATGTAAAATTGGCCAACATATTAGAACAATCCTAGGGAGAGTAAACAAAGCTATGACCAGGGAATGGTGTGATGTCATTTGACTCAGTTAGGAAATTGGAAAATGAAGTATGGGAATTTGGAAAAAATGAAATAAAGCAAAACATGGTATACAGAAGAAGAGCTTAAGCATTTGTATTTGCAAATACAGGGAATAGAGTAACATCTAGAGAATGGTCTCCTAAAATATTCTACATATCACCTAATTTACAATATAATTTTAAATCTTTGACCCCCAAAGAATTTAGTTTTATTTGCATTGAAATTACATGAATACAATAATACATAATAAGATATAAAGAAAGAAATTAAAACTAATATTTAAAAAAAAATAATAATGTTCTAGTGAGAACAGTATATGAAGCCATAGGAAGACACATACAAAATAATTGTAGCAGGAGAAAACTTTTTCATTTTTGAGATAATGTGTTTCTCAGTTCTAGCTCTATTTCTACATATTGTAACTGAATGATACTACAAGGTTATTGAAGGTGAAACCAAGACAGTATATGTTATAGTAAACTCCAGAAAGTCTCTGACCCACAACGAATCTACATTTTAGTCTTGTCTCTTTACTCTTGAGGGACCTAAAAAGAAATGCTTTTCTTTATGGAGCTAAATTGAAAGGTTAGTTCTGTATTTTGTTCTGTTTTTATTTAATCAACACACCATTAAGCAAGGGAACATGTTGAGCAGAATGCCTCATTTGAGATAAAAACCATAACTGACACCGAGAATAAAACTTTCTATCACTTGCATTATCCTTGAATGTTTCACTTTTAATTTATTTTAATTGACTTTGCTGTGAAAAAGTATTTGCCCCCTTTCCTGATTTCTTCTAGTTTTGCATATTTGTCACATCTAAATGTTTCAGATCGTCAAACTAATTTTAATATTAGACGCATAAAACCAGAGTAAAAAACAAAATGCAGTTTTTAAATGATGAAATCACTCATAAAAGGAAAAAAGCTATCCAACCCTATCTGGCCCTATGTGAAAAATGTATCACATTCATAGTTACTTAATAAACCAATTGACCAAATTTTATTGAAAATTAGGTTCGATTTCACTAGACACATCCAAGGATTATTCCTTCAGTCCTGTTAAATCTAAACATCAATTAAATAGAAGTAGTTTTACAAAGTGAAGTGGGCTGAAAGGTCTCAAAAAGCAGCACATGATGTTGTGTTCTAAAGAACTTGAAGAGCACTGTTTGAGCAGCCTCGGTTTTATCCGATTCGCTACTGTCTCCATGTACCGGTTCAAAATTGTTTCTAAACTATTTTGAATGGGCACGGGGAGACAGGAGCATATCCGTTAACCCCTTCGATGCTGCGTTAGATAACGGGAGCGGAAATCCGTAGGTTAAAGGGCCGTGCAAGCGACCAATAGGCTCACTCGCACGGCCCCTTAACCCCTTAAGGTGCAACAAGTGCACCAGGAGCCTAAAAGTCTCTGTTGGTCGCTCGTACAGACTTTTAAAACCCCAATGCTGCAACTTACCCGGCAGATCCCACTGGTCTCCCTGTTCTATCAGTTAAATGTCCGTACAAGCGACTTTATTGGTCGTTCGTACCAACAGAGTCACTCGTACAGACTTTTAAAACCCTAATGTAGCAACTTACCCGGCACATCCCACTGGTCTCCCTGTTCTATCAGTTAATAAATGATAGAACAGGGAGACTGGTACAATGGTATCTGCCGGACAAGTTACGGCACCAGGAGTTTAATAGTCTGTACGAGCGACCCTATTGGTCGCCAGAAGGGGGCTCCTCTGCCAATAACCATTGGCAGACGAGCCCCCTGCTGACGACCAATAGAGTTGCTCATACGGACATTTAAACTCCTGGCGCCAGAGCTGCTGCAGTACGCGTTAACCCTGTATTAAACCCTTAACTGGAAAAAAACGAAGAAAAACTGAACACGAAGAATGTCCACAAATATTCGCCCGAAGAGAAGACAGGAACAGGCGAATATTCGCGGAATACGAAGATTTTTTTCCCCCGAAGACGAACACGAAGAGCCCCCTGGTGCCCAAGTCTAGTATCTATTGTAAAAAATGTCTGGTAAATGTTACTATAAATAGAGGGACATCTAAAATGTTTTCATCAGAATAATGTATTGTTGCAAAATATTCACTTTTTATTTTTTTAATCTTTCACTTGTATCATTTGTACAATGACATTTTTCTTAATCCTGACCTTGAAGAGAAATAAAGAACATCAAATAATGTATTTTCTTCCAAGGATAGGGGGGTATAGCTCTTAATTTACTTTTAACAGATCTTCCTTAAGAGTTTTTTCTTACATGAATCCTTGACAAGTGAAACGATCATCTAACTTAAACAATTACTTTCTATTCATGTGATTTTCACTAAAGGAAATTGACAGGATTCTGCTGGTATGAAGCCCATGCAAGAACTAAGAAAAGGCACTCTTACCTAAACTGTTAAAAAAGGTTTTAAAAAGTGGTCCAAGGAAGGAAAAGTGGTGAACCAACGACAAAGTCATGGGCAGCAAAGGCTCATTGATGCACGTGATTGGTGAAGGCTGGCCCGTGTGGTCAAATCCAACTCACTAGCTACTGTAGCTCAAATTTGCCGAAAAATTTAATGTTGGTTGTGATAGAAAGGTGTCATAAACACAGTGCATCGCAGTTTGTTACGTATGGGGCTGCGTATCAGCAGACCAGTCAGGGTACCCATACTGACCCTGGTCCACTGCCGAAAGTGCCTACAATGGGCACATTTGAAACTTTCACTGGCATTAGTATCAGCACAAAAAGTGTGCGTCAGGCGCTTCATGGAATGGATTTCCATGACAGAGCAGCCACATGCAAGGCTCACACGAAAATGCCTTGTTGATCTCAGAGGTCAACGCACAACATTTTGAACCTTGAAGCAGATGGGCTAAAGAAGCAGAAGACTAAACCGGGTGTCACTTCTGTCAGCTAAGAACAGGAAACTTAGGCTATAATTCACACAGCTTCACCAAAATTGTACAATAAAAGAACGTTGCCTGGTCTGATTAGTCTCCATTCCGATGGCAGGGTCAGACTTTGGCGTAAACATGAAAGCATGCATCCATCCTGCCTTGTATCAATGGTTCAGTCTGGTTGTGTAATGGTGTGGGGGAGATTTTCTTGGCTTACTTTGAGCCCCTTAGTACCAATTAAACATTGTTTAAACACGACAGCCTACCTTAGTATTGTTGCTGACCATGTCCATCCCTTTATGACTACAGTGGCTGGATAATGCACCTGGTCACAAAGCTCACATCATCTCAAACTGGTTTCTTGAACATGTACACTGTACTCCAATGGACTCCACGGTCACAAGATCTCAATCCAATAGAGCACCTTTGGGATGTGGTGGAACAGGAGATTCGCATCATGGATGTGCAGCCGACGAATTTGCAGCAACTGTGTTGATACCCTCATGTCCATAGAAATTGTTCTAAAAAAAACAACCAGTATATAATTTGTGAGTGTACATTAAGTAAGTTAGTGTGCAATCACAGTTGAATAAACACATAGTAAAAGCACAAAAAGCACTTTAGTACAAACATGGCACAATTTTTTTAATTTTTTTTTTAAAGAAAGAGTGTAAAAAGTACTGTAGATGGGTAATTGAATTGATCACAATATTTGGATTGATTATGCTAATATGTTTTCTAATCTAGGCATTATGTATATATCTCCAAAATTTACTGTATACGTGAGAATGTTAATGCAAAAGCAATAACTGATTGTGTTTCTAGCCGAGCTGCAATACACCAGTCTAACTTTATTTCTTTGAAGCTTATAAATAAATAGAATTTATTGGAGGCTGGAGAAAATACTCATTATGCCTACATAGAGACCTTTGGATATGTGTGTGTACCTGCTGTGCATTAATGTATAATAATTTAATGATTCATGACCATATCATTTTATAAGCCTATATTTTATGTATTTGATTATATTCATATATGATTTAAGATGTAAATGTATTCTTATTAATTTTAATCTGTGGCTTTGTGCATTCCCACTAATATAATAAAGATTTTGTTTAGGGTTTTGTGTTGTTTACATAGTTTTTTTCCAGTTTAATATAAAATACTTAAACTGTTCACATTAAGTGACATATGTATGTATTATATCTAGCAACATATACACTGCTCAAAATAATAAAGGGAACAATAAGATTACACATCCTAGATCTGAATGAATGAACTAATCGTATGACATACTTCCGTCTTTACATAGTTGAATGTGCCGACAACAAAATCACACAACAATTCTCAATGGAAATCACATTTATCAACCCATGGAGGTCTGGATATGGAGTCACACTCAAAATCAAAATGGAAAACCACACTTAAAACAAGTCACAATGAGGCTCAGTAGTGTGTGTGGCCTCCACGTGCCCGCATGATCTCCCTACAACGCCTGGGCATGCAACCGATGAGGTTGCGGATGGTCTCCTGAGGGATGTCCTCCCAGACCTGGACTAAAGCATTTGCCAACTCGTGGACAGTCTGTGGTGCAACGTGGCGTTGGTGGATGGAGCGAAACATGATGTCCCAGATGTGCTCAATCGGATTTAGGTCTGGGGAACGGGCGGGCCAGTCCATAGCATCAATGCCTTCCTCTTGCAGGAACTGCTGACACACCCCAGCCACATGAGGGCCAACCGCACCAGCATATGGTCTCACAAGGGGTCTGAGGATCTCATCTCGGTACCTAATGGCAGTCAGGCTACCTCTGGCAAGCACATGGAGGGCTGTGCAGCCCCCCAAAGAAATGCCACCCCACACCATTACTGACCCACCGCCAAACCGGTCTGCTGGAGGATGTTGCAGGCAGCAGAACGTTCTCCACGGCATCTCCAGACTCTGTCATGTCTGTCACATGTGCTCAGTGTGAACCTGCTTTCATCTGTGAAGAGCACAGGGCGCCAGTGGCGAATATGCCAATCCTGGTGTTCTCTGGAAATGCCAAACGTCCTGCACGGTGTTGGGCTGTAAGCACAACCCCCACCTGTGGACGTCGGGCCCTCATACCACCCTCATGGAGTCTGTTTCTGACCGTTTGAGTGGACACATGCACATTTGTGGCCTGCTCCTCCTTGCACAAAGGTGGAGGTAGTGGTCCTGCTGCTGGGTTGTTGCCCTCCTCCGGCCTCCTCCACATCTCCTGATGTACTGTCCTGTCTCCTGGTAGCGCCTCCATGCTCTGGACACTATGCTGACAGAGACAGCAAACCTTCTTGCCACAGCTCGCATTGATGTGCCATCCTGGATGAGCTGCACTACCTGAGCCACTTGTGTGGGTTGTAGACTCCGTCTCATGCTACCACTAGAGTGAAAGCACCGCTAGCATTCAAAAGTGACCAAAACATCAGCCAGGAAGCATAGGAACTTAGAAATGGTCTGTGGTCACCACCTGCAGAACCACTCCTTTATTGGGAGTGTCTTGCTAATTGCCTATAATTTCTACCTGTTGTCTGTTCCATTTGCACAACAGCATGTGAAATTGATTGTCCATCAGTATTGCTTCCTGAGTGGACAGTGTGATTTCACAGATGTGCGATTAACTTCGAGTTACATTGTGTTGTTTAAGTGTTCCCTTTATTTTTTTGAGCAGTGTATATAATATATATACTCATCAAAAAAATTCTGCATGAGTATGTGTATATATAACATATAATATAAATGCACAGATGTATATGAGAATTTCTAGTGCCAGTGGCTCATGTGTAGTAGAAGACAACAGGGTCAGGAAGCCAATACCCACCTTGACTTATGCAAAATAAAAAATAAAATAAAACATTTCGGAGTTGAACTCGACCACTCAGGGAGGCAGTAGCACAGTGCGGTCATGTACTGTGATGTTACACTGTGTGAGCATCCTCAACGACAAACAACTTAAGGATGTGGAGATAAGGAAGTGTGCAGGTATGAGGTCTGATGATGGAGTAAGGATGTTGTAATGTGAGGTTTTTTTTATTAGAGTCAGTGTTTGTTAGTGTGAATGTGTGTGGGTGTGTTAATGTGTTACAATGTGTGTATGTCTAACTGTGTTAGAGTGATGTGCATGTTTAAGTGTGTATGTCTAACTTTGTATGTGTATATATGTATGTGTGCTAGTGCATATATACCGTATTGGCTCGGATATAGGCCGCCCCTGTGTATAGGGCGCACCCTAAAAGTTTGGTGCTTTTTTAAAGAAATTTTTTTTTTAATAGACATGCTGCCACTCTGTCTCCCCCCCCGAGATATGCTGCCACTCTCCCCCACCCGAGATATGCTGCCACTCTGTCCCCCCCGAGATATGCTGCCACTGTCCCCCTCGAGATATGCTGCCACTGTCCCCTCCCGAGATATGCTGCCACTGTCCTCCTCCCCCCGAGATATGCTGCCACTGTCCTCCTCCTCCTCCCCCCCCCGAGATATGCTGCCACTCTGCCCCCCCCGACTTACCAGAACAGACTCCCGGGTGTCTTGCGGGGCCGGGGGGGGACATCTACGCAATACGCGTATACAACTTCCGGTGCCGGGACTCAGCGGATGTGCCGGCACCGGAAGTTGTATACGCGTATTGCGTAGGTGTCCCCCGCTGGCCCCGCAAGACACCCGGGAGTCTGCTCTGGTAAGTCGGGGGGGTGCAGAGTGGCAGCATATCTCGGGGGGGAGGAGGAGGAGTATAGTGGCAGCAGAGGTAAAACGCATCGTGCGGACGTTCACCGCTGCCGGTGAACGTCTGCACGATGCGCTTAGACAATCTCCAGTGCCGGCACTCCCCCCGTGGGAAGTGCTGGCAGGGGAGGCTGTCTGAGCGTATCAGAGAGTAGGATACTGGTCCCCTGCACCGCTGCGGGGGATCTGTATCCTAACCCTGCTGCCTGCCCGGCGCCCGGAACTGCATGTCCTGGGCGTCGGGCGCTAGACCCCGAATATAGACCGCACCCCCACTTTAAAGACTTAAAGTGGGGGAAAAAAGTGCGTCCTATATTCGAGCCAATACGGTATATATTAGTTAAAAGGAGCAGGGGCAAGGGGAGGGAGCTCTTGGCTTTATCTGCCTCCTCCCAGGGCTAGAATATGCCCACTGGAAGAGAAGGTAGAACACAACAAAGTGCGACAGTTACTGCCTGACTGCCTAAAGAAAGAGGAAAGGGACCTGGAGAACCAGGGCAGCCGGGCTTCACTAGGACAATGCGGGTCAAACCTGGAGAGTTCCCAGACATGAGAGTATGTGATGTTAGAGCTTGAAAACATACATAACTTAAAAATAAAGTTGAAAGTGACAGTTTGTTTTAACCAAGCTGATCTTGAATTCAATTTTGGCTTTATTTCACATGATAGTCCATATATATATTTTAATTTTTTTATTATTTTAAAAAAAGATTTATGTATTATTAAAATGCATGTTGTATAGGGTTTTTAATGGAGGAGAAACCTATTATTATATATTTGGGGTGTATCCAGAGACTTTTTTGAGGTGTATTTATCATGTTGAAAATGAAGCTTCATAGAAAAACAGTTATTTGGTTTTCGCATTATTCAGATAATTAAAAAGGAGGCATTATAGTTGGACTAAGCCAGACATCAGGCCCAAAGTGATAATACACCAGCATGCCTAGGCCTGGACTGGCCATCTGGCACATCAGGCAAACAGCCACCATATTGCTCCAGCAACAGATTAGAACTTGCAGCGTGGGGCCATTAATGGAATTGCACATCCACATGCTAGAAATATAGCCGCACGTATCGAGTCTGCAGCCGGGAGTATGTAATTTGGCAGCCAAATTAGTGAAAAGCTTAGTCATCCCCAGTCCAGCCCTGAGTGTGCACTCAATTACTTACATCTATGGCAACAAAATGTAATGGAAGTTATACATTGAAAATAAATAAACATCTTGTAATTTGCTAGAACCGTGCATTATTTCAAAGCTTTTAAATGAGACAAGATAATGTGAATATCTGAAATATCTTTTACAATAGAAAAACAGCAGGTTAATCTCATTTGTTACTCTTCAAGTACATTTTACGTGACTTTTCTTATCATTGCAAGAAAATAGTCTTAACATCACTGCAGTCAAGCGTGACCGCATCTGAAATAAAGAATGAAACATTGCAATACTTTAAGCTGTAATGAGCCACAGTCCTCACTTCTAATCAAATGGAAATTCTGTTGACCTTAGTAACATCCTTGTCTGTGTCTTTCCAGCAGCTTGCATTATGAAATCTGGATAAATCTGTCATTGGAAATGTTTACTTGGGTAAAGATAACTACTTTTCCATTTTCACATTCTAATTGTTCTAACATTAAACATTAACAAATAATGTGTTTACAATAAATTCCAATAACCCATAACCTAATGGAGGAATTGCTACCGGAACCATCAGTAATAACGGGAAAGTGTTAAATCCGCCATGCCAAAACGAGAAAGGGCACTCCTTTTTTTAGACAATAATTATATAAAATGAGAAAATGATCATAGCCCTCCTTTTATTTATGAAATACAAAGAATGTATTTTTTAATAAAGAACACAGTTTGCTTGTCATATCCCCTTGGGCATCATCAGTAGCTATTGGCTTCTGGTTACACTTGGCGCTATTGATTTCCAAAATTGTTTCCTAACCAGTGAGGATTTAAAAGCTGACAGCATTAAATTAAAATAATGAAACACACATAAAGTCACTTTAATGGTACATTATGAAATTAATTATTGTTTCTCTATTATATACCTTAGTATTTTATCATTTTATTTATACAGCACCAGCAATGAATGCAGTGCTTCTTACACAACATGCATTCAAAGGGTATGACAAAAATAGAAATGACAGACTAAAACAAACAGATTTACATTAGGTAAAGAGGGCCCTGCTCTCAAGTCTACAATTGGATTGACAAGACCATAGAACACAGTCATTAAATATTCATTAAACTCGATCCACCACAAACAAAAACTATTGTACATTACTTCTATAATTTTAAGGATGAAGTTGATACCTTATTGAGTCTAGCCTATCTTTTCCATGTTGGCTCATTCACTCCATTTGCTCTTACTCCAATATGGCTATATTCCAGGGACGCCCTGGTAGACCGCCAGTTGTAAGCAGTGGGATCTGATACTCCTTATATTCCTCCACATGGGATGCCAACAGTATGGATGGACCCCCAGCATCTCTATTATTAAGAGTTCTATTATGAAACTCTTGTGGAGAGGTTCTAAAATCCTAGATAGTAACACTACCCGGGTGGGGGACAGGAAAAGCACCATAGCTTTAAGCCAGCTGAGATGTGAAGCAGCAGTGCCCCATCCACTTCAGCAGATTAATGTGCAGAAGTAAGGAACTGAAGAACACCCATAAAAATCTGAAGCGTTAGAATGAGGGATGCCGCAATCCCATCCACAGAAGCAGTCTGAAATGCCAGGATAGGGCACCAGCGCCCCATGCCCAGCGGCAGTCCGAAGTGCTAGGATGTGGGGCATCAGAGCCTCATGACCAGTAGTGCTGGGATGCAGGACATCAGAACTTCATACACACATGGAATCTGAGATGTCAGGATGCCAAATACCCAGCAGATGTCAGAGATACAGTAGAAATTTTACAAGGAAACATACTACATGAGGGTGCATTAGAGAGAAGAAGGAGATGCTGGAGCTGGTAATGTCAGCACTGCAATACAGTGGCTCCTCCATCAGTGTATTTTGAGGGGAGGGGGTGTAACAGATGCTGGTTCTTACTGCTAGGAATGTGGCAGCAAGAGCTAGGGACATGCTGGTAGACACAGGACTTTTTCCCCTATGCAACATTTCTGTTTTTTTTTTTACTTTTTGCTGGCTCTTTATTTGTATTAATTGGTTTATTATTGATTGTTTTACATTAAAAACAATGAAACATGGAATAAAACCAGTTCAAAAAATGCAGCTTGTTTTTGTTTAAGAGAAGAAATTGTCTTTTAAAAATGTTTCTGTGCTTGGTGGAGTGACTACTAAACATGTATTGGGTAGTATGTGGCAACAATAATGCAAGGAGATTTAAGAGAGGCCCCACTATCACATATCCTCCACCATTTCAGGTATCCAAAACAGGATACTTTTTAGGTGTGAATTGGGGCAGGGCTACAAACAGGACCCGGAGGAGAACTTTTCACTTACTTTACCACATTACCACGTTACAAGCCTAGGGTTACTGATGTCTGGATGCAGAAGTAATTTGCCTCCCCCTTCCAGCTAGTAGCACACACACTCACACACAGACTAAAATATACTAACATAGAAACTCATTCTAAGACAGAGAATCATGCATGTCACCTTAGCAGGCTTAATCATAGACATAGAATCATTAAGCTTACTAAAGTGAAACGCGTGAGACTGTATTCTTCTCATGCCGTGATGTTTTTATGATGTGATAATAAAGCTTGAATTGTATGTGTTGACGCTGGCAATGTTCTGAAATGTATTATTTTCCTACTTGGTGCACAAGTTTCTGCTTATTTTTTTCTGTGTGTCTCTATGTCTTTACACTCCTTCCCCTCTCCTTCCCAACCCCTGTAGTGGCACTAACCTCTGCTCCTGCCACAGCCCCCACCATTTCCCAAGACCCTTTTCCCCCTCATCCACCTGCTGCGGACACTCATCTGGAGCAACAACTGAAGGGAGTCAGCAAGAAAAGGAAACACAGTCTGGAAATAAAGTGGATGAAGATAAAGAGCTTCCATCAGAAAAGAGAACAACATCTGCTCCATCCCTTCTTGATTCCGACAATATCATAACAGAGATGGAGATATTGAAACAGAAATTGAGAAAATGGTCTAAGAACTGACTGCATGTGACGAGTCAGCGACAGAGACTGAAACCCTTAGCTTCAACTAGCCTCTTGGAACAAGTCAACTATGCCTCTCTATATGGTATCCCTCTTCCTGACCCCGAGGATCCAGATTACAATCACCAAATCACTAGTGATCTGAGTGGGATCGAGGTAAGGGGAAGTAGCTCTTGTATAAGTATAGATAAACTGGACAAGACCTTCAAGCTTCTAAGGGAGATGATCACAGAGGCATCTCGGAGGGATGCCATGGGATTGATCGGACCCATCCGCAACAACTGGTCATTGATCCACATAACACCCTCCACGGTAGACTTTGTGCTTGCTTCCTCGACAGTCAAGCATAGGCAGTGCTCTATGGTCCCCTGTTATTTGTCGGATTGCAGGACTATTTGGCTTCTGGGCATCCTGAGCATAGGATTTCCTTGTGGCCCAGGTTCCTGTCAGATAAACATTGCACTGTTGAAGAGGCAGGTGTCACGGACAAGGCTATCAGCCAAGCCGTGGGAGTATGGGTGTAACAAGGGTTAAAAGCCAGCCAGACTTCTGGTGCATTTGGTCACTTTCCCCACAGGGCCCCAAGCAACCACCACCAACCCCAACCAGTCACCCCATAACTCCCAGTGTAAAAAACGATACAACCACCAAGAACTTTAAAACTGGGTGTCTTAGGTTGCCCAGAAAACAATAAGACTGATATACTCTTAGTAACGTGATGCAGATTTAAACAGGATTATACAGAACACAAATTCCCTACAATCAAAAGCCTAGCTCGTTTGAGCACTTACTAACATAGAAGTCCCTCACTAATCAGGGTCTAAACTAAACAGATAATCTCACCAACCTTTTTGATAGTTTCTTGTGTACATAGCAAGCCCTGCTGCTTCCAAACAAGACTCACTCCCCTCTTTCCAACAGGTAAGGCAGCTAATTACTTGCAGCTGACCAGTGCATTGGAGTCAGCCAATGGATCCTGGATCCTGTGTCAGTCCAGGTGTATGTAAACTGCGGGGTGGAGCACTAGCCCGCCCTATTCTCTGTATGCTCCACCCCAGGTGCCCCATACAGAAACATATTAAAATTTAGTGCAACACATACTCCCCCTGGGGCTATATATCATACAAAACCCTGACAAATCGAGGGGGAATGTATACGCCATCCGCAACAACACCCTGCACCTTGTTACAATATATATATATATATGTATATAAAAGGCTATCTCTATGCTGAATTCGACTCAAAGACAGAACTGATTAAAAATATTTAATCTGAGTATACAATAGCTTACAGTGATGTTACACAAAAATGCATATAAAAAGAGACATAGATAGTACAAGCACATAAACATTGTAATAATAAACGGATAAAACAAAAGTATCATACCATTTCTTGGAGCCTTGGTGTTGCCTCTTTGATGGTAAAACAGGCTCTTATTGATGGTAAAACTGTCTCTCTCCCATTACTAATTGCCTACCTTTTTACCCCCCCACACCAAGACTGCCCTTTTACTATTACCCGAGCAAAGGGAAGGGAGTAGGGGGTCCAGCACTATGACATTCTGAGGGTGTGGTCATATCTGCTCAACTTTGGTCTAGGATCACAAATTATGTGATATGACGACCACCAAGCTTGGCATAATTATGACACCAGGATCATCATAATTTTTTGGTCCTACTGATACATCTGTATCAGTTGGCACAAGGACAGGTTCGCATAACACTTGTTATGGTCATGCCTGCATGGTATGTTTGGTCTCCCTGAAACCAGCACATCGCAGGCATAAAGATGCAATGTATGATGGGGCCCAAAAGTTATGCACCCATCATATTTTGGACATTATGAATTCAATAATTTTACCTTGTGTCCCTTGATATCCCGTCTCCATACTCCAGGGAGATGCAGCCAGAATGTCTGGCCCTTCACACTTCCACAGGAATCCCTTCCTGTCAAAGGTGACAATACCCAGCATGGGGTAATCAAGTTTTATATTGGGTTCTGGCTCCAAAGGGAAAGGTGTGAACTTGGAGATATCCTGCTGGCACACTGGAGGAGGCATGAGACATAGCTCTACAGAGAAATGAGCAGGGGAGTAGGGAAGCTAAGTAGAGTAACAGCTGAAACATAACAAGCAAGGGGGGCAGAGCAAGGAACAGGGAGACCAAGCAAGAAACATAGCCAGACAAGACAGACATGGTACATGACTAGCCTAGGACTAGGTGATAACAATTGGAGATTCCGTCACATCATATGGCTATAGTATGCTTAACCCACCAGTACGCCAAAGTACTCCAATATTCGGTGGGTCCTACTGAAAGTAAACATTGCATCTAAACACAAAACCAAGAAGGACATACCTTTAGATTGCTGACTGAGGAAAAGATAACAAATAGGTGGGGCACACCTTATAAAGGAAACAGAGCTGAAGCAAAGATCAGAACTGGAATTAAGGAATCAGACACACAGAACAGAGCATATAGAAGTCTAGGAATGAATTACAGCAAAGGGGGAACTGTAGAGAGACAGGGAAAACTAGAGATATGCAACTCTGCAGCCTGGATGGACCCTGACAATCTTGCTCATTCACACAGTTCATCCACACATTAATTAATTAATTTTCTGACTCATTCACACTCTTTAGTGAACAAAACAACATAAATTAATGTTACAGCTCCATTTGCCAGGGATTGGTGTTCAACTGGTTGCCTGATAAGTATCCATATGCTCCTAATAAAATACCCTGGCTTGTCTTCTCTTCAAATATATATATATATATATATATATATATATATATATATATATATATATATACTTTATATTTAAAGTATGAAAAAGAGAACAGCTATGTTCAAACATTTTAAACTTTTTTTTTTAAATACATTATTTCAATGTATTATTCATACTTAATGTTGGACTATAAATCTAAAAATGGTATGAAAACAAAGCTCTATCTGTCCTTGAAAAAATTATACATGTGAGTGTATATAATGGTTAAGGAAACATACTGTAAAAATTCTGAAAATAGGTTAAATTAATCCATACCCAATAAATAATCACCAGTTGAAATAAATATCACAGTAATATTGTTGTACTTGGCCCATTATTGAATTTCTGATTAAGGATTTTTGTTTAAAATAATTCAATTTACATTCATTTTTCTTTCTATTTAAACCTAAGTGTTGCCAGGAAATAAAAATCGAATTTCTTGACAAAAAATACATTCCCCAGAATTACTATACAACTAAAAAAGTAATTAAAATAAAATCAAAACTTAATAACTCTTTTGTTTTGAACATAATTTGGAAAGCTTAGTTTTTCTCTAAATCATAGCTTAGAAGCAATGAAATATCGATTCACAATATGCAAACTAGGTCATGATGCAAGATAAGAGAATTGAATTAAAATATCAATGCCACGCAAGTGTTTTTAATCATTTTAGTAATACCACAAGGGAATAGGAGGGAACACTTGGTGCATGTGAAAAAAGGATAGATTCTGTATATTAAAATACATTTAATTGAAGGAGGCTTGTTGGATAAAAACATATTAATCTATTTTAAGAAAAAAAAATCTAAAATTAACAAACCTAATTATATGCTGCAATATGCATTTCATGTTTGTTCTGACACACTAAGGAAATGAATAAGCAAAAGTTTTATTCTTAATATGTGGATACAAACAGAGATATAGGTGTAGATATGTAGTGAGTCGGTAGCTGTGATTTTGAAGGGGCTGAATTTCAAGTTGATGGTGGGATTCCTGGAGGTCATGTGTGAAAAATTAGTCAAGGAGCTCCAGTTGGGTTTTTCCATTTGGAGTGGTTCCTAAATGAGAGGTGGGAAAATATCTATAATTTGTCCTATCCGAAAGGGGTTTCTGTCAATTATTATATTGATAAATTATTGAAAATAAATAACCCTATCTAATAAAATGTAACATTTATTAAGATACAAATAAAATAGAGATCAATATACATTAATCACATGAAAAAGACAATTTGTCCCTTCTTAACCTCCATCTGCACAAGGCAGAGTAGTTGCTAATTAGTCCTACAGAGCTGCAGCTACAGACCCTGTAACCCCAGGTTAGACTTCTGTTCAACATTCCTGTGTAACTCCTCCTCTGGCGGTTGTCCATTCTGTTAACCTGCTGTCAGCTTCTTCTACCACTATAGTGCTGTTTCTGTGGTGGTTTGTGCTGATGTGCATTGAGCTGAACCTATTTTTCAGGGCAAGACAGGTCCCATGTTGTTTGAATGTGATTGCCGACTCGCTCTCTGGCTTTCAGTGGGAGCGGTTTCAGCAATAGTCACCCAAGGTGGAAGCAGAGGGCTTGCTATGACCAGAAATCATGGGGTATCTCGGGACCACATGCTTGCGGGATGGTTGAGGCCTTTGTTGCCTCTGGTGACCTGGGCGGCGGAAGAGTGGGATCGGTTGTTAAGAATTGTGGGAGCAGTGGGGGTGATTGGAGCTCTCAGTGTTGTGGGGCCAGGTCGCAGTATGGTTGAGGTCTGATGTGTTTAGTAGGGGAAGGCTGGTTGTGTTCTCTCTCCAGGGTGATTGTATCAGCCCGATGGGTTGTCTTGAAAGTTTTTTGAAGGTAAGCCGGGGCCTTCTCCTTTCTGGTATACTGGCATTTTTTACCAATGTCTAGGTTTTAATTTGCTAGGGTAATGTGATTGGGTCTGGGCTGATTATGTGTTGAGGAGCAGGATTTTGGTACCCATTCATTTCATCTTGCTTCACCATTTGGATTATTGGTCACTCGCGCTGTGACTGGCACCGATGGAAAGCCGCAGTTAAAGTCAATCGGCTACAGCTCGGCTTCCCCACAGAACTGGTCTAGCATGGGAATAATAGCTACATCAGTCATGTAAATATACATATTCTTACTCTGTATTTTACTTAGTCAAGCCAAGAGCTTCATAATAGATCATTCTATTTTTGGAAATGTACTTAAGGCTCATCAACAGTCCAGGATTTAAAAGAATAGCATAGGTAGGTCAGTCAAGGCATTGAAATTGGGTTTTGGATGGATATTCCAGCATGACAATGACACAAAACACACGGCCATGGCAACAAAGGAGTGGCTCAAGAAGAAGCACATTAAGGTCCTGGAGTGGCCTAGCCAGTCTCCAGTCCTTAATCCCATAGAAAATTTGTGGAGGAGCTGAAGGTTCGAGTTGCCAAACGTTAGCCTTGAAAACCTTAATGACTTGGAGGGGATCTGCAAAGAAGAGTGGGACAAAATCCCTCCTGAGATGTGTGCAAACCTGGTGGCCGACTACAAAAAATGTCTGACTACCAAGTACTAAGTCATGTTTTGCAAATACTTATTTCACTGGGTAAAATGCAAATGAATTTATAACTTATTTGCGCTATTCTGGATTTTTTTGTTGTTATTTTGTCTGTCACTGTTCAAATAAACCTACCATTAAAATTATAGACTGATCATGTCTTTGTCAGTGGACAAACGTACAAATCATTTTTTTCCTTCACTGTAGAAAAAAGAAGGGAGTAGATAAAAGATAGAAGATGAAGAAGAACAAGAAGAAGATGTGAAAGCGGAAGTGGTCGCAGAGAAGGTAGGGAAACATTTAAACAGCGTGTGAGAGAGAAAAGTAATGAGAATGAGTGTAAGAGAGTGAATAAGAGTGTGGGCTTCTGAGCCTTTCACTTTCTTCTCTTCCAATTTGGAGGGGCGTGGCCTTGTTTTCGTGACTTCATACTAATCAGAAATAATACTAAGAAATGGTTAATTTGTAATTTATCAGAATACGAATGCACAAGTCTATAAAATACATACACCAACACTGGATGGAGATTGATTACCTGTTGTATATTGCATAGTATACAAATCAATTGTTCATCAAAGCTCCAAACCTAGAGATGTATTCTGGACTAGGGTGGTAGGTTTGGGGGCTAGCAGATACTGCTCTTTGAGATATCTCACTCAGCCCCTTTGCTGCACATCTGTTCAGTGGGCTGGTTCCAGGGGATCTCTGATCTCCCAAGCTGGCCATTAGCACTATGGACTGAGTATCCTTGCAATGTCACTTACAACACTGTTACAAATTACTATTTAAGACCACTATATACAGCCAACCAGTTATATATCCTTTGGCTGGGATAATTATTTTATTATTCTCTTTCATAAAGAAAGGGTAATTGTTTCTTCTTGGCTGTCACTAAACAGTTAATATACTGAATATTCCTGTTAACAATGACTTATCTTTTTAAAGTTACTTGTTGCAGCCCTTTCAAATTGATTATTGTTAAGTCTATTTTACTCTTACAGACTCAAACCACTGAAAGTGTTTGTGGAACAATAAATCTAATGTACCAAAATTCTGAAATTGACAAGATGGAAAAATGACTTATTTTGAATCTGCTGCCACTGAACAGCATTCCTCACTATTATGAAAAATCAATCTGAAAGCTAGCTGTCTTGAAAACTTCCTTTCAACCATTCATTTGTTAAATTGTCAGAATTTATCAATAATCCCAGAAGCAATACAGTGTTTATTAGTGGTGATGGTCTAGATATATTATGGTTCTATGCAGAGTATTACTTCAGTGGTGGGCATAATAGTGTTTTTGAAAATTAGGAATATAGGTTTACCACAGCAAGAAAGGAACCTTAATAGATTTTATAATATGAGAAATGGGGACTCTATATCCTGTGCTTCGGATGTGATGTGTAACTTTAGCAATTTGCTAAGCAACTCGCTTTCTTCGTTAGGATGAGTTAAGCCAGAAGGTGCATTGAGTGGTATTGCGTCATTACAGTAAGGCCTGCGTACATGAGGAGAATATTGTGATGTCATGTGCATGGGTAGTGTCGAACATGACTATTGCTTATAAGTTATAAAAGTACTGTGCTAAAACATGTATACACATAAGTTAGTATACAGTAATAATAAATCCACACCCTAATTGTTATCTTTAATTCTAAATGGTTCCTATGTTAACATGTGCAGGGCTCCCCGCCCTTTAAATGGGGGTGTTTCCCGCTACCGTCAGCGGGAGCGCCCCAGACGTCAGCGGGAACATTCCCCGATGTCACAGGACCACCCTCTGACGTGAGAGGGCAGTTCTGGCCGCATCCCGCAAGAGAAGGCTCTTGGTAGCCGGAGCCCAGAAGTTCCCAGGTATGCTGATAAACCTGCCAGTAACTGAAGCAGATCTTAGAAAAAACTGTCAGCCAACTCAGTCTCAGCCCAGAAGTCACTGTCAATTTCACTCTGTCTCCAGATGGCAGTGAGGGGAGAGGGAGAGAGGGGGGCCGAGCAGTTGCTCATGAAAATGTTTTGTAAGTGAACTACAAACCGGGGAGGTGGTGGATAGTGAGAAGAAGGAGGGGTAGCTAGTGAGAAGGCGGAAGGGGTAGATCGTGAGAAAGGGGAGGATAGATAGTAAGAAGGGGGTGAGATAGCTAGTAAAAAAGTGGGTGTAAGGACTTACCTGCCTCTCCGGTCTTGCTCCGTGGCTGGTCCCGAGACGCTTCCTCCTCAGGCGGCTTTTAGGGCAGCGAGTACGACTGCTACTCGGTCGGCATCTTCGGCAATATTACACGTTACATCTGCAATGTGTTCTTATAACCTCGGGTGACCTCTTAATGCAGGACACGCCTCCACCTTTCCCTATTTAAACCTGGACTTCCTCTTCTGGGTCACCCTTGGTTGGTGTATTCTGCTCTTTTCCTGTGAGAGTTACCGTGACTATTTATTTGTTTGACCCGGCTTGCTGAATTTGCTCCTGTTTACTGATTTGGCTCCTGTTCTCTGATCGTTTGATATTGACTCGGCTTGTTTGACTACTCTTCTGGATTTGATTTGGCTTCCCGCTTTACTGGTTACCAGACCTGATTCTCGGTTCCAGCTCTCCTGGTTCCTGATACAACAGACATGGGGGCGCATGTACATGTGGGAAAAAATATAGAATAGTGTAATAACGTAAGAAAAAAGTGATGAAATATGTGATATGGATACACTCACAAACACAGATGGTATCAGAGGCTCTTCAGAATAAAAATATTTTCTTTATTTCTTCCATTAACTTAAAATGAATAAAATAGAAAAAACCCAATGGTGCAATATCTTCCTGTGATGTTTGAAAAAAGTCAGAATGCACTTACAGGATCGTAGAATTGATAAAGTTCTTCAAAATAGAAAGTCCGGTGGTAGAGGGAAAAAATCCCAAGATTTTCCCCCCGCCTTCTATGGCTTCCTCAGGAGAAAAATGATTTAAAGTTTTAATCCGCAATAGGTTTCGTGATGTCCGTAGCGATTTTCAGTCTATTTATAAGTCCTATCCCTCAATATTCCGTCGCAGCTTCCGGATACGTCTTCAGTGCGTCTTCAGTGCGTCTTTACGTTATTTGCGGCATCTCCAAGCAATCTGCGTCGTCTCCACGCAACCTGGACGCCACAGTCCTCGATAGTGTTTCAAAACTCCTCCCCATAGGCGTGCGCTGTGCTTCCCCTCATCACTGTACGTGTTCCAGCCATCACCGCGACTTGCGAAACCGGCATCAATAAATCTTTGTCTAGTGGTCGTTTTAGGAGCATTAGTTGGGGGGGAGAAGGTGCAATATATAAAAAAATAATTTAGGGGGGGATGTGTATATTTATACTGAGACAGATATGGAGATGCAATAGAGGGATAGGACAAAAAGGAATACATATATAGATGATAAAGTATAGACATAGAGATGATAGATAGTGCTCTATTTTCTTGTGAATGTCCCAAGAAACGAGAAGACATACCAACAGTATATTTATGATTGAAAATATTCATGATTTCTTTAAAAATATCCATGAATATTCATAATTTAAAATTCAAAAATACAGAAAAAGAGAGATATTATTTGTATTTTTTTATAAATACGTAATAAATGAATTTAATAGATATATATGGATAGTATATATATAGGTTGCCAGTTAATTCTTAAAATACTGGTCCTAAAATGTATTTTAAAAGGTAAACTAAAAATATATTATTATAATATTATAGATGCCCTAAAAAGTTAATAATAAAATATGATTGTATATAAAATGAATTGATGCAATGTAAAAGGATACATAGAATTCTAAATTATAAATATAATAAATAATTTAATAAATAATTTAATTAAATTTATTAAAAAAAAATAATGATTAGAAAAATATTAATGAGAGGGGGCGTGGCTTACCATCGAGCAAGATGGACGCGTAATTCCCTTGCTCCGCAGACCCACTGCTTCTTTTTGCTTAAAATCGGTGGTTAATTCTTACCAATGGGGAAAAATTCGAAGCTAGGCGCTACGCCGAAGCATCCTCAACTCAGGGACAAGCCATCACATACCTCGGTCAAGTCGTTCTTTCAAAACTTCGCTGATGCTGATTCCCGCGATTCCGTGCAGAAGGCCTCACCGCCTGGCAGTCCTGGGAGCCAATTTTCGGACCTTCCATCTGAATCCGGTCGGGATCCGCGCCATCTGCAGCCTCATTCCGAAGAGGATCACTGGCGTAACACTTTGAAGGACCTACCAACTAAAACGGATCTTATTTCTATTCTTGCTGAAGCACACGCGCCTTTAAAAGCTGACTTATCGGACATTAAGAAGGACCTACAGCTCATGGGGGAGCGGGTCTCTACCCTGGAGGCAGATGCTGTCACTACACGCTCTACGGTGGACACTATCTCTGACCAGCTGAAGGTGCAACACGAGTCGATGCAACGTTTGATGCAGAAAATTGAGGATTTGGATAACCGTGGCCGCAGATCAAATTTGCGGATTCGAGGCATTCCGGAGACGGTTCTCGGTTCGGAGGTGGTTAGTGTCATTAGCACTGTTTTCAACCGCCTGCTACAGCGACCTGAGGATGCCGTCATTAAGTTTGATCGAGCTCATCGAGCTCTTCGGCCTCGGCCTCCAGATGACCGCCCTCCGCGGGACGTCATGTGTTGCCTCTCGGAGTACGGGGTCAAAGAAACCATCCTCGCCGAATGTCGTAGGGCAGGCTCCTTGGAGTGGGACGGGCACAAGCTTCAGGTATTCCCTGACTTATCACCCATAACGCTGCAATACCGGCGTATCCTCCAGCCCCTCACCTCGGCCTTGCGCGAGGCGGCTATCCCGTATCAGTGGGGGTTTCCTTTCTCTCTCATGGTACGTAAGGGCCCTGACCGTTATACCGTGCGATGTGCGGCTGATATTCCTGAGTTACTTGAGAGACTGGGCCTACCTGCTATTACAGTCCCTGACTGGGAGGCGTCCTTTCCGCCTCCCCCAGATTAAGCGACCCGTCCCGGGACTGGCTGTATAAACCGCAGCGCCGACGTAGACCCAGGCAGGTCGATTCTCTGCCTTCCTGAACTTCCATTACCTGATTGCTGCACTTTTCTACTTACCTTCGTTTTTACCTGTGTGTGCCCCTTTTTTGGACCTGGCAGTCCCTGACTGCGATTTCATCCTCCTCTACTGGTTCACGTCGCTTCGACATTCCTCCTCTCCTCGACACACGGCGCCAGCGGCTCATGTACTTGCGGACTCCCGGCTCGAGCCTCGTGAATCTCGAGGACACCATGTTTTTGTTGCACCTCGACGACTTTGCCATCGTGATGAGGCTTGCCTTTCTGACTGGTTCTCCTGGACTCTCGGCCTCCTCGGTGCAGTTGTGCCGGCTTCAAATTGGATTTTCTTGAATACCTTCAGGCTGAGTGTTTGCTTCCCGGGTATTTGTGCGTCGCGATGGGCATGTTGATAAGTACCGTTTTTGTTTTTTTTTGGGGGGGGGGGCGTCGTTTTTTTTTTTTATTATGTTATGTTTCGGAGGTTTCTATCGTATACACCTACATTACATATACGTCTTCTTTAATCTGCGCACACTTCATATATACATTTTCGGCTTACACTTATTCTTGAAGTCCCTCTGTGTCACACAAGGGAGCTTTGGCTCCTGGTCTGCTATCTCGCTTGGCTCTTGCCTAATTTTAGCGAGCCAGATGTTTGTGAGGTCTTCCGCCCCATGCCTCCACACAGGCGGTTGTTCATGCCGTTCCCTATTGTACACACCTCATACGCAATACCCTTTTTATAATTAATAATAATTATAATCGTTTCGGAGCAGCTACACTTCCGCCGTTGTGCTTCATACATTTTACGCTTGTTTTCTTACATTGCACTTCTTTATGGCCCGTACGGGTTTGTTTGGGTCTATGTATATTGTTATTATATTGCTTATTCTAGATTGTGTCTGCTGGACCTGTATTATTATTATTTTTTTTTTTTATGTATTTAGCCGGGTGGTGCTGGGTTGTGGGGGTTGAGGCGTTCTGCCTTGTCCCCCGCGGCCCTGCATCTCGGGTTCTCTGCGTAACCACATTCAGGTTCAGTTCTCGATACACCGACATTCTCTGGCTGCCCTTGCAGCTTTTTGTTCTATATCTAAGCGGTGGGTCTTGGTACCTATGACTCCTCCTTTTCTCTTCCCTTCCTACATTTCTGTGCTTCCCCATTTCTCCTACTCTTGTCTCGCTGTATCCCACCCCCCGAGCTGACCATCCGGATTCTAGTGATCCGGGTCTCTGGTTTGATCCTACTTTTGGATTACATGGCTCTCCTTTTGATGCTCATGCATCGTCTCGGACTTCATGTTCCGTTCGTTCTACCTTTCTTTTTGTTCCGTGATTATTGTTTTCGGTTATTGTTTTTTTTTATTGTTTTTTCGGTGCGTGGTGTCTGGTTGTCTGCTGTGAGTTCTTTTGGGTGTCGCCTTCATGCCTCACGCTACACTTAATTTTGTCACTTTAAATGTCAGGGGACTAAATAAACCAGAGAGCCGCTCCAGTCTGGCTCATTTTCTGCAATCTACTAAATCTAAGGTGGCTTTCCTCCAAGAAACCCACTTCAGGGACGGCAAAGAACCGCCTCTATGCGTTAAACGTTTCCCCCTGCGGTATTTCTCTAGTTCCCACGACACTAAGACTAAGGGTGTTGCTATCTTGTTACATAAAAGCTTACCTTTTCAACTGGTTGACACCTGGAAGGACGCTGAGGGGAGGTGTCTTTTTGTCAAGGGGTATATTGTTTCGCAGATGGTTACTCTGGCCTGCATTTACGCCCCTAACCGCAATCAAACGAGTTTTTTCGTTTCGGTCTTGCGTAGGCTTGCAGATTTCCAGGATGGGATTTCTATTGTGGGAGGCGATTTTAACATGACATTTGACCCCAGGCTGGACTGCTCTTCTGGACGTTCACATATCCCCTATTCTCGCATATCTCAGGTTAAGAAGGCCCTTCATACTATGCAATTGGTTGATGCTTGGAGGGTGTTACACCCGTCCGTTAAGGATTACACATATTACTCAGCGGTACATTCCCGCTATACGCGTATTGATTCCATTTTTATTACTCATTACCACTTACCTATGATCTCCTCCTCCAGCATTGGGCCTACTACTATAGGGGATCATGCCCCATTACATGTCACCTTGTCCCTTGCTCAGCTCCCGCCTAAGGTGTGGAGTTGGAGACTGAATGAATCCCTCCTGTCGTCTCCGGCTGACGTTCAGGTACTGGCCGAAGAGCTTCGTCATTATTTCCGTGACAATGTCTCACATGAGGTACCCTTCTCCACGGTCTGGGAGGCTCATAAATCTGTTATTCGGGGGCACCTGATTAAGTTAGGGGCCGCTGCTAAACATCTTGCACTGGGTGAAATTACCCATCTTACTAACAAAATAGCTGCCATAGAGGGAACCCATAAATTCACGTTGAACCCGGATCTTCTGACACAACTAGGTGTGCTCAGAGAGAGGTTGGCATCCCTGGTCAATACCCGTGCCAAACGACATTACCTTCTGACGCGTAGACGCGGAGATAAAGCAGGGAAACTGCTGGCCAGGGCAGTCCGGGCTAAGCGGGCTATGTCCTTCATCTCTAAAGTGCGCGATCCGGCCGGTAAAACTCATCATTCCACCCCTGACATAGCAGCCTGCTTTCAGGCCTATTATGCCTCATTATATGGCTTGCCCCCTGCCCCCGGTTCGGCGCCAGCCGCTGGGGACTCGCTTCAGCAGTACCTGAATAAATTTCTTCCGGTCCGTATCTCTCGAGAGGATTCTGCAGTATTGGATTCCCCGATTGCTCTCACGGAGGTTGAGGCGGCAGTAAAGTCTTTGCCGAATGGTAAAAGCCCTGGCCCTGACGGGTTTACTAAGGCCTATTACCAAAAATTTATTAAGATACTTGGCCCCCATTTGGTCACCCTGTTTAACGGTCTGACTAAGGGAGATCATTTTGACCCTCATACTAATTTGGCTCATATAACTCTGATTGTGAAACCGGGTAAGGATGCGGATCTCTGTGGTAATTATCGGCCAATTTCTCTGCTAAACACGGATATCAAATTGTTGGCCAAAATATTGGCGACAAGTCTTAAACCCCTTATCCCGGGCATAGTCCACCTGGATCAGGTGGGGTTTGTTCCGGGACGGGAAGCGCGTGATAATACCATTCGTGTTCTGGATGTGATAGCCCACTCGCACAAAGCCAATCTCCCTCTTACCTTGGTTTCTACAGACGCTGAGAAGGCCTTTGATAGGGACTCCTGGCCCTACATGTTCCAGGTCCTTCGTCATTTAGGCCTCGGTGGGGTCTTCTGCAGTTGGATATCCGCCTTATATTTTAACCCCTCTGCCAGGATTAGAGTAAACGGCTTCCTCTCAGACCCAATATCAAATTGAATCCCAATATCAAAGGTATAAAATCCTCCATCATGGAACACAAATTGGCCCTGTTTGCGGATGATATGCTGGGAATGCTTTCTGACCCTCTATTATCGCTCCCGCTTTTTCTAAAAGAGCTGGAGACGTTCCACCAGTTTTCTAATTATAAAATTAATTTTGCTAAATCGGAGATTCTGGGGGTTCGGGTTCCGGTTTCGGTCCAGCAGGCCTTGGTTGCACGCTTTCCTATTAAATGGTGCCTTACTAGTTTTAAGTTCCTAGGGCTACAGATCCCTGCAGACCTCTCTTTATTATTTTCTTTGAATTTTGTTCCTCTTTTGGACCGAGTGTCCCGTGACCTTAGACAATGGTCCTTCCCACATATATCTTGGTTTGGGAGAGTTGCGGTGTTAAAAATGAACATACTACCGAGGTTTTTATACCTCCTCCACACCTTGCCGATCTTTATTTCGCGTACCTACTTTAAACAATGTCACAGGGTTTTTTTAAAATACATCTGGTCCTCCACCTCGCATCGCCTGGCATTTTCACATCTCGTTCGACCCAAATTGTGTGGGGGCCTAGGGGTTCCTCACTTGGAATTATACTATCATGCGGCGCATCTGCGCCGGGTGGTTGAATGGACTCTACGGGTCCGCAAGCAATGGGTTCAGCTGGAGGAGGAGATGCTCCCGCACCGCATACATTCTTTCCCGTGGCTCCCGTCCACGTTCAGTCACTCAGGTCACGTTACTCATCCCACCATAGCTCCGACCTTGCGTATTCTCAAAAAATATGTTACTAAGGGTCAACTTGTGTCACACCCCAGCCCTCTTTTCCCTATTTCCGACAACCCGGCTTTTCCACCTGGGTACCGTACTAGTCGTTCCAGTAGGTTCATGCCTCCCTCTGCGGGTGCCCTGCGCTTTTGCCATGTATATGTTAATGATGTTTTGAGACCTATGCAGGACCTGCTTGGCCAGCGACCACCACATGCCCAGGATCCTTTTTTCTACATGCAATTACGTCACTTTATTACCTCTCTGCCCCGACGGACTGACTACTGTAGACCCTTGACGGCCTTTGAACACCTATGCTCTGCAGCATCTGAACCTCCCCACCTGCTGTCTGCACTCTACTCCATGCTATTAGCATTAGATACAACTTCTAAGCCCTACTTTCTGGCCCTCTGGGAACGTGAGTTCCCCCACATTTCCACATCTGCGGACTGGGATAAAATTATTCAACTTACGCATAAGGGTGCTTTGGCCAGTAGAATACAGGAAGCCTCCTATAAATTGCTTATTCGGTGGTACCGCGTCCCACATGATCTTCACAAGTTTCTGCCGGAGGTCCCTGACCTCTGCTGGAGGTGCGAGAGTGGCACGGGCACTTTTTTGCATATATGGTGGGAGTGCCCATTGGTGGTTCCGTACTGGAGGGTTGTGGAACGCGTAATACGGGAAGTGAATGATTCAGCTTACACTTTGACTCCTGCTGCGCTCTTTTGCATCACACCTCCCTTTCCATCACTGCTTACAAGCACTCGATCACTTATCATATTCTTAGCACAGCGAAGGCGGTGATACCTCTTTTCTGGAAGCAAAAGGACACACCTTCTATACAAATATGGCTTAATAAGGTGCAATTCATTTCGCAAATGGAGGAATTGGTGTGGACCTCCCGTGGGAAGGAATTCCAATTCAATAGAAGGTGGTTTTGGTGGAGGGAATTTGTTGCCTCTCCTCGGTTTCCGGAGCTACTGCACCTTGTGGGTTAGTTTTACTTCTCGCTCTACCTGCTGGGTCCCCTCTGAGTGCCCGGCGCTGGGACCAGCATCGGCGCTCCTGTTCAGGTCTCACTGTTCAGGTACTATTTCTGACACCGATTCACGCATCGTTTTATGTTTTTCGTTTATGTTTCTTTTTGTTTTTATGTTCACGGGTTACATTATGTTCTTTGCTCTAAGAAATGATTCTCCGGCTCTTACGTCTCGGCTGAGATGTGTGTTATCCATGCGAATGTTCATTCTGGGCACTCTGGGCGTCTCTTGCACTAGTACGGGCCCTGGATTTCTGCCCTGTCCAGTACCTGGTCTTATGCATTTCGTTCTGTATTTTTATGGCGAATACCTATACCATTGTATTACGGCTCAAATGTCCTGGCCGATTTTGCATGTATTTTCAGGCCTGTTGTTTTTCGTGGATGGGCTTTGGGGTACCGTCCTAATCACAATTAGTTTTTTTTTAATATGCTGTACCACAATGCATTATTGTATGCTGTCTTACTACACTGTGCTGTACTGTGTTGTCTGCCTCTACACGTCTTGCAATAAACGGAGAATTTATAAAAAAAAAAAGAGAAAAATATTAATGAGAAAAATATTCTAATCCCATAATCAATCATATGTGAAAAGGATAAAAAGATAAGAGATAAAAATATAATCTGGCAGGGATGGATATATTATAAATTATAAATATAATCAATAAATTAATTGAATTCATAGATTGCATTAAAAAAAAAAAAAAAAAAAGACGTGGATAGCACACATGTGATTGGTTGCTGTTACTCAAAATGACTTCATCAAGAGCTCAGTTTGACTATAATGAGAGTGCTGCCGAGCCATTGCAGAGAGCACACACATGAATGCTTCATGCTTTATGTAGAAACAAGAGCACATAAGTCATCATGCAAAATAATTACCAAGTCACTTTTGCGAGTCCATATAATTTAATGTAGGAACTTGCAATATGTTGTGACTTGGCAGTCACGTTGACTTGGATCATTTTGTCCAACTCACACAACTTTTTCTTCCAAGGTTAATTTGACTGTCCAAATGTGCACACAGATTACTTTTTAGTGACTACACCTCTCTGAAAAATCTTAATAAGTAGGAGTAGGAACAAAACTACAAAACACAAAAAAGAAAAATACAATGAAGATATTTAATTATTCACTTGTCCTTGACCTTAGTCTTTAAACACCTAACAAAAAAGTATTTTTAAAATAATTTTGAGCAAGAAATAAGGACATATTGTATTTGCTTTGACAAATTAGCATCCTAATGAAGTGCACATAGTGCACTGTGATGTTTCTTGCTATTTTTTTACCTGAGTTTTATAAGGTAATAAAAGCCTCCTTATTCCAAAACTTGTGTGCTTTTTAGTATGAACTGCATCTATACTTCTGCTGCTCTCTTTACTGTTAGCTTAGTCAGTAGAAGCAGACATTTCAATTTTTTAAGATATAAATAGGAAACTTTCCAGACGTATGCATTCCCCCTGGATTTTATTGGTAATAAAAACCACAAGGAACATTATGGCTAAATTACCAGAAACAAAGCGTCCGTTCTTTCGGTACATAAGTCTTTTAAAGTATTGTCTTATATTTTAAAGGTAATATGTTTCTTAACCCTTTATCACTTGAAATTCCTTTTTATAAAGAAATAAGGTGGGTTTTGGATGTTCTTTTATGTGACATTATATTTAAGATGGCAGAAGACCAGAGACACTCACCTTCTTGGTCATTGGAAACCAGAGGAATTGCTTATTGTACAAGAAATGCTAACATTCCCAGGCTTCGGTTCAGTTAGCTTGTTGTCCACAACAACTGACAGAGCAATTGTTAAGTGCGTACAAATAAATACAAGGGGAAAAAAATGAAAAGTTTTTTTAAATGTTATTTTCAAATTATACTCTTTAAAGTCAAAGAAAAATAGCGAAAGGAATCAAATAATTAAAACCCGACATGGATGCTTAGGTTATCACCAAAAACCAAAAACTAGGTTGGACATGTCAAGTGCATGTCTGTGATGCTCGATATCATCTGCACAAGCATTCACAATTCAAAATATTTTCTTAGATTCTGTGAAAAATCTCTGTGCAGAATAATGTTCTAAATGCTCAGTTTCTGGTGAGTATGCTGTGTTGCTTAATGTCCCTTGGTCTGATCCAGTTAAAGTTCTGACATGGTTACCATTCGCTTTATGTTAATCTGACATTTGTTTCGTTGGGGTTTATAAACTAAAACAGGAGTTTGGAGGAGAGTGACTTCACTATGCTTCATATAGGGCCTAATCCTGTGATCTTTTACACATATTTATTTATTTATTTTTACCATGTAAAGTTACCTTTTTCATATATATATATGTAAAATTGGTGGCTTGAGAACTACATTTCATGCTTTAGACTAAAATGACACAAAGTGTTTGGAATGACTTTTGAAAATAATGTTTAGGTGAATATTTCCACAAGGGAATTGTAAAGCAACTAAAAATGAAATCATAGAAACATTTTGATGTAATTTAATACATGCATTTAAAACATGTAAGTTGACTACTGGATAAGTAATTGTATAGCTTCAAAAAGGCTATACAATGTCATTCTAAAATATTGCTATGTCTAACTAGATAGACAGTAGGCATTGCCAACTTCTCCTTTAATGAGGGCTACTTATGATTGATTAAAAATTTGAAGAGCTACTAGGAAAATGTCTTTAAACTGTGATATATGGTTTAAGGATTATCCATTTTATTTATTTAGTTTAACTTATTGCATTTCCTTTTTATTACGTTCTGAGGGATAGCTGCATTAAATACATACATACTTTGCATTTCCATCTCTTTCAAACAAAGAATATGTCTGAGTGCAATGATGTATTTACCTTAAGCACTGCCCTAGGCCTGAACCAGGGCAGCACCCAAAGCTGCCTCCACCACATTCGCCTTCTTCAATGAATTAAAAGGTGCCTTTAAGACACAGTACTCTGGGATATGACATATACTGGGGTAGTGTACCTTAGAGACACAAAGTGCCTTCTTTTGCAGTGTATGGAGGCTGTGCTGAGCCGCTACAGCCTCCATAGCATAAATAGGCCAGTTGAGGAGATCAAAGATCTCATAAGCAGCAGGTGGGCTACATGTAAGATTCTATTATGCCCATACCTGGGAAGTTCTAGGCTCCGGCTACCCGGCGCCTTCCCTTGCAGGACGCGACCAGGACTGCCCACTGACGTCAGCGGGCGGTCCCGTGACGTTGGTGGGAGGTCCCCCTGATGTCGGTGGGAGGTCCCCTGACATCGGTGGGAGGTTTCCTGACATCGGTAGGAGGTCCCCTGATGTCGGTGGGCATTCCCGCTGACGTTGGTGGGTGTTCCCGCTGATGTCGATGGGCGTTCCCAGGTATGCCTATGATGTTATAATTAGGACACAATTAAGGCTAAAATTACTAATGAAACTGCCCAAAAATATGGGTAATGGGCACAAAATCAAACAAGCCCATGTAAAATAATGAGGTCTTATACATATCAACATGTAAAGGAATTGGTTTCAAAACATGGCTAACCTTTCATAATCTTTCAAACAGTTAAATTGATTCCTTTAAAATAAAGTACATCATTGTGCACCCTTCCTGTAGCAAATAAAATGTTAAAATATGTGTTCCATTTAGACAAAAAAACCTGATAAGACATTATAAATCTTAATAATTTGGAAATGCTCTCCATATATGATAATTATTACCAGTCCTTTGAGTCTTACTAACTAATTATGAAATATTGTCCCCATCGAAAACAATCTGAGATCATTTCTTTCTGCACCAGCCAAATCTCAAAAACTGTGTTCCAAAGATTGCATTCCACATGCACCACCTAGTGGTCACATGATTGTATTTTCCTGGCTCCATGAATGTATAAACCACAAATTTATACTAACTACATCTATCAGATTTTATTTAGGAACCCTTAATTTCTTTCTCATGCACTTGTAAACAAAAAACACCACTAAACTCTCAGCAACACTACCAGACTTATTTTAAAAATTACAATTAGTTTCACAATCATGTGGCAACACTAGTTAAAGAAAACAAATGTAATAAAATCTAGTGGCATTACAAATATTTTAATTTTCAGTATTAATTATTTTATATGTCATACCCATTTTCTCAGTAAAGGTTACTTCTCCCTTATGTATCTTTAAGATGTGGATAAAATTTACAATGTTTTCGTCAGGGGAGGTATTAATATACAAATAAGTATATAGGAGGGGTAAATGATGAAACTCCTGTGAAGTATTATTCCCATGCTTCTGTCTTTAATGAACATATTCAATTCTGCGATGCTAAGACAGCCACTTAACTGGGGGAGAATCTTCAGAGATCCATTGCTACAGACAGGTTGATTGGAATTTTCACATTAGAACTTAAAATGTTCTAATTTCTCACAGAAAATCCCTGCAAAATAAAACATTAGCAAGCATATGTTAGACAGATTGACCCTTGCAACCACTGGAATTCTTATTGGAAGTGCTAGGTGGAGGATTTGAGGAACATCTTGAACTGTTTTACATTGATAAACAATTTTTGTAGAATTATTTTTTTTGGTATCTTTGTAAAATACCTAGTTACTTTTATTGGATACCTTTTAGGTCTTAATGTTAGTGGACATCCTGGTTTTGTAAACTTTGTAGACAAAAGCAGCTGAATGAGGCAACATTGTTTAATATCTTACTTGAACTGATTTTTTTTATATATTTGTATTAACATGTTTTGGTTTTTTTCTGGAATAGGATTCACAAATAGTTTGCATAAAAAAAAAGTTTCTTACAGACATCTCGCAAATTTTATTATTTCAATATGTTATGTGGTAGAAAGTAAATTCTATAATGTCACCGTCAAGGAACGTTTGGGACAAAGACTACTCAAGCCACTAGGACCTTATGGTGTCTGTTCACTAAAGAAGAGCTTCTAGGAGAGTATGTGGGATAGTTGTGGTTTCTACTCCTGCATGTTCTGATTAACAGAAGATGTTGGCAGATGGAAATACAGATGGAGAGCAGTTGTATAAAGTGCATTTCTTTACAGATAAAAACTTAGACCTAAGTCTAAGGCATTTAATTGTATGTCTTTTCAAATTATACTTTGATAGAATAGCAGGCATATTGTCACAACCAGATTGGGGTATCTGGTGTTATGAGAGCGAGTCCAGTATCCAGAGGGGTACACAGGAGAGACAGGCATAAATGTAAGCCATACAGTACCTGTAGAATCTGTCTTCAGCTCTGGTCTGATGGTAGAAGTTTGTAACCAGGTGATAAGCAGGCATAGCAAACAGGAGCAGAGGACAAGGATACGGACAAGCAAGTAACAAAACAAAGATACAAAAGAAACATACAGACTAGCCCTAAGATCTGACTCCACACCAACAGTAAATGAACCGTTGGGCAACTAGAAGCTTGTGCAAAAAAGTGCATTTATTTTTCACCTTTTTCACAAAGTGCCACAGAAAGTATGGACTTAAGCTAAACAAAGATAAATGTTGATTTAAGAAATTTGTATTACAGTATTTTGGACATCTTGTCAGCTGTCAAGACACATGGCTATCACTAAAATGAAAAGCTCTATGTTGGTGCTAGATCCTGCCAGATCTATCGATCATTTTATACCCAATGACTGATCTGTTGAAAAATTATGCTGCCTGGCCCTGGGGTGACCCCCAAGAGAATGCTCTGGCTCAGGTGAAGAAGACCTTGGTACCAGTATTAAAGTTCTATGACTCTACCACGAAAACAGTGGTATGTGGTGATGGAAGTTGTTATGGGCTGGGGGCCACACTGCTACAGGTACAAAGTGGAGAAATGTGCCTTCTGTTCACATATCACTAATGGACCCGGAAACACAAATTGAGAAGGAGTGTCTGGCAGATGTGTGGGCCTGCAAGCAATTTGAATGATATTTGTTGGCCTGGATTGCTTCAGCCTGGAAACAGATCACAAGCCCCTGCTGCTTATGAATAACTCCATTACATAGTTACATAGTTACATAGGCTGACATGCATCCATCAAGTTCAGCCTTTCCTATATCTGTTTATTTCTTGCTGTTGATCCAAAAAAGGCAAAAAAACCCACTTGTGGCTCTTTGCAATTTTGCACAAACAAGGGGACAAAATTCCTTCTTGACCCCAGAATGGCAATCAGTTTCCCCATAATTCTATCCCTGACTATTATGTTTTTGCTAGTATTCATCCAAGAATTCCACATTGATCTGGGCAAGGCCCAACTTTGAAGCCAATGACTGCTAATGCGCCTTTTGAGATTCAATGTCAAAGAATTACGCCAGGGGCGTAACTAGAAACCACAGGGCCCTGGTGCAAAATTTCCCCCCCAACTTGAACAGCTTCAACCGCTGCAACATATTTACTCTAGTGCTGGAGTGTATCTTTTGCTTCACAAGGCAAAACGTGTTATTGGAGGATCACAGGGGGGGACTATTTTTCACTTGAGTATTGCATTTGGATTATGTGTTTTTATTTATTATATTGTGTTTAAAATAAATACTGCAGTTTGCATATTTTGCACATTTGGCATTACTGGCACATAGTGCATCCTCTGCACATATTGCTCAGTTTTGCACAGTACCATTTAAAGACTCATGCTGGTGTTTAACCCCTTAACGACAATTGCCGGTCCTGGCACGACACGGAAAAGCATATGCTTTACGACAATTGACGTGCCAGGACCGGCACGTCTTTAAACGGGTGCAGAAAGCGATCTGTTTTCGCTTTCTGCACCCAAAAAACGTTGCTGAATGCCTCGACCTCGAGGCATTCAGCAACGCCGCGATCGGAACGAAGGGGCCATCTCTGGCCCCTCCACGGGGCGTCAACATCCGCCATACTTTGTATGGCGGCGGACGCCCGTTTTAAAAGCGTTTAGGAGGCGATCAACGATCGCCTCCTAAACTTAAATGGTGTCGCTGGAATGCCTCGATCAGGAGGCATCCAGCGACACCAAACACTTACCTTTCGATGGGCTGTGACCGCTCCGGAGAGCAGTCACAGCCGCAGCTGCCGATGATCTTCGCCATCAAGCAAGATGGCCGCTGCCCTGTAACAGGAACCAACAAATTTTAAAAGTTCGCTAGATGGTCCAGACCATCTAGAGAACTTTGGCTCCACTTGCAGGTTGAATACAGGTACTGCATTCACCATGCAAGTCAATGGAACCCAGCTTTCTAATCACAGTGTGATTAGTAAAAATAAATTAAAAAATAAAATAAAATTAATAATAATTAGAAAAAAAAATAGTAAAAAACTAGTAAAATGTAAAAATCATTTCCCACTGATGTCACTATCAGGGGAACCTCCAAGTTGAAAAAAAATGTTAAATTTTTTTTTTTTTAAAAGACAAAAGAAATATATATATATATAAAAAATATATTTTTGTGAGCAAGTCCTAAAATTAGCATATTAGCTTAAAACAATTCTCGCATGGAAAGAGTTAAAATACTGGCATATTAAATGCCCGTGGGGTGTCTACTTTTAAAAAAGGTATGATTTGATGGGGTAAATTGAATTGGCCAGGTTCAACAACGTCCCAATTAACACCGGGGGAAGGATGGCCACACACCTAATTTCCAATTAGAAAAATGCACACGTACCAAATGTGGCCTTTTAGTTCCCACAAAAATGACACACCCATGCATGTGGGGTATCACTGCGCTCAGGAGATGTTGCTGAACACATTATGGGGTGTCGTGTGACAGCGGCATATACCAGGAGCTGTAAATTCATACATAAAGTAGGTGTGTGTGGGAAAAATACACACACAAAAATACTACTGCAAACTTTGAAAACATGCTGGTGGTAAAATGTGTGCATGCAAAGAGTTAAAATACCAGCATTTAAAATACCCTGGGGTGTCTAGTTTTGAAAAATATATGGTTTTGTTGGGCACACTGAAATGGCCCGGCTCAAAGATGTACCAAATAGGGCATGGGCAGTGGATCCCCAAATGCCAAAGTTCAACATTGAAAAATGCGCATGCCCCAAATGTGGCCCTTTTGCCCCCAAACGGCCAGGCAAAATCATTCATGTGAGGTATCGCTGTACTCAGGAGATGTTGCTGAATACATATTGGGGTGTTTTGTGATAGTGACATATACGAGAACTTTTTAATTCATACCTGAAGTAAAATGTGTGTGGAAAACCAAATGCAAAAAAATTACTACCACAAAGTTTGGCAAAGACTGGTGGTAGATATGGTGCATGGAAAGAGTTAAAATACTAGCATTTGAAATACCCTGGGGTGTCTAGTTTTCAAAAATATATGGGTTTATTGGGCACACTGAAATGGCCCGACTCAAAGATGTACCAAATAGGGCATAGGCAGTGGATCCCCAAATGCCAAAGTTCAACATTGAAAAATGCGCATGCCCCAAATGTGGCCCTTTTGCCCCCAAACAGCCAGGCAAAATCATTCATGTGAGGTATCGCTGTACTCAGGAGATGTTGCTGAACACATATTGGGGTGTTTTGTGATAGTGACATAAACGAGAACCTTTTAATTCATACCTGAAGTAAAATGTGTGTGAAAAAACAAATGCAAAAAAATGACTACCACAAAGTTTGACAAAAACTGGTGGTAGATATGGTGCATGGAAATAGTTAAAATACTAGCATTTGGAATACCCTGGGCTGTCTAGTTTTCAAAAATATATGATTTGATGGGGTAAATTGCATTGGCCGGGTTCAAAGATACCCGAAATGGCACATGGGGGGAAGAATTACCAGATTTGGAAAAAATGGCTTTGAAATAGCAAAACGCTACCTGTACTTATTGCCCCATAATGGGTAGAAAAAAGCAAAAAAACATAAAAACATTGGGTATTTCTAAACTCAGGACAAATAGTAGAATCTATTTAGCAGGTTTTTTCATTACCTTTTATAGATGAGTAAAAGATTTTTCAACTAAAAGTTAGAAACAGTCATTTTTTTCTAAATGTTTCACCATATTTTATACTTTTTTTAGTAGTAAATAATATGATACAATCAAAACAATGGCATCTAAAGAAAGCCCTTCTTGTCCTGAAAAAAACAATATCTAATGTGTGTGGGTTCAGTAAACGGGAAAGAAGAAAATTACAGCTAAACACAAGCAGCGCAGAAATGTTAAAAAGGCCATTGTCACGAAGGGTACAAAAAGTAAAATCAGCCTTTGTCACGAAGGGGTTAAAGGGGAAGTGTTGCCCTCAGTCAGCACAGCGTAATCCACACCAGCGCCCGGGTGGGGGCTCTGGATTAGATCTTCACCAACAGATGGGTCTGTGATCCCAAATCACACATAGCGATTCCAATTGGAGCCAGTCATATTGTTTCTACTCGTGTGAATGTTCTAGCCCATTACTTTTATTGCATTAATTTGTGTTGCACACAGGTTGCACTTTATTTGTTTCTTTTATCTTTTATGTACATCCCGGATTCTGATCGTTTTTAACCCCAAAGGGGTATTGATGGACACGTTCTAATTCCTGTTGGCGCTGCTGCTCAGCTTCCTGTAGTTTTAAGCTCAAAAGCTGGAGATGGAAGATTATTATGCTTGATCGATATATGTGTTGCAGGTCACTTTTTAGAAGAACTCCCTTTACCAAGACCAAGGTCTTAACATTGATTGCTTGAATATAAGCCAGATGAAACGTTACACAAGGGCAGGATGTATTTGATAAATATGGTCCAGCATTCTACTCCACAACTTCCAGCCCGGCAAATGATCTGATAACAATCTGCCGACAACAGGCACCAGGCTGACTAAAGCATCCCTATGTGGAGTTAGCTATTGGATGTGTTTGTACTATATTACTTTTGATTGGCCGGTGTAATTACATATTAAAATATATAGTGGGTTTTTTTATAATATATAACTGTAGGATTGTTACCTTTGCTCTGCTCTTATGTTCTTCCTTAAGCTGTACTTGTTGTCCCAAGGCCTCCTTGGAGCTTAACGACAAGAGAATAGATGTGAGGAACAGCCCAGAAGTACAGAAGATAATCAACGAAAATGTATCAGACGTCTAGGTACTAAGCGATGGGCTTCAGACTTGGGGGACCGAAACCAAAACCACACGTAGGTTTTAGGATTTTCATGACTAACAGTCTGCATTATTGAGCATTGTGTCGAGGCGAAACTTGCCAGCTTTACACTAAACAGTTGAATGGAATAAATACAAAATAACTGTTTTTTTTAATTAGCTGGCTGTAATGTATTTTTTTATAGCAAATTTCTGATAGTAGCAAGATATAGGAAGGAAACAGACAAAAAGAGACAAAATTAAACACTCATTGGATATATGATGTCTCAGTTTATTCCTTTCTTCATCCTGATGTGATTTTAAACTTGTCTGTGATCCAAGATTATCCTTCTCCGGGGTGGAAAGATATTTCCATACACGCACTGATCATACAGAAAAAGTCATGCTACAATAAAACCATTTGTTTTTCTAGATTGTAAGCTTTTGAGTTTTGAGCCAGCCCTCTGGTTCTTCTCAGACTGTCTGTTCTAGTTTTGTCAGAACCTGTAAAAGTTATCAGGGAATACCGTGTTTGTGAAAGCGTGTACAGAGGCGCAAATTGTGTTATACAAAGGTCAGGTTATGTGCTGTTATACATGGGCCAGGCTATGTATTGTTATAAACAGGTCAGTTGTGTTATACAGAGGTCAGGTTGTGTGTGTTTGTATAGCTGTCAAGGTCACGCTGTCACGCTGAGATCAGGCCATGCTTTGTTATACAGAGGCCATGCCGTCTTCTTTTTTCTTACAGAAATGAGATTGCGTGTTATTCATAGGACATGCTGTCTTATATAGAGATCATGCTGTGCGCTTTTACTCAGGGGTCTGGCTTTATGTTTTATACAGAGGTAAGGCTGTGTGAAACGGAGGTCAGGCTGTATATTGTGATACAGAAGGCAGATTGTTTTAAAGTGAGGTCAGGTAGTGTGGTGGTATACAGAGGTGACCCATTCCCACAGCAGTCACACTCTTATATTGAGGTCAGGCTGTGTGATTTAATAAAAAAGATCAGATTGTGTATTCTTATACAGAGAACATGCTGTGTTATACAGACGTCAGGATGTGTTATACAGAGTTTATGTTACTCTACTTCTACAAAGGTCAACCTTGATGGCGTTGCCTATAGGTCAGGCTGTGCTATACAGAATTCAGGCTCTGTTTTCATTGATCGCCTCCTTAACTTTTTTAAAGTGGGCGTCCGCCGCCATAAAGTGTATGGCGGACGTTGATGTGGGGTATGCCAAGCCCAAAAGTTGAGGCTACATTAGTCAAACAGAGGTTATTCTGAGGTTAGGCGGTGTGCTGTTATACAGAGGTGACACTGTTATACACACATCCGACTATGTGTTGTTATACAGAGATTGCGTGTAATATAAAGGTCATAGTTTCTTTTGTTATACAGAGGCCAGGCTATGTGCTGTTTTAGACAGTTCTGTGAATAAAGAAATTCTTCTATATTTCCTTGTTCGCCACATTTAAATGTTGTAGATCATCCAAATAATTTGAATAAAAGACAACGTGAGTAAACACAAAATGCAGCCTTCGACTGATCATTTAATTTATTGAAGGTAAAGAGTTAATCAAAACCTATATCACACACGTGAACAAGCAATTCCCCCAAGTCAAATAAGGGGAATCATTGTTCAACAAGCCTGCACAAACTCTAGGATTTTGGCTTCACAATACACTCGGTGAAGAAAGGGTAAATATAGCAAATATTTTTATGATGCAGGCACATTCTACTGGTCGCAGAAACAATGTGAACATATCTCTGACTCTTCTTTTCCTTGGCGCTGATTATGCGGACGGTTCTTGTAGGCGGAGACACTGAAAAAAGGGAAAACAATGATGAGATCAGATGGCAGACCTTTCATTTGTCTTATTATTTTTTTTAGATTGTTTTTCATGGGCAACCAGATTTCCCTTTTACCGGGAAAAATCCCAAACCCATCGCCCCTGCTAAGACATTAAACTCTTTATACTCTTACCTTATCAGAAGGATACAAAACAAAACAAGGACACAATACAGCAGAATAGAGTGTGCCCGTGAGCCATAGCCTCATACACCTTGGTAAATCCTGTTGATGAAGCGACCCCTATGATTTCCATTCCAACTTGTAGTGCAGGAAATACTTTACCTAGACAGGAAAAAGAAATCACTCGTTAAATAGGGCGATTACTCATATTACAGTCAGTTTAAGAAAAAGGGTGCAATCAAGTTATACGTTTCAGCACTTGTACTTGCAAGACAATTTAAAAGAACAGAAACATAAAACAATTCAAATCAGCTTCATGTAGCATAAAAAAATCACACAATATTTGTAATCTATGGACAAATGACTGAAATAAAGTTTAGGATTAGAAAACTTTCTGTCCAGTAGAGTACACTACTCACACTATGTGTAAGAGTGTGTATTAGCACGTGTGTGTCTGTGTATTTGCATTAGTGGATATGTGTAAGTTTACGTATTAGTGTATCTGTCGGTGTGTGGATGTCTATGCTACCACGAGTGCATGTGAATGCCTGTGTGTTAACATGAGTGTGTAGATGTGTGTCTGAGAGTTTTTTTAGTGTGCATATGTTTGTAAAATGAGTGTGCATGTATTAGTGTGAGAGTGTGCAAAATATGTGCGAATGTATATGTTTCAGGGATCAAATGGGGCCAACTTGGCTTTGCCATCCCCCTGGGCCAAAAGGTGCCCGCCCTCCCCGGCGATGAATATTTCAGATATAACGCAGATGAGGAATATAACTTAACTGGAACTACAACTTCTCCTAAAGGCAAGTGCCTTCATTGGTATTCAGCTTCAAGAATATATATATTAAAGCACTTATGAAATACATTTAACATGTAATATAATCTAACTATGTTCTTATTAGGGATGATCACCCTACGAACAGAAACAAACACACTGAACTCCTGAACTGAATTGCAGAGGCTTGGCTAATATGTATTTGCCACTTTTAGTTAGTGGAGGCAATGAATGTTTCCACGTGTTCAGGATTGGTAAATGGGTGGTTGGAAAATCCTACAGTAAGACTTTATACTGCCGTGTTATTGCCTCTGGTATTGCTTGCATTGTAGGTAATGATAAAGTATAAGAACTGTTTGATAATCTTACGGAATGATGCTCCCGGAACTTGTTTGGAAATCACTGAAATGATCGTCGGTATCGGCATTAGTGAAAACATCATCACTGCTTGAGCTGGGGGAAAAAAAAGAGAATTGTTTAATTCATACTTTATTTAAATACATCAGTATGAAAATACCAGTTTTATCTTTTCATTTCTTTTCATGGATGCAATTCAAGAATGCCTGCCATTTCTTATTGTTATATTGGTAGAGGGGTTAATTACAGGGTTCAGCAGTCTGGAATGTAACATTATGTGAGAGAAAATATTTATTCTGAATTCTCAGAGCAACAAGAGCTAACTTTAAGAACTACCAGCACCAAGGGTGTCCAAAGACAAGAGAAAGGGGTCTCTCTTCGCCCCATTTCATTTTCCCTAAACCAGCAGTGCTGCTTGGGGGTCATCTGTGGTGGCAAGGAAGCAAGCAAGGCTTTGGGAGTAAATTGAAGGGCGAAGAAAAAGGGCATACATATATGAGGGTAAAATAAATATAAAGTCCAGTAAACGCATGGTATACACCATACAGGCTTTGGGGCAATTAACACTAACGTTTAGCGTTATAAATATCCCTCTTATTTAACTCCCTACACAATACGTCTCTATGTAATTTGGGAAAGATTTAGGAGGTCACCCTTATCATTAAATCACCCATAAAAAACTAAATGGCCCACCCAGAAACCTAATAGAATAACACTTAATTTTTAATTTCAATATTCAAATTGTATCATAATAAATGTTCTATATATGCAGAACCCCAAAAAAGTAAAAGCAGCTGTTGGTGAGGAGCAGTTTGATATACAAGTGACCTCAACTGTTAATTAAGTCTGAAGATGCTGCAACTAACAAAATCCACTTATACAAATGTATGCAACTATTTGAAAAATCTCTATCATTCCTTAATAGTGAGCAAGAGAATGAAGTGTTAATCGTGTAAAGGTTCATTCATCATACTTGCACTAGCAATAGTGTTACACCAAAGGATTATATTTTCACGGGAAAGCAAGACTAGAAATATGCAGCCTTATTGATTATTAGTATTAAATGCAAAAAAACAGAATGTTGCAGAATCTTGTAATACCTTTTTTATTGGACTAACAGTATTTAAAATAATAGACGAGCTTTCGGGAGTCCTCCCTTTATCAAGTCAAAAGCATGGTCAAAAGCTCGTCTACTATTTTAAATACTGTTAGTCCAATAAAAAAGGTATTACAAGATTCTGAAACATTCTGGTTTTTTTGCATTCTTATACACTGGACTAATACGGCTACCCCAAACTACAGTTAGTATTAAATGTATCTTTTACATTCTTTATTGTTTTACATGTTAAATAGTTCTACTGACATTAGGTAAAGTGGCATATATATATATATATATATATATATAATATAACAATATTCTAACATTTGGAATCCATTAAAGAATTGTTACTTACCAATGTGTTATGAAAATGATTTTCCTAATTTGTGATTTACGTCATAGACAGCAGAATGACAGCAGAATTAATTTAATATAAAGGCTGAACTATTGACCTACTGGTCAATAGTTGTCCTAGGATCCCAACAACAACAACAACAACAACAACAAAGTTGCTATACAACCTATCCTAGCCTGAGGCGATAACAGCCAGTTCTTGTGTGATTGGTTGCTTAGTTACATATAGGCAGAGGCACATTTTGTTTTATTCACATGTGTGTAGGTATAGGATGTGTTGGTGATTCTGGTTTGCATGGTTACAACCGAAATATTGTGCACCTTTCAACTGAAAAAACTGTTACTAGTTTACAATTGATACGGTTGCTATTTACATAGCAACCTATCAATACTATAGTAAAAAATACCTAAAAAAGAACCATACACCATGTGCTAGTTGGAACTTCAATCCAGGGCTTGACGTTGCCTGGATCCAGAGGGCTTCACCTGTCTGTAAGCCCCCTGGGTTATAGACCGGAATCCTTCCCACGTTTCATCAAGTAGTCGTTATGACCAACGGAGTTCCACTTGATATTGTTTTGCTGGGTTTCTTCATCATCTCTGTAAGCTGACCATCTACCGAAGCTAAGTATTATTATTTATTTTACTGCAATCTGTTAAGACTGGTGTGTGATTTTAATTCTGCTGATCATTAAAGTATAATTACCATTCACCACAGTATTTCAGTATTTCTCACCATATGATCGACTGGAATACCTACTAATTATATACCATTTGTATGATACAGAGATACAGAGTGTATATAGATTTAATAAAATTTATTGTTGTTATTAAGGTTCCCTGATTACCTTAATTAAATAATTTAAAGTTAGAATCAGGCCACAACCACAACACAATGTAATATAGGAAGGTCCATTATGAGAATTCCGGCGCAGAATGAGCACATTCCCAATAAAATAAAGCCCAAGTCATTTGCACAGCGAGTGAAAATAAAAATTCCCAGGGTGCTAGCAATATGGGTCACGTATACCCAGCCTTCAGCTGGAATGCAGCGTAAGAACAATTTCTCTGTTGCAAACAGCCCGATGACAGTATGTGCTCCAGTGAAAGCAAAGTGGTAAATGATAGCGCTAGCTGATAAAACCGCAATCAGAAAGAAGTTTGGTGCAGTGTCCTGTGTTTCATCTTCGCGTGCTAACATTCCACTTTCCTCTGCGTCCTCGGGACAGATGTTTTGAGCTTTACTTTCTATTGGGCAATTCTCTTTGGATTCTTCATCATGTACTACTCCAGACTCAGGTGTCCTCAAAACAAAAATGATGTACAAGACACAAAATGTGTAGCAGGTGATGCTACAGCAGGTAGCAGTGACTACTTGGTAAAAGTCTGTAAAGTTTAAACTGTCGAGTCCACATGCAGTTGTAAACGTGCTGATGATACCTGCCAGTCCAAACACCATATGGATCAGAGTTAGCTGGAGAGACCTGCTGCTGTCTGAGGAGCCGTGTGCCACCCAGGTTATAACAGCGGACCAGAATATGGAGAACCAGCCGCTCAGGCCATTCAAAATGGCAGCGCCAAACATCACCTCTATCGGCCAGTTCCAAACTGTGATGAGCAGCAGGAGTATTGATGAGATTAGGCTTCCTACCAATGGGACACAGATTGGGATTTTCCTGTTGATTTTCTCAATAATTTGTTCCAGGATACACGTAGTCAGTGAGCAGCTGCAAACTGTAACTGTTCTGTAAGCAACGTCGAAATTCGGTTTGCTTTCAGTGGAGTTGTTGGACAAGGTATTTTGGTGGGTCTCAGCAGCAATATGAAGCCCAATGTCATAGAAAGAGCTGGCTACCTTAGTTAAAGCAACCACTGGCTCAATCCTGGTTCTTAAATTCATCATTATTTATAGATTTCACCAGCGGCAAAAAATACAATTGCGATCGTTTTGAAACAATGCTAAAGTCACCTCGAAAAGTAAGCAAAGCCAAATAGGTTCACTCGTCTCAAGAAACAAAGTGAGAATGAACCTCAGTTTTGTGCTGGGCTGTTATGTCATCAGTGCCTTTGTGACATCATAGGGAAAAACACTGTGACATCATAGACAACATTTCATGAGCAGCAGAGGTGGAGGTAGTAGAAGATATTTTAAATGCAAGGAAAATATTTATTAAATGCCTGTGATAAGAGTTCTCCATAGTGTTTCACTAGTTATGGATTAATGCAGTTTTAATATAAATAATGTCAAAATCATTGATTCTTTTTCTTGATAAAGTTTAATTATAGAAAAGGCTATAGAAGAAGCTGTACTTCATAGATTTTGTTTTAAATGTATTTCAGACAGGATGACCTGAAGATATATTCTAGGAATCCAAATACGGCTTAGTGCTTGAATAGACTGGGTTATCCTCTATTCGGTGGGTCTAAATGTATCAACACAAATACATAAAAATACTCCATATCCACAATCAATGACATTAAATGTCCTGAGGTTATCATGGGATTATAGTTTCTCATGTATCCATCATACAGTCCCATTGTGCTTTTCCATCAAATGAACAAAAACATTGCTCTTTTTTTTTTTCTCAATTCATTTTTATTGAAAGTTTTTTCATATAACAGATAAGTATAACTTTTAAGAAAGGAATACAGAAAAAAAAGAGAAAAAAAGGGGAAGGGGTATTTACAATAGTTAATGTAAATTAACTTTACATTGCTCTTTGTATTCTCTTACTTAACAATATGACGGTGATTTGGACACCAGCATAAATCAAAGTGAATATGGAGGCCGAGAGAACTGAATGCCAAAAATACTGGATCCCCAAAAAACGTTTGTTACTGATGGTAGCTAAATAATGTCCCAAAAATCAATTCTGCAGAATTATAATTAACTCCCTAGATAAGTAACACTATATTATTTTTTAGTAATGTTTAAATTAGTGAGTGTTTAAGTAGGACTAAAATATTTTATAAATAGAACTAAAATTATTTATAAAGTGCCGCTTAAATAAATAAAGTGCCTATTTTTAATATAAATAAATAAATTGTATGAATACATTTCTGAACTTATTTATAAATATATAAATAAATAAATACCATATTGGCTCGATTATAGGCCGTTCCCTTAAAGTTTGCTTTCGAGAAAAAATGCATGCGTAGAATGGTAAAGCAGTATTTTATCTAATGAGTACCGGAAAAGTATGTCACACCAGTGCTCCACCATAGAAGCCCTGGTGGAAGTGCCGGCAGCGGAGGTTGTCTACTTAATCTTTAGTGAATAAGTCTTCCTATAACAAATCAAACCCACAGAATTCTGTACACAGAACACCATATAAATATAAAAGATTATATCAATTTAGAAGATTAAATACAATTATTAACCCTTGCATAATCCTAATAGTGTATAACCTGATTACATTTGATGAAATGGAACCTAAGAAACTGATTGAATATATTATATATATATACGATGAAACCCCAATAATCGATCTAACAATTCTAAAAGGGAACAATAAAATACTGATGTCTTATTAAAGGAGAAGCAATCTGATGTCAGAAACTTTTTTCAACCATCTGGAAAGAGAAGATACAGTGTAAATATATGTGTATCTACTGATTATCTTCAATGATACATGAATAACTGATCTTATAGATTTAATCATATCTGTAATTTCATGACAAAGAATAAAAAAGTGCACTTTGAGTGTCCTTGAGGTCCGGCCGATATATTGAATACCGCATTTGTATTCTAGTAAATAAACAGCATTATGGGATTTGCAATGAATAAAATGTCTTATTTTGTATTCTTTGCCGGTTATTGTGCATCTAAAAGTAGTGATCTTCTTCTTTTGTAGACTATATATTTTGCACATTTTGCATGTGCCACACCGATGAAAACCTGGGGTTTTCTTAGATAAAAAATGATCTTCCTTCATTGCGTCTAGATCTGGTAAAATACTTGGAGCCAGAGTTAGTGTCAAACTTTCATTTTTTTTATAAATGATTCTCGGCTTTTCAGGTAGATAGTTTCCCAATATGTTATCTTGTCTAAAAATTGGCCAACGTTTATTTATCGCTTTCTTAATCTCAAACGCATTTGTCATTGTATTTCGTTAAAAAAAGCAAAAATCAAACCCCTACTTTAATTTTAAATCTCATTTTTCTAGAAGATCTTCTCTATTAGTCTTCTTAATCTGTTCAATATTGTAGTAATTCTTATGGGTAATGTTTTTCTTCATACTTCTTTAATAGTTGTTATTATCATTTGTGCAGTTTCTTCCAATAGGCGCCACTTGCCCCTTCGGTATGTCATATAACCAATTGGTCCAAAAGATCTTTGGATCCTTCCCAAATAATTAGAATGTCATCTATCTAGTCTTTCCAGAGCACCAGATTTATTGGTCCAGATGGACTTGGCTTCCCAATCCGCCACATATATGTTGGCATAACTTGGTGCAAACCTGGTGCCCATGGCTGTACCGCATAACTGCAAATAAAATTTGTGATTGAACCAAAAATAGTTTTGTTTCAAAATAAAACTAATGCAATCAAGAATAAATTTATTTTGTAATGGGTTTATGGTTGTGTCTCTTTGTAAAACTGATAGCCTCCACACCTTTATCGTGAGGAATCATGGTATATAAAGAGGAGACATCTATTGTCGCCCAAAGGTAATCAGATGTCCATTTTATATCTTTTAAAATGTTCAAAATGTGCAAGTGGGACATATTTTTGTAAGAAATAATCCACATACTGCGAGGTGTTACTGGTTAGTGAATTAATTCCACTTATAATGAGCCTACCGGGTGCATTTGTTAATGGGGATCTTTGGCAAAAAATAAAAGACAGCTGTTTTAGGGAACTCAATATTATGAAAATGAAATTCATTTTTATTTAAGGTCACAGTATTTCTTCTCAGTTTACATCGAAACACTTTTGTTGGGTCTTCCCTTAACTTTTGGTATGTTGTCAGATTATCTAAAAAGTACAATATACATAAGGAAACTAAAAAATTATAAATACAGTTTTGTTAATGGAAAAGAGGTACGTGTGTAAATGGAAAGTCATTTTTCCATGGAGATGGTTTGTAAAGTCAAAATTGAATAGGTTGCTAGCATTCCATAAATCCGGCAACCTGGAGTCACACGTAAAGCCATTCCAGATCCCAACAGTGGCTTGTCTTGGAGACATGGACAAAAATAAATAATAAAAAAAAGCTTTTTCTAGAATTAAAAACACCAAAGGGAGATTAAAAATAATGATTTTAAAGCATTTCTAGTTTTTTATTTAACAAGATTATCAAAAAACTACAATAACTACAAAAACTATCACAACAGTGGCTTGTCTTGGAGATATGGTGTTGTCTCTGATTTCTGCTGTTCTTCAAACTTTGGTTTATTTGGAAGAGTGACTTCTAAACCCTTTCTACATCGGAGATTGAGAGTGAATAGGAGTGCTGGAAAAGGCAGGCTCTTCGAATACATTAGAGTAAGATGCTCTCGGACAGTTCCAATCTGTCTTTCAGATCCTGCAACCAGTACATGCTAGAACCTGGGCATGATAGGAGTGTGGTTGCTTTTTGCAATCACACTCCTATCATGCTAAATCAGCCAGTATATGCTGGAATCTTGGTATGCCTGGGCATGATAGGAGTGTGATTGCTGTTATCAATCATATAAATCTATCTATCTATCTATCTATCTATCTATCTATCTATCTATCTATATATTAGGGCTGCAACTAAGGATTATTTTAATAATTGATTAGTTGGCCGATAATTTTTTTTGTTTACTTAAAAGAGCAGAAAAAAAACTTTAAGAATTTTTTTGTTTGTTTTTATTTTCCAACCTGCCACCCCCAGTTATGCACATCTGAGCCCAGGCTTGTCACACTGCCTCCCAGATATGACTTATATCCCCAGATATGCCTTATACCCCAGATATGCCACTCTGCCCCCGATATGCCTTATACCCCTTGATATGCCACTCTGCCCTCCCCAGATATGCCTTATATCCCCTATATGCCTTATACCCCCTGATATGCCACTGTGCCCTCTGATATGTCTTATACCCCTTATATGCCACTCTGCCCTCCCCAGATATGCCTTATACCCCCAGATATACCCCTCTGCCCCCAGATATGTCTTTTTTTTTTTAGATAATTTATTGGAATTTTTCAAATATATAAAACACAAATCAAAAAGATACAGAGCATATGAAGAATATACACAACAATTCTTTGGTAAACCAGAGTTACAACTCTTACTGATACAAAACCATTAAGGAAAAAATAAACTACTCTGGTCCACTTCACATAAACTACAATAATATCCTTAAACAGTACTAAGATGTATATAAATCTTAATATTACCCAACATTCATACACATACACGCAAGACGCAAACAAGCGAGATTGGCGGTGGGAAGGGTAGAGGTTGAGTTATCGGTAACTATAATGTACTCCGAAGACACTATACCCATTGGGGTCTTTCAAGGGAATTAAGGTTAGTACCCAAAAGAGTATATCTATGTGATAGAGACAGAATCGTTTGAATGAATATCCATAATATAATTAAACCACAGGGACCATATCTGGTTATATCTCAGCAGATTTTGATTCATCAGATAGAAATATTTCTCCATCTTAGCTTGGTGGGTAGTTTGATCCATTACTTCTTTCCAAGTAGGGGATTCAGCTTTCCTCCAAGCTCTAGCAATGCATATTTTAATAGCTAATAAGATGTTAACTGCCAATAATTTAAATGCGCTAGTTGAAGGAGGAAGAGCTAAATGAAAAAGCCAGGTATAAGAGTGGATAGCAAAGTTGCATTTAAAGATAAATGAAAGAAGCTTAGTAACTTCTAACTTAATACTATCCAGTTTACAACATGCCCACCAAATATGGAATTGAGTCCCCTCCTCATAGCCACATCTCCAACATAGGCTAGAGGTTACATTAGAGAATTTACTTAGCCGGGAGGGAACTAAATACCAGCGATGTAGCAACTTAAAAAACATCTCTTGTATATTAATTGCATGCACCGCATTCCTGACTTGTGTCCAGGAATCAGCCCAACTCTCAATAGGTAGTATGATCTCACAATCAGTTTGCCATTTTTCCACAGAAGCAGGTATTATGTCGTTCTTTTGCGTATCCAGATACGCTGACATCAAAGAAATTAATTTTTTTTTCTGATGCTTATTAATTAATAGATCTAATTCTGAAGGAGAATGGACCATCTTAGAATTCAAAAAATACTTCAATCTAATATATGAAAATAATTCTTTGTCAGGAAGCTTAAATTTAGTTTGTAAATCGGAAAAACTAAGGAATGAATCATTCACTTGTAAGTCTCCAAGAATATTAATATTATTTGAGATCCAATTTAGTAACTCAATATCCTGAATATAATATTTAAGAACCTTCAAAGGAGTTAGAATTGTAAGTTCCACATCTATACTTTCAAGTGATCTAAACTTATAGCTTGTTTTTATTGCGTCCGTTATAATCGGATTCATAAAATTTAGTTTTTTCGAAATAGAGGGGCTAAGCCAAAAAAGATTAAATAGATCATACTCATTTGCCTGACTACGTTCACAATAGAGCCATCCCAAATTTGTATCCTTTTTAATGTCCCAAAATAGGACATGTGTAAACATTACAGCTTCATGCAGCATTCTAATATCTGGGAATCCCAAGCCCAGATATCTATAACTTCTTTTTATTATTTTCTGACTTATTCTGGATTTACCCGATTTCCAAACAAAGGAAAGAGCCATTTTAGAAAATTTATCCAGGATATAACCCGGGACTCGAAGAGGTATTGTCCTAAATAGATATATAATTTTAGGGATTAGATAAGATTTTACCATATTAATTCTGCCGAGCCATGATAGCTCTATTGATTTCAGTTTTTCTATAGATGAGGCAAGATTATTCAATACAATTTCATAGTTCAGGAATACTAATTTTTTTAGATCAAACATTAATTTAATTCCAAGATAGTCCACCAACTCCTTTGAACAATCTAAATGATATTGATCCACAAAAAAAGTCTTTTGAGCAGAAGAGATATATGCTGAGATCGCCTGGGTTTTAATAAAGTTCAATTTATAATTCGAATATGAGCTGAATTCTCGGATGACTGACAGGGCCGCAGGGACTGATACTTCTGGATTTGTCAAAGTAAGTATAACATCATCAGCGTATAATGTTATTTTAAAGGATTGTTCTTTAATTCTTATCCCTTCAATATCTTGTAATGACCTAATTTGAATCGCCAGAGGTTCAATTGATAACGCATAGAGCAGAGGTGCCAGCGGACACCCCTGTCTAGTACCGTTAGCAATATCGAAAAATGTAGAATTTAAAGCAGGGCCTGTAACTTTAGCGGTAGGATTGCTATATAAAGCCATTGTACTTGACTTAAAAAAACCATTAATCCCTACCGCATCCAGAGTCGCACTCAAAAAATTCCAGCTTACTCTATCAAACGCCTTCTCGGCATCTAGAGCGAGAAACACTGAAGGAGTGCGAGTATAATGAACCTGCGCAATCAGGTCTAATAATTTCCGAGTATTATCTTCCCCGTTTCTGCCACTAATAAATCCAGATTGATCTGGATGAATCAGATCCATTATTACTTTACTTAATCTCTTTGCTAAAATTTTAGAATAGATCTTTGCATCTACATTTATCAAAGAGATCGGTCTATAATTTGAAAGAAAACGGGGGTCCTTCCCTGCCTTTGGGATTGGACAGATAGAGGCTTGGAGAAAATCTTTAGAGGCTACACCATCTTCTCCAATCTTATTAAAGACCCTCAACAAAAGAGATGAAATCAAAGGATCTAACGATTTATAAAAAATTGCTGTATACCCATCTGGGCCAGGTGATTTCCCATTCTTTAAATTTAAAATAGCTTCTCTTATTTCAGGTAATGAGAAAGGTCTATTAATATATTCAGCTTTTTCTCTAGATAATTTTGGAATTGGAAGATTACGCAGGAAACATTCAATACGAGTAAGCGAGATATCTCTTGATCTAAGATTGTAAAGGGATTTATAATAACCTCTAAAAGCTTCTGCAATTTGTGAGGGGTCCAACAGTACATTATTATTAACTATTAATTTTTTTATTCTATGTCTTTGAATTACTGACTTGATTTTATTAGTTATCCACTTATTTGGACGATTATTATCATAGTACCACCTCTGTTTAGAATACGAGATAGCTCGCTCTAATCTCTCATCCAATTTAATTTTAATCTCCCTCTGAATCATTGTTATTTCCTTAGTCAGATCCAAGGTGGGGTTTAATTTATTGGTACGTTCGGCCTTTGCCAGTGCTATGTAAAGTTCAGACATAGTTCTGCCTTTTTGCCTATTAATAAAGGCATCAGTTTTTATTAAATAGCCTCTTAATGTGCATTTAAATGCCCCCCATAAAGTAGAATCTTGAACCAAGCCATTGTCATTTATCTGCAAAAATTGCTGGGCTTCTTTGAAAAGATTTTGTTTATATAAGTCAGATTTAAAATTGAACTCGTTCAATCTCCATCCCGATCTAACGCTATATTTAAGTTGATCACTCAAAGAAAAAAAAACTGGAGCATGGTCAGACCAGGAAATATTCCCGATTCGAGATGAAATACAGTTTTTTAAAGCTACTAAATTAGTATAAACTGCATCAATCCTTGAGTAAGAATGGTGTCTATTAGAAAAAAATGTGTAATCTTTTTCTGCGGGGTGTTGAATCCTCCAAACATCAAATAAATTATAATTTTCAATAAGTGTAGACAATTTCCGAGCCATAGTCCCTGCGGCCCTGTCAACGGATCTACTATCTCTTAATTTCTTATCTAAATCCACATTCAGGACGCAATTCAGATCTCCACCAAATAATAAGATACCTCTTTTAACTTCCTCCATTCTTTTAATAAGTGACGTCAAAAATTTCACCGGATAATCATTGGGAGCATAGGCGTTAACCAGAGTGTAAATTATATCGTTTAATTTACATATCAGAATAACATATCTCCCGAACGGATCACTCTCATGAAATATGTAATCAAACTTAATTTCAGTAGCCAAAATTATCGCGGCACCCCTTTTTTTTTTTGTTGATAAATTAGATGAATAAATAATAGGGTACTTTTTAAATTTCCAATATGTAGAACCTTTATCATCCCAGTGTGTCTCCTGCACAAAGCAGATCGATATCTTTTCTCTAATTAAGGTTTCATATAAGTACATCCTCTTTTCAGGTGTGTTTAAACCTTGGGCATTTATAGTAACTAAGTTTATCATTTTATTTTAAACTTCACCCCAGATATGTCTTATACCCCCCTACATGCCATAGTGCCCTCTGATATGCCTTATACCCCAGATATGCCACTCTGCCCCCAAATTTGCCTTATATCGCCTATAAGCCTTATACCCCCTGATATGCCACTCTGTGCGCTGATATGCCTTATACCTCCAGTATGACTTATACCCCTAGATATGTCACTCTGCCCCCAGATATGCCTTATACCCCCTATATGCCATAGTGCCCTTTGCAATGCCTTATACCCAAGATATGCAACTCTGACCCCCAAATATGCCTTATACCCCTATATGCCACTATGCCCCCCCTGATATGCCACTGTGCCCCCCTGATATGCCTTATAACCCCCAGATATGCCACTCTGCCCACCAAATATGCCTTATACCCCTATACGCCACTGTGCCCCTGATATGCCACTGTTTCCCCCCCACGGAAATACCCTCAGTGCTCCATACTCTGTGGTGTCTAGCAGGGGCAGCCGGTAAACGCTTGCGCGATGCACGTAGATAAACCTTTGCTGCTGGCCGGCACATCACACAGATGCTCACCAGCTGCCAGAGAGGAGGATACAGGTCCCCTGCAGCACTTATTGGTCATTCATATGGACTTTTAACTGTTGGAGCAGGGAGACCAGTGGTCTCTGTCGGCCAAATTGCACCAAGTTAACCCCTGACAGCGAACCTAGCGAACCGAGTGGTCACCTGCAGGGTCCTCCTCTGGCATCGACCAATTAGTTGATGCCAGAGGAGGACCCTGCAGACGACCAATAGAGTCGTTCGCACTGCCCCTTAACGTTTTACCGCTGCTATCTTTGCTTCTTTGTTTCTTCGGGACGAACATAAAAATGCACTCTTTGTATTCGTTTTCATGTTCGCCTGAATATGAATGCACACGTCTAATCCCACCCACTGACTTGCTGATGGGTGAATAGATAGATAGATAGATAGATGTAATACCCAATAACTGAAAAAGAGAAAAATACCGTATTTGCTCGATTATAAGACAAGGTCCCAAGGTCTTCTAATCGGGGTCGTCTTATAATCAGACCTCAAATAGAGGTCTGACTATGAGACTAAGATCCAGATCCCCTGCACCGCTGCAGGGGACCTGGATCCTTCTGTCTCCCCCCCACACACTTACGGGTGCTTCCAATTTCCTGCTGTATTCCGGGGCAGCGGGTTGCCGTCCACGCGATCCGCGTAGACAACTTCCGCTGCAGCCGGATGGAGGTGTGGCTAGCAGCGGGGGTTGTTTGCATCCATCGCGCAGACCTTCCCCGACTGTCAGAGATCAGAGTTCCCCTCATAGATACTGCAAAGACCCACTTCTGCAAAAACAAGTTGGCATAGATATCCAACAAACTAGCACAACACTTATAAACTCTTATTTTTAGATGACTTGGACCATATACTCACCTCAGTTCAGCTTTGGTTATGCTAAGCTGGGTCTCAAGATCCAGGATTTTAGACTGTGTTGCCCTTTCTTTACATGTCACACATTCTCTTGCTTGATTAACCTGCAAAAGTTTCAGATGTTAGGTTGAAATTGCCTAAGGCGCTCTGTGACACTTTGGGTGTCCACCATATACATCCTACCTGTTCTGCAAAATAAGCATTCAGCTGGCGTGCCATAGCTGCGCAGTCACGATCCCTTCCTTCTAGCTTCCACTAGCTCTGCTGGAGAAAATCTTCTTGTTTGGCCACAATCTGCATAAGATCTTTCTGTTGGATTCCTGCATCATCCAGTTTGCTGGTAAAAAAAGAAGCCAATCAAGGATGCGTGGTCAGATTTTGTCCATCACCCACTTAGCAATAATTCAACACAAACACAAAGGAGAAAAGGAGAAAAAGAGAAAGAAAGAATCGTTCTTCCAGAATAATAATCGTCATGATGTAAATCATTACTTAAGTGAAAAGCATCCAGATCAACTTACCTTTCCAGATCTGCTAGTTTAGCAACTAAACAGTTGTTTTCTTCTAAAGCAGACTGGTACATCTTTCTTGTTGACAAAACTTTTTCTTCTTGTTTCTCCATCTGCCAAAACAACATGTCTTAATATATATCATATACAAGAACAAGGAAGACATGAAAAAAAAACAAATAGAGGATATCAGTAGTCCAGTCCAATGCTCCATGATTTTGTATAAATAAATATGCCTTTAAAGGGTAACAAGACAAAACCCCTCTTTATTAACCTTTTATAGCCTGCAGTAACATCACACTAACTACTGGTCAACACCTGTCAGGGTCCACGGCAAGAGAATCCTCACCGCAGCAACTCACCCGAGTACCCGCCGATAGCAGGTGCTGTCTCCCACGCCGCATCCTCCATCTTCCCGGAACCAGCTCCTTCTGACTGTGTTAGGCGCGCGCGCGCGCCCCCTCCTGCCTCTTCTAGTTTCCTGCACGACGTAGCCTGGGGAAGGCACGTCAACGGCACCACGCAAGGAGGAGGGGCGACATCTAGTGGAGGATTTAAAAACTGGCACTGAGTTTCATTCAGTGCTCAGTTATTTTCCCAGACAGAGCTATTTAGTTTGCGCTCCCGATTTCGTGATTTCTGGTTTGACCCTTGGCTTTGTACTTCGTTTGTCCTGATCTCTCCAACCCTGAATTTTGGCTCGTCTTTCGGACTACGCTGATCTCTCCTACCCTGACCTTTGGACCGTCTCTGATTTGCTTATCATTTAACCTTCCCTCATCTCCTGGAAGGTAGCCTGCGTACTGGGTTCCTCTCCTCGCTTCCTCCAGCCTGACAACACCACATGACTGTTGGCCGCAGAAGAAGTGAAGCAGCTATGAATGTGTAAACAGAGCACGCACGTTTTGAGATATGTTCAGGGATACAGAAAAAAAAGTTGGTTACTGTTCTACACACCCATAAAAACATTTAATTTGGATGGGATGGATGTTGTGACGTAGCACGCTACGAGCTGCGTAATACGTCGGCGGCTGGTGGCGATCTGGATCTCGAGGCGATGGATGCGGCGAACTAATGGCGAGCCAACGCTGAGCCTGCATGAGCTCGTGTGACCCTTGTAGGGGTGAAGCAGGCTGCAGGAGGGGTAGCAAGGGCGGCAAGCGCGGCTGCAAGAACGAGCGGTGGCAAAGCCGCTTGAAGATCCCTTGACGGCGTCCGACCATAACGAGCGCCGCTATTACATGGTGAGCAGTGCCTTACCGGCACATTATACCGAGCAGCATTGAATGCCGAATCTGCCGCGACAGACATACCGGGTTACGCCACACTGCACCGAACCGCTTCAAGCGGCATGGATTTGGGATATTCCACACTGCGTCACACTACACTGAGCTACAGGTAGTAGCTTTAGACTCTTATTCTGAGCCGCTCCACACTACAATGAGCTACGCATGATCAAAGCTTTTAATGACCTGATGTCTATCATGATGCTAAATTATTGATCTTTTTATCAGAATTTCTCCTTCCTCTTTCAATTTGAATCTTTTGCTAAAATAGATTTTTTGCTTGCATGAGTGATAAGAAATACGGAAATATGGACGCTGAGACTCACTAAGATTTATAGATAAAAAGGATCTTATATTTCCTTCAAAGATGTTTGTATATCTCTAAGTATGGAGTATTGAAGAGACACCCTATTGAACCTATTAATTACATTTACTTCATTGATATCGCTAATGGGGCTATATGGGTCTATATAATATCGTGAGAAGTAAACAATCATTTTTGCTAAATCTTATACTGACCAATATAGACCTACAGTTGTTTTTCACACGTTTATTGGTTTGGAAGTGATTTACTTTTTAACATACCAAGCATTTAAGAGGAGAAGAGGAGAAACATCTAAATACATATAAGTCCCATGAAAGAAAGAATAATAGTTAATTGGAAATTTACTAACCTTATTAATTAAAAAGATGGCGCCTAAGAAGGACAGGGAGAGGGAAAAAGAGAGAGAAAAAGAAAAACGGCTAAGCGTCGATAAGCTTAAGACTTTGACTAATTATTATTCTCCAAAATCTGGGAAAAATACTTCCAAACTGCTGCAAGAACCTCCTTTAGACCTACAAAATAATATCTCTATGGAAGTTCAATTGGAGTCTCTACAACTTGAGCCATCACAACATACTAGAATCTTAAATATAAATGAGCTATATTCCAAGCTAAGCGAAGAGATGAAATCTAACACAGACGCCTTGAAACAAGGAATGGATGATATCTCAAATAAGCTTACTGCTCAATCTAAGATAATGCAGGGGCTACAATCCGAAATAGAGTCCCTTAAACAGGAAAATAATGACCTTAGATTAAATATTCAAGCAATGGAAATCAAATTAACTCATCTTGAAGACTTATCTAGGAGTAAAAATTTGAGAATAAGAGGAATCTCCGAAGAAATCAAAAGCTCACTTTTAGCACCCTATTTAATGGAACTTTTATTGCTTTATGTTAAAGAAGATAAAGTAGGAACTGTCCCATTTGAAAAATTTTAAAGGATGAACAAACCTAAAGATCTAAAGAATTCAGAAGATCCAAGAGATGTTATAGTCTGCTTCAATAATTTTTATAGAAAAAGCCTATTTGTATCAGAATTTAGGAAAAATCCACGACAAGAAAAATACAAGGACATAATTCTTCTTTCAGATATTTCATTTACATCAAGAGCCTTTAGGAGGCAATTTAATGACTGTATTAAGCTGCTCCGTGATGCTAACGTTAAATACAAATGGGGCTCTCCTCTTAAGTTTCTCATTTTTCACGATGCAAAGTTTTTTCCATTCTCTGATCCAGTAGAAGCGAAGAAATGTATATCTTCCTCTGTACTATCGAATGTAGGATGAAGAGATCAGCATAATACGGACATTAGTTTATATGGACTCATGAAGACATCAGTCTATATCTGCAAATAGTCCGCATTTTTTTTTTTCCTCCCACATAAATTTTACACAATTTTACACACACAACCGATTAGAGGCGGTTTTCCGCCCTTATTAGTTCACTAATTAATATATTAGATTTGCTTTTTTTAGAATTTACTTTCCTAAGCTGTAGTGTGACATCTACATCTACAGCCACACTATATACACAATTGAGTTCACTTGAGGTCGTACACATGAATGTATTAGATTTTATTTTATTTATTTATTTATTTATTTTGGTACACAATTAGTATATATATATATAGAGTCAAGTTAAGGCGGGATTATCTTTCTAAGTAGAAGATTGATCACATACCACACATACCACACATAACACAATACCCGTTTACACAACGAGTTAATTTGAGGCAGTATTTTTTTTTCTTTCTTATTTATGAAAAATGCATTAGAATCTTTTACACACAATCTTCACACACCTAAAGTGCTGAACTGAGGTGTTCTCCGTTCATACTTATGCACAAGTCGTTATACTAGAACTTATTTTTTTTTTTCTTTCATATAATTTAAGATCCAGGTCGGTACCTACGCACGGATTAGCCCTTTATAATGATGGGGCAAAGAATACATGAATTCTTTACATGTATTAATTGTATGAGTGGATGTTTTTTTGAATATGTATGTAAGACTAGACGGCATAAAAGGCTGATAGAGAGGAAGACAAGCAATCTAAATGACACTTAGATTGATGTCTATTAATTGCCAAGGTTTAAATTCTCCTCACAAAAGAAGTTTTTTGTATGATTTATTGATTCGTGATAATATTGATATTTGTTTTGCACAAGAAACTCATTGGATAAAAGGATCCCCCCTTCAATGGAAATATAAAAAATATTCAACTATCTTCGTATCTAGCCTGGATTATAAGAGGAAAAGAGGAGTTGCAATTTTTATAAATGAAAAAATTAAATTTGAAAAAATCCATTACGAGTGCGACTCAGAAGGTAGATATGGGATCCTTTTATGCAAAGTGAATGATGTTACTTATACTCTTGTTAATATATATGCCCCTAATACATTGATGGTGAAATATATCGAAAAGATAATTGATAGAACGTATGAAATAGCAAAGGAGTATTTGGTTATAGGGGGTGACATGAATTCAAGATGTTAGGATGGATAAAAGCATGAAACATGGGCAATATCCTGATACAAAACTGAAATCTCTGGCCAAATCCTTTTCATTATGCATTGCAAGGAATAATCTATTTGATATGTGGAGGACAAATAACCCTTTTGCAAAAGATTTTACATTCTACTCCGCTGTACACCAAACCTATTCTAGAATAGATACTGTCTTGTCTGATAGTAAAACAATAGAAATCTGTAACTCTGCCTCTATAGGAGTTAGGACTTGGTCGGACCACGCTCCGGTAACGATAGAAATTAAAAATAAGGCAGAATTTAAATCTAGGTCTAAATGGAGACTTAATGAATCATTGTTACTATCCCTGCCATTTCAAGAAAAACTTATCAATTCGGCCAAGGATTTCATAGTAAATAACGATAATGGAGAAACCTCTGACACAACTTTGTGGTGCGCGTTTAAATGTACTATGCAGGGCTTTATTATAAAACAATGGGCAGTCATCAAGAAAGCTAAATGATTGATTCTCTCAGATCTCTATATTAAATTGGCACAACTCGAATCGATTAATAAATTAAATCCTTCCATATCGATAATTAGAGAAATAAATGCAATTCAACTTGAAATAAAAAACAAGTTAACGGAGAAGTTTAATAGAAATTTAATAAGTGTTACGGAATCAGGCACCGCAGGTGATGGACCCACAATGCAGAAATGGCGAGCAAATCCAATAAACAAGCCGGGATCGAGGCAGGCAGCACAGGAGCGAAGTCAAATAACAATAGCCAAGGTCGGGACGGGCAGCGCAGGATCATAGTCAAAGAACAATAGCCAAGGTCGGGACGGGCAGCGCAGGATCGTAGTCAAGGAACAATAGCCAAGGTCTGGTACACAAGAATAGCAATCAAAAGGCACAAGCGAAACAAACACCCCGAGAACAATGATTTGGACTCGTTGAACGGGCAAGGAAACACAGGACCAGGAAGTTTAAATAGGACCAATGGCGGGAAAGCAGGTACGATGACGTCATCGCGACCGGCGCAAGAGAAGCGTCGTCGCGATGACAACGAACCAAAACAAACCCTACTGCCTGTGGTACCTCCGCGAATGACGCGGAAGCGCCACACAGGCAGGGGAGGAAGAGACAGCAACCATGGACAGGCAGCGGCGATCGAACACTCGATCGCCGCCGACATGTCCGCGGCGGCTAACCACAATCTCCTCTCTGCCTGTGCTGCCGCCGCGAGCGACGCGGCGGCGCCGCACAGGCAGAAGAGGTACTGGTCGGGCGCCGCGAGCATGTAGCGGCGGATCGTCTCTTCGATCGCCGCTGACATGTAGCGGCAGCCCGATCAGGACTGACAGTGGCAGGAAGGCGTGCCTGCCCGATACACACGCCCCCTCGTGTGCGCGCCGCACGCACGGCAACACACGAGGAGGACGGGCGCAAGGATTCATGGACAGCGTTGTTGTAGGATATTCGGCCAAGGGTAACAGGGAAGACCAGTTGTCGTGGCGTTCATTGACGTGGAGGCGTAGGTATTGTTTCAAGGTCTGGTTGGTGCGTTCAGTCTGGCCGTTAGATTGCGGGTGATAAGCCGAGGACAGATGCGTCCGGATCCCTAACTTGCAGCAAAGGGCTCTCCAGTATTTGGATATAAACTGGGGACCCCTATCTGATACCACGTGGAGAGGCAGACCATGCAGGCGTACCACGTCTCTGATGAACACATCCGCCAACTGGGATGCCGTGGGTAGCTTGCGTAGGGCAATGAAGTGGGCCTGCTTCGTGAACCTGTCAACCACAACAAGGATGGTAGTGAACCCTTGAGAGACAGGAAGGTCGACAATGAAGTCCATAGCGATGTGAGTCCATGGGATTCTTGGGACTGGAAGAGGCAATAGGAAACCAGAAGGCCGAGTATGTATGGATTTGTGACGGGAACATTGAGGACAGGTGGCAATAAAGGCGCTGACGTCACGCGTTAAGGACGGCCACCAGAAGGTTTTCCGGATGTGGTACTCGGTCTTGCGGGCTCCAGGATGACCGGCTAGTGGTGGGTTATGACCCCAGTGGAGAACAGCACGAAACTGTTGGGAGACATAGAGCCTTCCCGAAGGAGGTCGTTGGGACGCTGTGATGTGCGTCTGTTGCATACGAATCCGGTGCATCACGGAAGACGATAAGGAAGAGATGATGCGTGCCTGAGGAATGATGGGTTCCTCTTGGGCGACGTCCCGATGGCTGTCAAATTGACGGGAGAGAGCATCTGCTTTGATGTTTTTACTTCCGGGCTGATATGTCATGACGTAATTAAATCGGGTGAAGAACAAGGCCCATCTGGCCTGTCGAGGGTTCAGGCGTCGAGCGGATTCTACATATTGTAGATTCTTGTGGTCTGTCATGACCACAACAGGCAGTTTGGTTCCTTCGAGTAGGTGACGCCATTCCTCGAAGGCCAGTTTGACCGCGAGAAGTTCTCTGTTTCCTACGTCGTAGTTACGTTCGGCGGACGAGAAACCCTTGGAAAAGAACGCACAGGGGTGGTACTTGGAGGTTGTCGGATTCCGTTGAGAAAGCACAACCCCCGCACCGGTCTCTGATGCGTCTACTTCAAGCAGGTATTGCAAAGCAGGATCTGGACGTTGCAGAACGGGAGCTGAACAGAAGGCATGTTTGAGGCGTTCGAAGGCTTTCACAGCTTCCACAGACCAGTACTTGTGATCATCCCCTTTTTTAGTAAATGCGATGATAGGCGCTGCGATGGAGGCATAATTGCGTATGAAGCGCCGATAATAATTGGCGAATCCCAAAAAGCGTTGTACTGCCTTTACGGTATGGGGGATTGGCCAATCGAGGATGGCCTTCAACTTGCTAGGGTCCATTTCGAGACCGTTAGCGGAGATGATGTACCCGAGGAACGGGAGGCTGTTTTTTTCGAAGTCGCACTTTTCGGCTTTGGCATAGAGACCGTTCTCACGCAGTCTCTGCAGCACTGACCGTAGATGCAGTCGATGTGTTATGATGTCCGGTGAATAGACAAGGATGTCATCGAGGTAGACGACCACGTGTGACAGCAACATGTCTCGGAACACGTCATTGATGAAGGCTTGAAACACGGCAGGAGCGTTACATAGTCCGAAGGGCATCACCCGGTACTCATAATGACCGAATCTCGTATTGAAGGCGGTCTTCCATTCATCGTTTTCCTTAATGCGTACTAGGTTGTAAGCCCCTCTTAGGTCGAGCTTGGTGAAAACCGTAGCCCCCTTCAACCTGTCATAGATCTCCGTGATTAACGGAAGAGGATACCGGTTCTTTACGGTGATACGATTTAGTCCCCTATAATCTATGCATGGCCGAAGGGAGCCCTCCTTTTTGGAGACAAAAAAGAATCCAGCCCCTGCTGGTGAGGAGGAGGGTCGGATGAAGCCCTTCTCCAGGCTCTCTTTGATGTATAATTCCAGAGCTTCATTTTCTGGCTCAGATAGGGGATATGTACGTCCCCGAGGAGGCGTGGTACCTGGTAACAAGTCTATGGCACAGTCATAGGATCTGTGAGGAGGTAGGCGTTCTGCCTGTCGTTTGGAGAACACGTCCAGGAAGGCCCAATACTGTTGCGGCACTAGCAGCTTGGGGTCTGTAGGCTTGAGTTCCAAAACGAGATTCACCCTTGTGCAAGGTAAGGAACAAAGGCGGTGACAAGAAGGACTCCATGCAAGTATCTCGCCTTTGTCCCAATCGATGCGTGGATTGTGAAGCCTTAGCCAGGTGAACCCCAGTATCAAGGGGGCATGAGGTGATTGTATTAGTTCGAAAGTGATTGTTTCTCTGTGGGTTGCCCCAATGAACATAGAGAGTGGACAGATCTCTCGGGTGACCACTCCCCGACCTAAGAGGCTACCGTCAACAGCGGTCACCACAGAAGGAGTCTCTTTGGGACGTAGTGGTAGCCCATGTTGTACGGCCCATTGTTCGTCCAAAAACACTCCAGCCGCCCCGGAGTCTATGAAAGCTTGGGTGACCACAGAGTGGTCTAGCCACCTAAGCGAGACGGAGATCAACATGCGATGGGGAGGAGATGTGTTCTTACTGCTTAGGGGTTCTCCTCCTTTGGTCCCTAAGCTTTTTCGTTTCCCGGACGTAACGGACATGTACGTAGGAGGTGATCCGCTTGTCCGCAGTAGAAACAGAGACCGTGAGTCCTCCTTCGCGTTTTCTCTGCTTCCGTGAGGTGCCGTATAGTGCCAATCTCCATGGGTTCCTCGGGAGGTTGGCTGGGTGCAGTAGGTGGTGTGTGAGAACCGCTATGGGAGGGAAGCGGTCGATGTCGCCTGCCTTTGTCTTTCTCTGCGTTTCTCTCCTGAATGCGCTTGTCCACACGCAAACAGAGGGTAATAAAGTCCTCTAGATCAGATGGGGGATCGTGGAACAACAGCACGTCCTTGATCTTCTCATTGAGACCCTTCCGATAAGCTGCTCGGAGGGAACCCTGATCCCACTGGAGTTCACATGCCAGAGTACGGAATTCCACAGTATATTGGGCTAGAGTCTTATGTCCCTGCTGTAGCTCCAACAAGGAGTTTTCGGCTGTTTCTTTGCGGCCTGGCACATCAAAGACCAATCGTAAGGCCTCCATGAAAGCAGGACAGTCATCCATCAGGTCGGATCCCTGCTCGATAAGGGGAGAGGCCCACAGCAGTGCCTCACCCTTCAACAATGAAATGATGAAGGACACCCGTTTGGAGGAGGTGCGAAACGCCCGTGGATGGTTGCGGAAATGTAGCAAACATTGATTCAGGAATCCCCTGCATTCTTTGGGATCCCCAGCATACTTGTCCGGAAGAGGCAAGCGAGCGGCAGCGCCTCCGTCCTCAGGGCTGGGATCCCTGGGTATGAAAGGCGGTCTAGCAGAGGGAGCGACAGCCAGAGACCGTAGCAAGTCAGTCATAGTGTCCATTTTGCTGGATAAGGACTGCAGTTGCGTGGAGTGAGACGTAAGCAGCTGCTCCTGCAGGTCCTGGCGGGAGAGGACGTTAGGCATATCCGCGGGGTCCATGGTATGGCCCGTTCAATGTGTTACAGAATCAGGCACCGCAGGTGATGGACCCACAATGCAGAAATGGCGAGCAAATCCAATAAACAAGCCGGGATCGAGGCAGGCAGCACAGGAGCGAAGTCAAACAACAATAGCCAAGGTCGGGACGGGCAGCGCAGGATCGTAGTCAAAGAACAATAGCCAAGGTCGGGACGGGCAGCGCAGGATCGTAGTCAAGGAACAATAGCCAAGGTCTGGTACACAAGAATAGCAATCAAAAGGCACAAGCGAAACAAACACCCCGAGAACAATGATTTGGACTCGTTGAACGGGCAAGGAAACACAGGACCAGGAAGTTTAAATAGGACCAATGGCGGGAAAGCAGGTACGATGACGTCATCGCGACCGGCGCAAGAGAAGCGTCGTCGCGATGACAACGAACCAAAACAAACCCTACTGCCTGTGGTACCTCCGCGAATGACGCGGAAGCGCCACACAGGCAGGGGAGGAAGAGACAGCAACCGTGGACAGGCAGCGGCGATCGAACACTCGATCGCCGCCGACATGTCCGCGGCGGCTAACCACAATCTCCTCTCTGCCTGTGCTGCCGCCGCGAGCGACGCGGCGGCGCCGCACAGGCAGAAGAGGTACTGGTCGGGCGCCGCGAGCATGTAGCCGCGGATCGTCTCTTCGATCGCCGCTGACATGTAGCGGCAGCCCGATCAGGACTGACAGTGGCAGGAAGGCGTGCCTGCCCGATACACACGCCCCCTCGTGTGCGCGCCGCACGCACGGCAACACACGAGGAGGACGGGCGCGAAGGACGCCGAGGGACCCCAGCCGGCCGGGTAGGTACGACAATAAGGTTAAAACAAGACTGGTATTACAGTAATAATAGAGCTAGTAAATTATTAACAAATAAGATCAAAAGCCGAACCAGTAAAAATAGAATTAACAAAATCATTTTCAATGATAAATCCTATTTATCCCCAAAACAAATAGGGGAGGGTTTTCGGTTGTATTATAATTCATTATACAATCTACCAGACTTAAGTAAAGATAAATCAGAGATCAGAACTTTTCTTAATAGACTGAATCTCCCTAAATTGTCTACTACACAATTGGACACTTTAAGTGTTCCAATTCAGCTCTCTGAAATAAATAATACTATTCGTAATTAAAAAAAATCTAAAGCTCCCGGCCCAGATGGTTTCTCGGCTCCCTTCTATCAATTGCTAAATTCGATTATTTCTCCATTAATGTTGAAAATGTTCAAAGAGATTCCATCAAAAAAAAGTTTCCCACCAGAAATGCTTCAGGCTTTGATAATTCCTATCCCTAAATTAGGGAAGGATTTAAGTAAGGTGACAAACTATCGTCCTATTTCTTTGATAAATTTAGACATCAAAATGTTTTCAAAAATTCTAGCCGAGAGATTAAAAAAGGTAATACGGGTTCTAATTCACCCAGATCAAACTGGTTTTCTTACAGAAAGGAATGGTGAGGATAATTCTCGCAGAATTTTAAATCTTATATATGAATTAAATGAGTCTAGATCCCCGGCGGTCTTTATTGCCCTAGACGCCGAAAAGGCGTTTGACCGGGTTAACTGGTCATTTTTAGAAGAAACTCTTAAGATCTTTGGCATGAATGGCGACTTTCTATATAACATATTAGCCCTTTATCAAAATCCTCAAGCTAAAATCTCAGGCATGAATTTAGATTCTGATATTCTTAACATCAATAACGGGACAAGACAAGGTTGCCCATTAGCTCCCTTGCTGTATATCCTCTCAATAGAACCTCTTGCGGCTACAATTCGTCAATCGGTTAAAATTAAAGGGGTAACAACTGGTCCAATTGAACATAAAATTGCATTATATGCAGATGATATCCTGCTCACTCTAACTGAGCCAGAGATTTCGATTCCGGAAACTATAGAACTCATTAAAGAATATGGCTTATACTCTAATTACAAATTGAATATAGACAAAACACAAACTATTGACTTTAATATGGATACCTCCCATCTAATTAGTTTGAAGGATAAGTTTCCCTTTTTTGGGAGAGGAAAATATATTAATTATCTAGGTATTAAAATTTACAATAATCTTAACCACATAATAACTTATAATAATATGTCTCTACTAGAGTGCCTGAAAATCCAACTGGGTGAGTGGCAACGCTTAGAAATTTCTTGGCTGGGTAGATTAAACACACTTAAATCATATGTAATACCCAAGCTAATTTATCTATTTAGAACCATTCCACTATTAGTGCCTTTTAAGATTCTAAATCAATTTGATAATATATTTTCATCATTTGTTTGGCTACATAAGAAGTCAAGAGTTTCACGCTCTATATTAAGCAAAAGCCATGCTCAGGCTGGAGTAAACTTTCCCAATATTCAAAATCTACATAAAATTTGCATGTTCAGTCATTTTATAGCCTGGGATATCAAACGTGACCAAGATTTACCTTGGTATAATTATGAAAGATGGAAATGTAATGAATTCGATCTATTCCATTTCTTCTGGCTTAACCCAGAAGCTATAAAGAAATTAAATATCTCTAACCCTTAATATTAAATATCTTAAAAAATATGTTTAGCTTTAAAGAAAAATTTGGTTCTACAGATTCATGGTCACTTGGCACGCCTATAGAAGCGCTACAATTATTTATGAAAGATATAGACTTTAAAATTTGGCAGGCTCATGGGATAACAAAAATAGAAGACATCTACTCACCAGTGGTAACCAAGTCCTTTTTAGAAATACAATTTAAGTTCTCTCTCCCAAATAGGGAACAATTTTCCTTTCTAAGACTCAGAAGTTTTATTAAAGCTAAGACTCTGAATCCAGCAACTACCTTAGATATATTTATTGAAGGCCATTTTTAAAAAAAATGTATATCTAAATTAGGAATATTATTAGAAAATAAGTCAACATTGGAAAAATCTAATACCATTCTGAAATGGGAGGTTGAACTAGACATTTCTTATCCGACAGAAGTTTGGTAACTCTGCCTGGACTAAAACAAGGAAAGTCATTCATTGTATGAACCTTCAGGAACAATATTTTAAGATACTTCACAGATGGTATTATACGCCCACAATCTTACATAAAATGTTGGGATCAATCTCTAATTTATGTTGGAGATTTAACCAAGAACTGGGCTCAATGGCCCATATTTGGTGGGACTGTAGCAATTTAACAAATTTAAAATTTGAAGTTATGGAATTGTTCCAAAAGATGTTTGCTATCTATACAATGGGAGTTAACCCCACAAGCCTTTCTATTCCACATAGATATACCTTATAAAAACAAATTTAATTTGGACCTAATCATTAATATATTAGCAGCAATAAAAATTTGTATGGCTCGCAGCTGGAAATCAGAAGTAGTACCAGCCTGGTCACAAATCATGAATCAAATTGAATATCAACATCTAATGGAGAAACATTTTTTTAGAATACATAATAATTAAAAAAACTATGATAATATTTGGCTACCTTGGCGAAATATCTATTCTGATACGACTTAAATTTCCTTTTCCTTGGCAATTTCTCTCTATTTATTACTAACTTTTTATATCTCTTGAAAGCCTCAATGCTCTGTTTAAATCTAGGGCTGATTACGTTGCCATCTAAGATATGAATGTGTACAGATTACTTCTATATATGTAATATCTTATATTATGCCATATATTCTTATGGAATGTCCTTTCAAATTTGTTGAAGAAATTAATCTACAGCTGATGGAAGTGCTGAGATGACTGTTTGCATATGAAAAGTAATAAAAATTATAAATAAAAAAAAACAAAAAAAAAAACATTTAATTTGTTTCTGGGGATTTAGTGTTAGACAAAAGAAAAAAATAACCCCTCCCAAAAAAATCTATATATAAAAAACAGACATATTTAAATGCAACAACAATGTCTTCGTCTTCTGGTAGACCCAAATTCCTTGCTTGAAGAGCTATTGCTGTGCCAGTTCCTTACCCCAGTGCGCATGTCAGAGATGATACTGGTAAGCTCTATGTTCTTTCGCTCCTGATCCAGCAGCAGTGCTTTACCATCTCCACACATGCATGGTAACTCTAAAGTAAGATCAATGTTATACTCAGGTATGGAAGTGTCACTGGCTGAGTGCAGCTTAAATGAACTATGGCAATAACATCAAGAAAAAGTTTTAACTTTACTTACTTGAAGATGAAAAAGGAGGAGGAAAATGATAGGAGATACAGTATACCATAAAGGGTTGCTCTATACCAGAGTATCTTAGCGTTGGTCACAAGGTGCCCCAAACAGTGTTATCTTTGAACAGATCATGATATCAATATAAAACTGCCTTCTGTTCACATGATTACCACACATGTGCTATGACCTGGCACACATTGACCAAGATTAGTTATCAGACCAGGGAGGCAGATAGATAAAACAATACTTAATCAGATGTTGGATTCTCTAGTTTAATATGAAGTTGTTTTTGGAGACTGAAAACCCATCAATGGATGGTTCTCACCTGAGGGACTTTGATGGCCCTCCCATGCTTCCAAACTCAAGCAAATTATCTGTAATCATTAGATGAAGCTCCAGCTTTAAACTCCATCTGGCCAATTATAATTAAATATGGCGATAAATAAATGCCAAAACTTGCACATACTCCTGGGAAAGGTAACCATGTTCTAGTTTTGCTTAAAGGAACAAACTATTTCATCGCCTTTATCGGTCTCTTTGGTCATCTCTGTTTAACAGATTGTATTTGCTCATAAAATCTGTGCAGTGTGTGCAGTGTGTTTATTGAGCCCTTCTGAAATCAAGCCAACCCGGGCATTATCCCACTGTTAGATGGAGACGTGCAATTCTCTGTACAGTACAATCAGTTTGTTGTTATTTAAATAGTTGGATTATGGTAACATTTAAATGGGAGATTGATGTCACCCTCATGTACAGCTGAATCGGGTCAAGATCTGAGAGTCCTAGAATCACCTCTTAATGCTCAAACAAATCCAGCTTTTCGGCTGGCAAATGTCTCTTGGACAAAATTTAAAGAGAGGACTACCTCTCTGGATCCTATAAAATAACAATTCTATTTTCATCATGGTTTTGAGGTCTAATACGGTCCATCTGAAGGACACCTTGGATATCACATGCAAAAAACATATTATAGCAAAATCTGTCAACGAATGCCTGTTCATTTTAGTTTTCTAGCAAGAACACTCCAAAACTAAAGCTGAAACATGTTTACATTTAAAGAGGAACATTTGCTGATAATATGAATAAAGGGTCAGTTAGGTCTATTCCTTTAAGGTCCACTGTGCCACCACTGTCCCATTAGTCCTTGAAGAGGAGTCAATGATACTGATTAAGATAAAAATGTAAAGACTGCACTTTCAAGATATGACACAATGTAAAGAAACTCTGGTAAATGTTATAAGACAATAAAGTAAGATTTACCACAGACAGAGAATGCATTGATGAGGACACTGGACTAGACACATTTTGGAAACAGAAGGACACTTAAAAGCAGCAATTTAATAAATCTGATCTACTAATATATAAAACCAAGAAATGCTCCTATGTGCATTGAGAAAACACTCAGCCACTATAACCACTGAAGATCAGAAGCTAACGAAGTCAACTCCCTTTGTCTTCTGATGGAACGGAAATGAAATCCCAAATCCAAGGAGGAAATAGGGTTAATATTTTACCTCTCCGACTTCCAGATCCTTTGGCGTTTTTTTGTCGCACTTTTCCAGCTGCTTGCAGACTTCACGAGCCTCCATCCGACCCTTTTCAACCTGTAAGGGAATAGGGACTTCCATTTCAGGAGAGATTCTCATGCAAACTTATAAAGCATATTGTCTTTTCCATGTAAATGACCATCTCATTTAGCAGCAGAGGCCCTATTCTCTTTGTAATGTAATGTAAAATACCAACATGTTAGACACAAAGCTGGTGCAGATTTTTTGATAACAAAATAGCAATTAGTGAAGACAATTACAAAGTTATTAGGTTGTATATTAAATGGCACAATTCAAATATTTTTCAGAACAGCAAAGGAGAAAAACTGAAGAAATCTAGATTGATAGATACCTGATCTTTGTAGGTATCCACCAGACCTTCATACTGATGCAGGGAACTCTTCAACTGTTGTACTTCATTGTGAGAAAATGCCAGTTTCTCCTCCCCTGTGGCCAAAGTAGACTGCAAGTGACAGAAGGAGTGCTTTGTTTATTTAAACTGTTCACATACAAGATTCAGTGTGAGAGAGAAATTCACACAAGGCAATTATTTTAGCCTCTTGCTTGGGCATCCATGGATATGTCCACCATGTTCTCACTTTAAAGGCACAGTCTAGCCACCATATGCACTTTAATCCACAATGGCTGATTAATCCCCCTTGCAAAAGCGTGGAGGCATTCTACAGAATCTCCCCATATGCATAGCAATCACATGTAGTTTTAATCTTTTTTTAAAAAAGAAGATGTTTTTACTCATTTACAATAAATCACCCATATTGATCCCCTGCTGGTGAGAGGTACGAAGGACTAACCTTTAGTTTCTCATGCTCTTGTTTAAAAAAGGTGTTCTCTGTATTCTGCTGGTGAAGTTTCTCCATGAGTGATTCCTGATCTAGACGTGACATCTCCTCATTGGTCTGAATGTCTTCCAGCAGTTCTGTTATATGACTAGATAAGTGAGGAAGGACAATAGTAAAATTGTTCATGCATCATCCAAGGTTCCTGCTATGGACTTAGTGAATCCTCTTACTTGTTCAGTGTACCGATGACCTTCTCCATTTCACTCTTCTCATTCATATAGGTGCTATGACAGCTCTTCCAGTTGTCGATGTCGGACAGGGACCTATTCAGTTCTGCATTCTGCCAAAAAAAAACAAAAACATATGGAGCGGAATGAAAAACCAAAGAAAAACACAATTATTTTTATTTATTATACTTTTCTGTCTCTTCTTCTATCCCAAATTATTTGAATTCAGCAATAAAAGCTTCCCCAATATAACCTTTGAATGCTAAAGTAGTACCCGATAAAAAACAATTACAAACATTCATTACTTTTTGGGGAAGGGCCAACTGATCTTTTAATAGTGTCAATTTTGTGACTGTTAAATAGCTATAGAGGATAATTACAGTAATAACATATACAACGCCTTACTACTGAAATATGTGCACGCCAAGTCATAGTGCCTACTTAGCACCTTGTGTTGACTTACTTTTTCTGCAAGCTGTGCGTTCAGTGTTTGCACCGTCTCCTCGCTGCGTTCTGCTCGCTGTTTCAATGCTCTGGCGGATTTTTTCAAGGCATCTTTGTCAGAGTCCAACTTTTGCTTCATTTCGTTGTAATGTTCCTTGGTCTTCTCCATTTCTATCTTATGCTGGACTTCAGCACGCTCCAGATTCTGAAATACAACAAATTATCTAGAGTTAAAATGGACCAGGAAAGTTCTACATGCTAACAGGGCACCAACAAAGTAGATGGGAATGAAAAAGAATAATGATATTCATATAATAAGATACATTCTGCATCATGCAAAGAATCCTGAAAACAGATGAAAAATGACTATACCTTGAGCTGGACAGTCAGATGGTTGTTCTCTACCTCACAACTTCTGAGCTGCCCCTGCAAATGAGCTTTTGTTGCATCCAGAGACTTAGACAGTTCTGATGCTTTCTGAGCTTTATCCTAAAAAAAAGCTAATTGTATCCATCATCAGTCACAATATAAGAAAATGCCTAAGAAAACTGGCCTTGAAAGGGAATGATGGATATCCAAACCTTTTCTGTCTGCAGTTGAAGAAGAAGGTCATCCACTTCATTCTCTTTCTCATAAAGCCTCAGCTGGAGATGCTGAATAGGAAGAAACGTTAACATGAATGAGAAAGGAAGCAGAGCCACAGTCAAAATTACATCATGGTATCTACCTGTATGTGAATGGTATCAAAATCTAAAAAAAATGGTTCTGGTGACCAATGCAGGCGCGTTAATTAATGAAGAGCTGAAAGACTACCTATAAGTTGCGTTATCTTTCTAATAATATTTCAGTTGTTTTTAACGTAAAATTTAAACTAGGTGTAAGTAGCAGTTTTTGAGGTGGGCATATCAACAAATACCAAATGGTGACCAAGAACTTTAACACATTGTGTGAATGGCACTGGCATGCTCACTCTATTTTGACATACAAAAAGAAGAGGTTATTTTAAGGAATAATAACTGGACATCAGATGTAAGGCAAAACATACTTTTTTCTCAGTGTCTGAGTCGGACAGTTTCTTCATAAGCAGTTGTTGTTTTTCTGTCTAGGGGGGTGAAACAAAAAAGCTTCAACTATAAAGCAAGGATTTTCCATAAGCACAAAATTAAAGACGTTCCCTTAAATGAATAACAAATATGCAAACATCTTCCAGTGGGGGCAGATCATCATGTACCAGTTTTGGACCCATGTGTCCTCCTGTAACCTAAGATGAACCCCCAACCAATACCCTGGCCCTGCTTCTAGGTCTTTCTGGAGCCTACATCTATTTAGAAAGCTGTAGAGTAGTATAAGTTACTTACCTCTCTGAAATGCTGCTCACTAAGCCGTGTCCGAAGTGCCTTGTTGGTGCCTTCACATGTACTCAGTTTTTGAAGCAGGATCTCGTTCTGCCTGGTTAGCTGGTTTACATAAGTGGAGGACATTCTCTTTTCCTGTTAAGAGAAGTTTACCGTTGATTAAGACGAAGCAGTGTTACTTAGTGCGCAAAAAAATTATGCCTTGTGTTATTGTCACTCGAGGACTGCAAACAGGCCACAATTTTTGGATATCCCAGCTTGAGAACATTAAGAAAAAATAACTAAACTACTTTCAGGCAGGGATACACATAATTCCGGACTCTTGTTTGTGGCCCTTTAGGATTGGAGCTTTGCATCCCTTGCAAAGAAAGAATTTAAATAATTAAAATGAACTAATCTGTTGTGATGTTGTGGTTTGGCTTATAGACATGTTTTATTCATTAAAAAAAAACTGATCATTTAGTAATTAGGTTGGGAATAGTCTGCAAAACACATTTGTACAGTTGTAAAAATGTAAACCTGCATCCCCTAAAACCAGATAATATGAATGTCATGATGGCGCCCCTTTAAGTATAAGTTACTTACATATTTCATCCTGTCGACGGTATTACGCAGGATCCCCACTTGCTTGGCAGCCTCTGAACCATCCCTCTCAGGTTCCATCAGTTTAGAAAGGAGACGACACTTCTCTTCTTGCAGCTGATGTTTCTGGAACCTGTATTAACATATTCAATGAAGACCTGCATTCCACATTTATATACATATTTCTATAATTCGATAATTTTGTTTGTCATTGCCATAAATATGATGGGTTGCTGCCATTGAAAAGGAAAACGTTTAATAAAAGTTCCAACTACCCTTACCCTTTTTACAGTTGCAAGCTTATGTAGGTAAATGTTTTGTGAGAGGCTAAGATAAGTCACCAATTTTAAAGATGCCTGTGAGGTCCAAGTTTCTCCCCCCCCCCCCCAGTATTAAAATCTGCCTGTCTTGATATAGCTAAATCGACCCAATGGTGCTGTTTCAGGTAAAACATTAATTGCATTAATCTCTAGTACAATAAGCACTGAAGCTTCAAAGAAACACTTCTATGGCAACAACCTATCAGTGCCTGGTTTTGTGTCACATATCAATTAAGCATTCCCAGCTAAAATTGTGAATAAAGTTAAATTTTACATGATTACATAATTATTTCCTGAAGGGTCCCTGCTTAAGTATGAGGTCCCTAAAGCTGCATTTTGAGAGTAAAGTAGATGGAACAGCACCTTTAACACGCATGTATTTTGCAGTGTAGCATGACTAAACAATCTTTTTTTGAGAATACATACAGATTTAGGTCCTTCTCTTCATTATTCCACTCTATGCTCATTTTCAAATGTGCATTTTCATGCTCAGTCTCTTCCAGTTCCAGTGACATTTTGGCTAGTTTGTCCTTCTGCTCCTCCAGAAGCTTTTTGGAAGCAGACAATTTCCCCTCATAAAGCTCCAGGACGTGTCTTTCTTCTTGAGTTCCACCTCATGCTTTAGGGTATCAACTTTGCTGATCAAGGAATCAATCTTCTTTTCGTAGGTGTAGAAAGGTCATCGAGACTCAAGGCTGAGACCATCTTCTTAGTATCTGGAGGTGTGATATCCAAACGATGTGTAAAACCCTGCAGAATCAAAGTAAAAAATAAAAATAAAATGATAAACATAAACCACCACGACACTGAAATAAGAGTTCTCTGTTGGTTGCTATCAGGGAAGTCAATGAATCCCCACTAAAAGAGTTTTTCCAAAATTATATTATTTGAAGTAGGGTTGAGAAATTATTCAACTTCAAGGTGCATTCATGTTTTTTGGGGATCAGTGAGGCAAATTTTGGTTTTCCCCACTGATCAAACAGCTGCCTCTAGACAGGAGCAGAGGGTATCTGTGAGGATAGTATTTGGGACTCAGTTCAGTCAGCCCATGTTTACAGTTACAGTTCTTCTTACTTATAGGGCTTGACCAACAATTAAACTAGCAAGGATCACCATGACCCCAACCCACATATTAAATAATATTATGGTTCATGTAATGCTATCATATTGTGTGGCGCTGTACAATAGGTCTCTACATACCATGTGAATAGAATACATAAGTCTCTTTGCTCAAGAACATCTTATAGTTTACAAGTCTACACGTAGATTCCAAAGGATGGGCCATACAACTTCTGAAGCTGTTGATTTAATTAGTATCTGTAAGGATGGCTGTTCAAAAATGACTCCTTCCTGAGCCACGTCACGGCTAAAAGGCAAGCAGCAAACAGCGGAAATATCATTTAGGAGTGGACACCTTACCTCCTGCTTCAAGCCATTGCCACAGGCAGATGTTTTTCCGGGTGGGATCCATGGGACCTTTGATTTGATCTTCATGGTGCGACGCAGGTTTGCAGTCTCACCTCTCATTTTGCTCTCTGACGGTTATTCCGTAGAAATCTAATTAAGAAAAAAAAAAAAAATACACAGTCAAATTCAGTCAATGTCTTTGCAAACTGGCCTGTTGGAAATAATGCAATGCTACATTTTCAAACAGCCCATTTTAAGCCACCTGCTTTTTGGCATCAGGTACCAAGACCAAAGGAAATGGTCCAAGGTACAACATGATGGCCATCAGCATTCCCCCACCTGTAATTGGTGGCTTTATGACCCTTCTCAATGTTGACATGGACTGGAGTATTTTCATCCCCGTGAACATGTAATGGTTGCTTTTAGACCCAAGGGTCTAAGTTAGGAGGCAATTACCTTAAGTGGGCCAAAGTCGAACGTAACCAAATCACCAAAGTCAAAGAATGTAATTAAAAATGGGAATAGTTTGGTAAATTACTGAGCTATTTCACTGTCTTCTTACAAATCAGGCTCATAACACAACTTAAGTTTTTTTGAACGGAGAGGTATCTTTCCTAGCAATCACCGTGTTACAAACTGTCACCATCATATCATCAAGCAATAAAAACTAAACTCAAACATCTGTATTAAAAAGAAAATGAAAGAAGAGTCTCATACAACTATTTAAAGCACCTTGATGTCACTTGCCTATACTATTCATTCATAAAGTGCATGATGACCCTTCCAACTGTCATTTACAACTGTAACGACAAGAACCGCATAAGACTTTTAAATCATGAAAATAAATGTATTCTTTAGTAACGATAAGGGCTGCTTTGATTTATTGCCATTTATTTACAATAATAACCATTTAAACCTCTTCCTCTTCAAACCTACCCTAGGACTTTAATGTAAATGGCGCCAAAGTAAACGTTATTAAGCTGTTGCTGTGGCTATAATTTTAACAAAATAACTGAATGGGTCTAAATAGTGTTTTAATAGCGCAATTATATTCAGCTCTGGGGGTTATTGCATTCGTGCATACAGAATTTTTAGTGGACAACATATCTCTATCGCCAGCTGATACCTGTTGCCCCGGAGGTGGGGGCAAAATGGCCTGGGCTGGGGCACATCTACATAACAATGGGTTTCAATCAGTTTATCCAATAAGGGCATTAAAGAAAGCGCCCCCTGCAGGCGCAAGACCCAGAATTACCTCTCACTATGGGCAGGCTGGACGCCTCCTCACTCGCCGTAGCCGTCCACCATAAAACAACAACGGTATTTCTGTCAGTTTAACCGCTCTTCCTTAGACGCAACTACCAAGGAATTTCATTGGTGGTTTCAAAAAAAACTCCCTTAGTTTTCTGTTCTTTGATTCGCCAGCATCATTAGAGCCGTTGTCATGGCAACACTTACCAACTGATCTGTGATCATAATGTCTCCCAACAAAATAGCGACACAGAGGAGTTGGTTGGGGAGATAACAATCCCCCTCTAACTGTCCCATCATTAGGGAGCTAGCTACGTCTCTGTAAATAACAAACATTTTTCTAAATACCATATTCAATTACATAAATGCCTCTAACTACTCTCCCCAAAAACAAAGGTCCATTTATAATTGCTAGAGGTATGCATAAAACTGTATTTACCTCTGGCACAGCGACCTTAGCCAATTCCTCCCCAGCCGACATCCTCATTACAAAGTACTGAGATATGATGTCATATATCCGCACTCTGTGTCTTCTATAGTATAAATGGGCCAGTAAGGTAGAACAGAGATCTCCCCTGTAACTGGCCCATTGAGCTCCAGCACACTGGTGGGCTTAATTGCCCAAAAAAGGAGATCTGGCCTCGCTAGCGAACGTCGCTGAATATGAACTTGGGAAATAGCATACACTATAATTGAGACCCAATAGTACAGGAGGTCTTAATGTTATCTCATGTTTTTCATATGATATATTGAGAAGGAAATTAACACTATACCAGAGATTTTACATAGGTTAATAATATTTAACTATTCTGACTTGCACATTATTAGACTTTTCACACAAAGCATTTCAGACAATGTATGGGGTAAAATAACTATTCCAGTTAAATTGGCTGCATCAGGTATCCAGCGTGCTATGAATGATTCTTGAAATCACTGTACCTTAAATACTATTATAGATCCTGAGTACCTAAGTACATTAATTGCATATTGAAAATTACCACCTCACTATTAATTTAATAGTACATTTGACATTTATGAAGGAATAATTTAAATGGATAATTACTACACTGGGGTCCCCACTTCATTTGTTAGATATTAACTCACCCTTAACTTATATTGAAAATGAGCTTAGACTGTAATGTTCTTGTCCTGTCAATCTAATGAATGACGAGGTGTTGAGAGCTGTGATTATACTATATCAGTCTGCTGATTTATTGCTAATAAAAGTTCTAAATGAAAGCAAACATGTTACATGATGGCAAAGGATGACGCATTGGGCATTATTTTGTAACACCAAACAATAATACATCACTTTTTAATAAAAAAGCCATCATATATTTTAAAAGTTGGTTAAAATTTACCAGCATGTGTCTCCTTCTATGGATTTTTGAAACAATGTTAGGCACAAGCTTCAGACAAGTTATATGGATCAATAATTGCAAGCTGAAAGGGAACCACAATAGATTGTGGCCTACCTTTCAGACCATACAGAGTTAACGTGCACTCCAGGCTGGACCTACATGAGCCTTCCAAAATGTGCATATATGAAGATAAAGTAAACAACATGTAGTATTTATTATACTTGTGCACATGGACCAAAAACAATTTTTGTTCAATTTTTGGCCTATATGTTTTCAGACAACTAATTTTGTTTCCTGTCTTTTGAGTTTGGCAAAATTCAGAGAAAATTAATTGTCACTCATCCACATTCACTCTCGCCTTACGTCTTCCTACCTTCTCCGTCAACCGCTTCCATGTTGCTGTTTCCTTTTCCGCAGGTCTGCTTCCTGTCTTGCCTCTTTTTGTTCTTCTGTCTTCTTTCTTGGTCTGCATTTCCTCTCCATCTGCTTTGTTAACCTGACCTCCAGGAGCACTTCCGCAAAAGCACAGAGCCTCTTCCTCTTTGATTGGAGAAGTGGGGGAGAGGCTGTCCCTGTGTGACAGAATAATGAAAATGAATTTGCGGGGAGAAACAGAGGTTTAGAAACGCTTCTATTGTCCGCGGACCTTTCTGCATTATTTTGGCCTGTGTAGTAAATTCACATCATGCCCTGTTGCAGAAGTACTACAACATTTTAATTTGTTTTGTTGGTGATTGTTATGGGAATATGTAAATGTAAACAGTTATGCAAATACCCAAATTTAAATATAGATACGTATACTGGTCAATCACATAAATATCAGTGAATATCTTGAATAAACAGACAAGGCAAAATCTCAATGAAAGTATAAACAAACCTTTACTAAAAATAAACAACAAACATCAATCAAATGTTTTAGACATACATTGCTGAAGAAACCATATATATATATATATATATATATATCTAAACCAAAAACTAAACAGTATAATAGCTATACACACAAAAAAAATATAACAGTTATAATAACCCTAAATGTTATTCCCAAAAGATTGTCCAACTGAATCTTTCCCTCGTGACACTCCTCTTGATCTTGATCGATCTTGATCCTGTCAAGACAGCAATTCCAATAAAATCCCTGGAAGTGGAACTCCATGCTCCCTGAAGTGTCTTATCCTCAATAGAAAGCCAGGATCTCTTAAAAAGGACACCAATCTGCTAGAGAGAAAATAAGACACGGTGAAGCATCACACTTATCATTCCACTACAAATCATGCACAACAGTACATTTGCTGCCTTCCTGACTAAAGCCTAGTAACCTCCATTAATATCTTCCTATAATAGCATTATCCCTCGGTCATCCTTATACTACCAGGGCTGATTTGGATATCCAAATGGATTTCTAATCCAATTCAGTTCCCGGGGTTCTGAAAACAATACAACCCTCTTCCACAAAGCAAACATCAATGTTTCATTTCTTTACATCAACCCCTCATGTTTCATACTCTGACATCCTCTTCAACCCAAATTCCCACACTATAATATTTTGTAGTCAGTACTTTACTAAAGAATTATGGTTGCAAACCCTTTCCCACTCTCTATCACTACTGGGGACAGTACTCGAATGAGCTCTCCTAAAAACTCTTTGCACCACTCTACCATCCTAGTAGCTTTAGGTGGTAGGCAAGGGACCACTATATGGTTAGTGGTAATTGGATAATACAAAAGTCCATATATGCAAACTTTCATCTCTTTTGGTTCTTCCTTGAATTCTTTTAACAGTCTCTTCTTGCTGGATCCACAACTCTTCTGGCAATTCAATCCACCTCTAGGTCTTCAGTCTCCACAGCTGAACTGCGTAATCTGCCCATCTTTTTTTCTTTAGGGCTACTTTGTGTGGCCACCCTCTTCATGAGGAATCAACTACTCATTCTCTTTCTCTGAGTAAATTCACATGTTCTGTGAGCCATTTTTTAACAGGTTTGCAGCTGCAGGAGTACGGAATTACAATGTACTCTGTGACTGGCAACCTTGCTCGATGTTTCTTCTTTGTATCTTTATAATCTGCCACTGTTAATTGTTCTTGCATTATGCTCAAATATACTCAGTCCACTGTGTCTTGATGCACTACCTGTATGTATACAATTTCTTCTTCCAGGCAGAGCCAACTTGTTTGTTCACCACTGGTGCAATGAGAATTAAAGAGAGCATTCGCTTATTCAATCCCAGCCTGCCACGTGTCTGCCTGTTTACATATACATTCATCTGCATTGACTTACTCTGAACCGCAGCACTCACTAATGGTGCTGCTGCATCCACATCCAGATCGTCAGCAGTCAACCCAGAGTCATCCGACATTTAAAACAGGCAAGACAAACGTGTTAATAGAGCTGTCAGCTGGTCGAATATCTACCTCTTTTCTGTCCTCCAGGCTGTCGGTTCTGCACATGGCAAACCGCCATGGCTGAGGAAGAAACATTTACAGGTTTTACATGTTCCCTTAAGTGGTTTTTACTAGGGACGCACGAAAACAAACACCCCTCACTAATAGTTTCCGTACTGTCCCGCTTCATATGATTAAACCCTGACTTCTGACTTGCAAATTTGGAAAGAGTTAAAACACCTGCAGGCACTTCAATTGTCAAAGGGCTGTCCTGCAACACCTCTTTAGTTTCTGCCCCCCTTATCCATACCCCATTCTGTTTCCTTGCCTTATCCCTCCCCCCAGCAACCTGTTGGCACCGATCTCTAGTTGATACTGTTGCCACATTTACCACTGGGAGCACACCATCTTGTAATAATGGGGAGGTCATGGCCCTGTTAATCGTCCTGCCATCTTTATCATTAGGTAGGGGTGGCTCTTCTAAATGTACATTGGTATGTATGTTTAAATGTGGAGAAGTGTCAGTGACCCACTAATACTACAAGGGTTGTAAGCAACTTTGTGTACCTGCCTAAGCCTTCTCACTACCGATTTCCACTTTTTAAACATCTCTGCAGTAGAAATACCATTTATCTCTTCTCTGGGTACACCATTCTGTAACAAGTCATGCCACATTTGCCTTCTAGTCATCCTACTCGGATTCCCATCCGACTTTTGTGCTGAAAATTGCACTCTAGCCTTTTCTGATTTATAAACCCTCTTAGTGTCCTTGGTTTCCATGTTTAACTCTTCTATCTCAGCCAATAGGGTGGTTACATGGTGTATTTTTCTATTGTTTCCCATTCCATAGAGCAGAGATAGCAGGGGAACTTTTAGATATGGCGGTGCAGTCTTTAGAAGCTTTGACCGCATGCTAGCTGTAAAATCCTCCATATCAGGGCCTTCCCAATTACCCTTGTTCAATCCTGCAACACAACCCATAATCCTTACATGATTTATGGCATCTTTAATTGTTACGCATGGGGTCGATGGCTCAATATCTGAGTGTGATGGATAAACTTGTAATAAAGCATGGCGAACCATGTCTACCAATGAAAAGTTCCCCCTAATCTCTCTCACCCTCCGTAATGCCTGCATGAGCTGCAGATTCAGTGTCAGCTGCCCCATACTTATGGCTTCCCTTGCACTCAACAGCACACTGTCAGCTCCTCCATCCCACATGCGTAGTAACCACTCGCCCACATTTTCACCCACTTGCTGTTTATGTGTCTTAGCCAGCTCAATGAGCTCCATATGTGTGTAACTCTTTACCACTTCCTTCATCTCATCACGTGCACCATTTCTCCTTTTCTGCTGTTGTATAATGATAGGACAGGCCTGTCGTCGGTCCAGTTCATTATCATCTTCAGAAAAGGACACATAAGCATCATCGGATGACCGGAGAGTCTCTGCAGGATCCCATGTGGGATCTGCCACCATTGCTCGCACCTTACTTACAGGCTCTAGTTTTCTACATCTCTGCAACCTCCTGTGCTTGATCTTGCTTACCATTAAGTTAGTACATTTCTCTTCTAGAGCAGCCAAATGGCACGCATTACTACGCATACATTCTTTGGTCATAACTAAAGAATCTTTGACTTCCTGCAACTCTGTCTTCAATGCTTCATTTCTCTGCACCTCGCGGCTAAGGGCCTGCACAACTATCCAGCCTGTGGTGGCAGCGGCTTTCCGCTCTTTCTTGGAGTAAACTCCTAGGTCTAAACGTAATGCCTGCACACCAAGTTCAGTACCAGCATCAGGATAGACTGGAGCTGCATATTTTATCAGTTCCTCAGCAATGGCTTTCCAACTACCAAATTCTGCCCATACAGGAATTGTTCCATATTTTGATCTTCCTTGCCCTGCTACAGCTGCTTTCTGTTTGAGTGTTCTGAACATCTTTACACACTATTACAAGCGAGTTCAATGCACTAGACTCTCTACTGTAATATAGGGGTTATGCACTAGAGTTTAAACACACAAACACATGGCTTTAGAGCACTAGAGCGTAAACATACAAATCTGTAACTTTATGCGATAAATGCAGAGTAAATACACGGTATTCTCATTAATAATCTTTACTGTATCCTGCCGACTACGCCAATTGTTGTGGTCGTGGCCTGTTTTATGCAAAATTATGCTAATATTTAAATACACAATTTAGACAAAACACATCTAACAATACAACAATAAATTTGATTCAGGAATACAGTTAAATTATGTAAAGACGAATACCAACAGATGTTATGATGTATAATGATATACTTTATTAATACCTCTAGCGGTAAAAACAATATATCGAAAAAGGTTACCATAACAAAGTTACAGACAGTCAACAATTATATTCTAATAACATTGTAATAACATATGTACTTAACTTCAGAGAGTATCAGCATATCAAATGACTCCTTTGGTGTTCAGTTTCCAAAATGGCTCTAGATACCAGGATCATATAGAAGACTTTAAAGGATTCTTTCAGTAGTTGTTTCCTAATTCTTAGTTACAATACTAGGCACGTAACTAGTCCTAGCTTCTTGGCACTTAACTAGCCCAAGATGGAAGAGCAGCTTTCTATTTCATACTTTTCTCTGGCAAACTTTTACAGCTCCCTTAGCTTCTGCCATGCTGCTTCCTTCCTGTCCTTCCAGTCTCCTCTGTTCCTGATATCCCATTGTTCCTGGCATAGCCCACATGGCTTTTCATGTAGGTAGCCATTATCTATGGTCTTAGATAAACAATAGATGTACACATCACTCACTCTCTAGTGCTACCTGGTGGTAGAGGTAATGCACTTCTTAAACAATAGAACTAATTGGTATTGTAATGTATGCCACAGTTAGAGGAGTGGTTTATCCAAAGGGAGATACAGATATTGCGTCTGTGACGCGAATCACTAATAATGGACGATGCAATCCATGTCCACAACAGTGATCCCTCCTGGTTTTCAGCTATTCTTACTGATTAACAAAGTTTTCAAATTTTGTTGTGATGATAGACTGAAGCCATCTATTTACCAATTTAATTCATGCTTACTGAAAAAGGCTAAAGATGGGAATGGCCCACTAAAAAAATTGAAAAGTGTTGAGCACACCTCACATTCTCCTTGTTTAGGGCTGATCCAATATGTAGTGGTTATAACACTGATCCTTCTGGTTCTGTGTCCAAAGTCCTGTATCAAAGCTGTCATCAAACTCTTCCTGTTGTGTATTATGAGATAATGCCTTTTCATGATGACAGGGTTTGTTCTTTGTATTTCAATGAGAAATATACAATTATGACCGAAAATATAATTTTAAAAAGCAATTCGCTGGACACGGGACAATTTTAGCGAGGTTAACCTCATTTGGCTCTGTGACAGCACTGTATTTTATTTCACAATACTTTTAAATGCTGTATACAGTGAAGATATTTTCCATTTACACTTAGTCATAAATATCACAAAGCAGAGAAAGCAATAAATGTTGCCCTTGGACCTAAACAAGGAAACTGAATATAGGTTCTATGTGTAGCAGTTATTTAATAAAGAGAGAGTAACAATATTTACACAATTGCTCCTTTTAAATGAAAATGTAATTCCTCCTCAGCATCCCTGTGCCCAACAGATGGTTTATATATATAAAACATTTTTCAGAATGACTAAGCCCCTTATCTTTCCCATCCATGTTAGCCTGTCTAGTAGGCAACATATCCATTGCTCGGTTTACAGTTAAACTATGGGAACATGCATCGGTAGTATGTATGTAAACCTGCGGTTCCAATGTATATGAAAGCAAGCACATGCACAGAGACCCGACTGCACAAATAGCAGGTCACATTATGAAAAACACCATGGGAGTTGTTGTTAATTAATAGCTGTAAAGCTACTGATTGGGTACTCCCCTTTTGGAAAATATCAGAGCATATTCTAAAATGAAATCGCCCAGTTGACCACAAAGAAAGGACAGTTATATAAAAGAAAATGTCTTAAATTTACTATAGATTTCCTGAAATAACTTCAATAAAATCGCCATAATAACTTTTTCTATCTTACTTTTGTTGTCTTGACAGGACCCTTTGAACTTGAAAAATATAGATTGTTACTTGTCTTAACACACCCATGTCTGGGTTTATTATATCCTATTCATGTAAATATATCTTAATACATTTAAATATATTTTAAAAGTCATAATTGCTGTTATGTAGCGTATTTGCTCGATTATAAGACGACCCCCCAAAATCTGAATATTAACGTAGGAAAAAAAGAAAAAGCCTGAATATAAGACGACCCTAAAGGAAAAAAGTTTTACCAGTAAATGTTAATTCATGTAAACTATTTTTTTAAATAAAAGCTATGATTGAGAAAAATATTTTTTTTGTTTTTATTTCCTTGTATTTTCCAACCTGTTCCCCAGTTACGCACATCTGCCCCCAGGCTTGCCACACCAATATGGCACTGTGGCCCATGATATGCCTTTTAACCCTCTATATGCCACTGTGCCCCATGGTATTCCTTTTGACCCCCTATGTGCCACTCTGCCTCCAGAAATGCCTTATACCCCTATATCCCATTCTGGCATTTAGGGGGTTAAAATGCATATTATGGGGCAGAGTTGCATATAGGGAGGCATAAGGCATTCCAGGAGGCAGAGTGGCATTAAGGGAGTTAAAAGGCATTGTATAGAGCACTCTGCCTCCAGAAATGCCTTATACCCCTATATGCCACTCTGGCATTTAGGGGGTTAAAAGGCATATTATGGGGCAGAGTGGCATATAGGGAGGTATAAGGCATTTCAGGAGGCAGAGTGCTCTATTAAATGCCCCCTTAACGCCACTCTGCCTCCTGAAATGCCTTATACCTCCCTATATGCCACTCTGCCCCATAATATGCCTTTTAACCCCCTAAGTGCCAGAGTGGCATATAGGGGTATAAGGCATTCCAGAAATGCCCTATGCCCCCATTTAACACACACGCACACACACACACACTTACCAGTGCTTCCAATTTCCTGCTGTATTGCCGGGGCAGCGGGTTGACGTCTCCTTCCGCTGCAGCCAGAAGGAGGTGGAGTTGGCAGCGGGGGTTTGTCTGCGTCCATCGCGGATACCTTCCCCGGCTGTCAGAGATCAGAGTTCTGATCTCTGACAGTCGGGGAAGGTATCCGCGACGGACGCAGACAACCCCCGCTGCTAGCCACACCTCCTTCCGGCTGCAGCGGACGTTGTCTACGCGGATTGCGTAGACGTCAACCCGCTGCTAGTGATGGGAAGTTCGGATCATTAAAGTGAATCGGATAATTTCGATTCGTTCACTGAAATGATCCGATTCATGATCCGAATCTTCGGCTCACTCAGTGTGACTCACAGGAGTTACTGTTTTCCAGTAACTCCGTGCAGGCACACTAACGATTGGCCCTGCCCCTTTCATTATGAATCCTCCCCCCTGCCTCCAGTGATGTCAATGAAGGCAGAGAATCGTTCAAAGATTCGGATCTTACAGGGATCCGAATCTTACAGTGATCCGGATCACTGTAAGATCCGGATCACTGTAAGATCCGGATCATTGTAAGATCCGGATCTTTGAACGACTCTCTGCCTTCATTGGGATTCTAATCATTCAGAGAATATCACCATACTGTTATAAATAATACATTAATAATCACTGCCCCCAGGATTTACATTGCCCTTTACCTGCAACTGCACCTTAAGCTAACTTTATTAAATTAATTAAATTAACCCTCACCATTAAATTAACCCTAAACACCCCATCAACCATGTCTGCCCCTAAAATTAACCCTTAACACCCCATCAACCATGACTGCCCCTAAAATTAACCCTTAACACCCATGAAGCATAACTGCCCCCAAATTAACCCTAAACACCCCATTAAGCATAACTGTCCACAAATTAACACTGAAGACCCCATTAAGCATAACTGCCCCTAAATTAACACTGAAGACCCCATTAAGCATAACTGCCCCCAAATTAACCCTAAACACCCCATTAAGCATAACAGCCCCCAAATTAACACTAAAGACCCCATTAAGCATAACTGCCCCCAAATTAACCCTAAACACCCCATTAAGCATAACTGCCCCAAAATTAACCCTTAACACCTCATTAAGCATAAATGCCCCTAAATTAACACTAAAGACCCCATTAAGCATAACTGCCCCAAATTAACCCTAAACACCTCATTAAGCATAACTGCCCCTAAATTAACACTAAAGACCCCATTAAGCATAACTGCCCCCAAATTAACCCTAAACACCTCATTAAGCATAACTGCCCCTAAATTAACACTAAAGACCCCATTAAGCATAACTGCCCCTAAATTATCCCTAAACACCCCATTAAGCATAACTGCCCCTAAATTAACACTAAAGACCCCATCAACCATACCAATTTATTAGGTAATTTATCTGGAGTACATGCAATTAATTTAGGGGCAGTTATGGTTAATGGAGTATTTAGGGTTAATTTCAGGGGCCGTTATGGTTAATGGGGTCTTTAGGGTTAATTTCAGGGGCCGTTATGGTTAATGGGATCTTTACGATTAATTTCAGGGGCAGTTATGGTTGATGGGGTATAAGGGTTAATTTTATGCTGATGACTGAGGGTTAATTTAATTAATTTAATAAAGTTAACTGTAGGTGCAGTTATAGGTAAAAGGGGGCAAACTCAGGGGAATCTAAATCCTGGGGGCAGTGTGAACATTATTAATGTATTTATTTATAAAAGTATGGTATCAGTAATATTCTCTGAATGATTCGAATCTCTGTAAGATTCGGATCCTTGTAAGATCCGGATCCCTGTAAGATTCGAATCATTGGAATCATTCGACTCTTCGGATCATTCGACTCTTCGGATCATTCGACTCTTCGGATCATTCGACTCTTTGAACGACTCTCTGACTCTATGAGTCATCGTTCCTCTGTGAATTAATGAGCTGTAACCTGACCCCAGAGTCTGTGTCTGAGTGCTCTGCAGATGACTCACAGCTCTAGAATCAGGTTACAGCTGCATGATTCACAGACTGAACCTACAAATGAATCGTTCAGTCTACTGAACCGATTCATCCGGATCACTTAAAAGAACCGGATCAAATGAACGATTCGTTCATGATCCGGACAGCACTACCCGCTGCCCCGGCAATACAGCAGGAAGCACCGGTAAGTGTGTGTGTGGGGGGGGTAGACAGGAGGATCCTGGTCCCCTGCAGCGGTGCGGGGGATCTGGATCTTAGTCTCATAATCAGACCTCTATTTGAGGTCTGATTAGAAGACAACCCCAATTAGAAGACGAGGGGTATTTTTCAGAGCATTTGCTCTGAAAAAAACCTTGTCTTATAATCGAGCAAATACGGTATTACTCAAGTCTCTTGTCAAAGTCCTTTGTAAAGCACCATTTACATTGATTTCTGTTTCAAATCTCATTTGAGATATTTCCTACATGGGTGCAGGACCAGCCCAAGACATTGTGCTGCCTGGGCACAAGTGTTATGCGGGACCTAGGACAACACGGATTATGCACCCACAATGCAGAGACGGTAGCGTAGCACAGCACAACGGGTCTAGGAAGTTCCACGGTCAAGGCAGGCAGCACAGGATCACGGTCAGTATACAAGCCAAAAGTCGGGGCAGGCAGCACAGGATCACGAGATGAGGAACAAGCCAAGGTCGGGGCAGGCGGCACAGAATCGAAGTCAGAAAACAAAGCCAAGGTCAGGTACACGTAGATCAATCAGAATAACTCACGAACCCAGAGATACACAACAGCGACTCTTTGAACGGGCAATGCACTAATGGGACAGGAGGTTTAAATAGGAAGAAGGGCGGGAAACACCATAGCAACCAAAAAGAAACAATTAGGATGACGTCATCGCGACCGGCGCACACTAATGGCGTCGGCGCGAAAAAACAATAAACAAACCGGCATCTACATGTGCTACACCCGCGAGCGCCGCGGGTGTGCCACACCGGCAGATGCACTCGTCGCGGCGGCTCGCTCATGACGACTGGTGCGTCGTGGGCGTGCCACGGCGGCTCGCATGTTATCATGCGTCCGTCGTGGATGCGCCACATCGACGCGCCCCTCCGTCTGTGCTCGTGCCGCGCGCACAGTACACCGAGAAGACGTGCGCGCGGCACGTCCTCTCAGTGTACGTGCCGCGGGCACGTCACACCGAGAGGATGGGAGCGCGTCAGCGCGCAAGCGCCGCCCACCAGCGGCAGACCGGCGAGGGACCGCGGCGGACACGGCAGGTATCACAACAAGCATGAAATACTGCCCCCCACAAACACCAAAACCACCCTCATGCTCTCTCACACTCTCACTCATTCGATGTCTTCCTACCTTCTACACTATCTACTTTACCACAGCTCTGCTTATTCCCTTGGTGATTCTTGTTCTTCTATCTTCTTTATTCCCCCTCACACACTCACATACACACTACCAACTAACATACCAAAAACACTAGAATACTCATACACTAACATACTCAAAGATACATGTTTCCATACTAACATACCCAGACACATCGTTTCACTAAAATACCCAGGCACACATTAACATACCCAAAGACACATGTGAACACATTGACATACCCACACACACTTTCACTTACATACTCAGACAGCCATGCTAACATACCCAGACACATACACTGATATACCAAACACACACTCCACTATATATACCCAGACACACAGACTAACATACACAAAGACACAGGTTCACTATAATACCCCCACACACTAACATACGGACACACACAAACCTACTCAGACACACACACATACATACCCAGACAGACACATGTTTACACATTGACATTCCCCCACACACATACAAATACACCCAGACACAAGCTAACACACCTAGACACACACTAACATACCCAGACAGACACACAAAAGTACCCAGACACACTAACATACAAATATACCCATACACACAAATATACCCATACAGACACCCCCATACAGACAGAAAAACACTAACATACCCAGACAGACATTAACATACTCAGACACAAAAAAACTGTGTACAGCCTCAGCAGATCAACAAAAAAGGAAGATAGTAGTGCACATCAATTAAGACAGAAGAGTAACACAATAATTCCCCTTATTTTTGTGATAATTCCAGTTCTTCAATTATGGTCAATTCTAGAACTCAATATCCCAGTAGGAAAAATATTATACTGTGGTAATTAAACCAATACATGTGTGAACAAATGTTGAGACTCTTTATGGAGCATCAAATGTTCCTATAATATGGCATCAAATAGAGGATGCAAGGTTTTCTGTACATGGTAAAATTGTTCAATTAAACATAGAAATAGCAATCAGACTAAGAATATTAAATGTATGTATACATTGGGCTAAGGCTAAAAATACACATATTTTCACAGGTGTTTAATGCAGCTCATCTACTCTTGCAGGGTCATGCAATTACACTAAGTGATCTCGCTCGACCCTACCTACGCCTAAAAATTCAATAGATAAAGAAGTCCAGGTGTTGGGACTGACAATTGCCCCGTTGTCGCCCCTATCAAAGAGCCACCTGCTATGAATTAATAATGCCATATTGTGATATATTGTGATTGTTTAGAAAGGAGAAATAGTTTAACCCCTTCAATTCCAGGGGTTTTTGGTACCTCAAAGCCTGGAGCAATTTTGCAATTTTTGCGCTATGTCGGTTCAGCGATGATTCTCTTTTCCTGTAAACTATATATTGTTTTTTCAAGGAGAGATAGAGCTTTCTTTTGATACCATAGTTGGATGATTAGCTGAAAATTTTGAATTAGAAATTTAGTAAAAGCTAGCAAAAATTAGAAAAAAACATCTAAGTTTTTTTTCATTTTCCCTCTGAATCCTCACAAAATTAGGTAAAGAGACAGAAAATTCCATCCAGATTTATCAATTTAGGTGTCCTGATTTCAGAAATACCTAATTTATATAGATTTTCCATATTTTCCCAGCACATATAGGCAACATACTATAAGGTGTACATTACTTTATACAAATTTTTACATTAGGTATGATGGGACTGCAACTCTAATTTGAAACAAATAAAACAAAAACACCCACAAAGGTATATATTTCTGTAAAGCAGACAATCCAGGCTATCCTATCAGGGGTATTTGGGCACTCTACATGCAGGTATTTGGCCACCAATCACTGTCAAAGGTGGCCACAGAAATTAGTTCCTGCACTTTTTTCACCAACGCGTCTTAGTATTTTGTAGTATTCTTAGGATTTTTTGTACAGGGTATGTGTTTACGGCAGGGAAATCTATCCTAAATTGTTCATCCACCTCTCCTGATTACGGAAATACCCCACATGCCTAGTTTTTTTGTGTTTTTCTGGACTTTACAGGGCACAAACGGGACCATGCGCGTTATAGATTCCAAACGTGAAATTTTCACATTTTGCTTTAGTAGACCTATGTTTCATTTGGGGCCGCTAAACCCCCATAAAAGTATATATTTCTGTAAAGCAGAAAACCCAGAGTATCTCATCAAGAGCATTTGGACAATTTCCATGCAACCATTTAGCCGCTAATCACTGCCAAAGTCAGCCATTGCTTTAATTTCGTGCACTTTTTTCACCAACACTTCTGTGTTTCTGAGGATATTCCCCCGTTCCCGGCAAGTTGCTCGCGGCCGGCTGGTGTTGTTGCTCCAGGTCCCTGTTTCTGGCCGGCCAAGTTGCTTGAGAAAAAATAAAATAAATAAATAAATAAATAAAATCCCCGGGCGCCACACATGCCGTCAAACCCACCTCCGGGCCAGCCGCGAGCCGCCCGCAGCTGCGGCCCGAGTCCCCATTCCCCGTCGCACAAGTTGCTCGCGGCCGTCCGGCGTGTTTTTTGCCAAGTCCCCGTTTCTGGCATGCCAAGTTGCTTGAAAAACCCTGGAAGTCAATGAGGTCGGATTCGCTGGCCGCATCCGACCCGGGCTCCGTCGACCTCGGACTGACGGGCCGGGTTTTCCCGGTGGAGTCCCTCCTTCGCCCTGGCCCGCCGGCGGATTGTTAGGGGAGCCGCTCAAGTTGCCCGGAGCCGGCTCGCACGTGCCGCCTCCGCCGCAGGCAGCCGGGCCCGGGGTCCTCCGCCCGGGGCTCCCCTGACCTCTCTTTGACTGTGGCTCTGCTTCCTTTCTCATTCATGTTAACGTTTCTTCCTATTCAGCATCTCCAGCTGAGGCTTTATGAGAAAGAGAATGAAGTGGATGACCTTCTTCTTCAACTGCAGACAGAAAAGGTTTGGATATCCATCATTCGCCTTCCAAGGCCAGTTTTGTTAGGAATTTTCTTATATTGTGACTGATGTTGGATACAATTAGCTTTTTTTAGGATAAAGCTCAGAAAGCATCAGAACTGTCTAAGTCTCTGGATGCAACAAAAGCTCATTTGCAGGGGCAGCTCAGAAGTTGTGAGGTAGAGAACAACCATCTAACTGTCCAGCTCAAGGTATAGTCTGATCCACCTCATTTTTCATCTGTTTTCAGGATTCTTTGCATGACGCAGAATGTATCTTATTATATGTATATCATTATTCTTTTTCATTCCCATCTACCTTGTTGGTGCCCTGTTAGCATGTAGAACTTTCCTGGTCCGTTTTAACTCTAGATCATTTGTTGTATTTCAGAATCTGGAGCGTGCTGAAGTCCAGAATAAGATAGAAATGGAGAAGACCAAAAAATCCGCCAGAGCATTGAAACAGTGAGCAGAACGCAGCGAGGAGACGGTGCAAACACTGAACGCACAGCTTGCAGAAAAAGTAAGTCAACACAAGGTGCTAAGTAGGCACTATGACTTGGCGTGCACATATTTCAGTAGTAAGGCGTTGTATATGTTATTACTGTAATTATCCTCTATAGCTATTTAACAGTCACAAAATTGACACTATTAAAAGATCAGTTGGCCCTTCCCCAAAAAGTAATGAATGTTTGTAATTTTTTTTATCGGGTAGTACTTTAGCATTCAAAGGTTATATTGGGGAAGCTTTTATTGCTGAATTCAAATAATTTGGGATAGAAGAAGAGACAGAAAAGTATAATAAATAAAAATAATTGTGTTTTTCTTTGGTTTTTCATTCCGCTCCATATGTATTTGGTTTTTTTGGCAGAATGCAGAACTGGATCGGTCCCTGTCCGACAACTGGAAAAGCCGTCACAGAGCCTATATGAATGAGAAGAGTGAAATGGAGAAGGTCATCGGTACACTGAACAAGTAAGAGGATTCACTAAGTCCATAGCAGGAACCTTGGATGATGCATGAACAATTTTACTATTGTCCTTCCTCACTTATCTAGTCGTATAACAGAACTGCTGGAAGACATTCAGACCAATGAGGAGATGTCACGTCTAGATCAGGAATCACTCATGGAGAAACTTCACCAGCAGAATACAGAGAACACCTTTTTTAAACAAGAGCATGAGAAACTAAAGGTTAGTCCTTCGTACCTCTCACCAGCAGGGGATCAATATGGGTGATTTATTGTAAATGAGTAAAAACATCTTCTTTTCTTAAAAAAGATTAAAACTACTTGTGATTGCTATGCATATGGGGAGATTCTGTAGAATGCCTCCACGCTTTTGCAAGGGGGATTAATCGGCCATTGTGGATTAAAGTGCATATGGTGGCTAGACTGTGCCTTTAAAGTGAGAACATGGTGGACATATCCATGGATGCCCAAGCAAGAGGCTAAAATAATTTGCCTTGTGTGAATCTCTCTCTCTCACTGAATTTTGTATGTGAACAGTTTAAATAAACAAAGCACTCCTTCTGTCACTTGCAGTCTACTTTGGCCACAGCGGAGGAGAAACTGGCATTTTCTCACAATGAAGTACAACAGCTGCAGAGTTCCCTGCATCAGTATGAAGGTCTGGTTGATACCTACAAAGATCAGGTTTGTCATATGGATATTTTGCGGGTACACCACTAGTACTGTGCTTCCTCTAGCCACAATCTACATTTCTTGGGGTTTTCTCCTTTGCTGTTCTGAAAAATATTTGAATTGTGCCATTTCATATACAACCTAATAACTTTGTAATTGTCTTCACTAATTGCTATTTTGTTATCAATAAATCTGCACCAGCTTTGTGTCTAACATGTTGGTATTTTACATTACATTACAAAGAGAATAGGGCCTCTGCTGCTAAATGAGATGGTCATTTACATGGAAAAGACAATATGCTTTATAAGTTTGCATGAGAATCTCTCCTGAAATGGAAGTCCCTATTCTCTTACAGGTTGAAAAGGCTCGGATGGAGGCTCGTGAAGTCTGCAAGCAGCTGGAAAATTGCGACAAAAAAACGCCAAAGGATCTGGAAGTTGGAGAGGTAAAATATTAACCCTATTTCCTCCTTGGATTTGGGATTTCATTTCCGTTCCATCACAAGACAAAGGGAGTTGACATAGCTTGTGATGTTCAGGGCACCTGAGAGACTCTGGTATAGAGCAACCCACCTTTTATGGCTTTATACTGTATCTCCTATAATTTTTCCTCCTCCTTTTTCATCTTCAAGTAAGTAAAGTTAAAACTTGTTCTGGATGTTATTACCATACTTCATTTAAGCTGCACTCAGCCAGTGACACTTCCATAACTGAGTATAACATTGATCTTACTTTAGAGTTACCATGCATGTGTGGAGATGGTAAAGCAATCAGAGAGGAAACTTCAAGATTGTCAAGAACTGCTGCTGGATCAGGAGCGAAAGAACATAGAGCTCACCAGTATCATCTTTGACATGCGCACTGGGGTAAGGAACTGGCACAGCAATAACTCTTCAAGCAAGGCATTTGGGTCTAAGACATTGTTGTTGCCTTAAACCCCTTGATGACAATTGCCGGTCCGGGCACGTCACGGAAAATCAAGTCGTTAACGACAACTGACATGCCAGGACCAGCACGTCTTTAAACGGGTGCAGAAAGCGATCTACTTTAGCTTTCTGCACCCAAACGGTGTTGCTGTAATGCCTCGACCTCGAGGCATTCAGCAACGCCACGATCGTCACTCGGGGCCATCTCTGGCCCCTCCCCGGAGAGCGGTCACAGCCGCCGCTGCCGGTGATCTTCACCATCAGCAAGATGGTGGGGTAAAAAACAATAAAGACGAAAAAGTTGAAAATACAGGTACTGCATTCAACCATGCAAGTCAATGGAGCCCAGCTTTCTAATCACAGTGTGATTAGTAAAAATAAATTAAAAAATAAAATAAAATTAATAATAATTAGAAAAAAATAGTAAAAAAAACAGTAAAATGTAAAAATAATTTCCCACTGATGTCACTATCAGGGGAACCTTCAAGTTGAAAAAAAAATGTTAAATTTTTTTTTAAAAAGGCAAAAAAAATAAAATATATATATAAAAAATATATTTTTGTGAGCAAGTCCTAAAATTAGCATATTAGCTTAAAACAATTCTCGCATGGAAAGAGTTAAAATACTGGCATATTAAATGCCCATGGGGTGTCTACTTTTAAAAAATGTATGATTTGATGGGGTAAAATGAATTGGCCGGGTTCAACAATGTCCCAAATAACACGGGGGGAAGGATGGCCACACATCTAATTTCCAATTAGAAAAATGCACACGTACCAAATGTGACCTTTTAGTTCCCCCACAAAATGACAAACCCATGCATGTGGAGTATCACTGTACTCAGGAGATGTTGCTGAACACATATTGGGGTGTCGTGTGACAGCGGCATAAACCAGGAGCTGTAAATTCATACATAAAGTAGGTGTGTGGGGGAAAAATACACACAAAAAAATACTACTGCAAACTTAATGTGTGGTGGTAAAATGTGTGCATGCAAAGAGTTAAAATACCAGCATTTAAAATACCCTGGGGTGTCTATTTTTCAAAAATATATGGTTTTGTTGGGCACACTGAAATGGCCCGGCTCAAAGATGTACCAAACACTGCATGGGCAGTGGATCCCCAAATGCCAAAGTTCAACATTGAAAAATGCGCATGCCCCAAATGTGGCCCTTTTGCCCCCAAACAGCCAGGCAAAATCATTCATGTGAGGTATCTCTGTGCTGAACACATATTGGGGTGTTTTGTGATAGTGACATATACGAGAACCTTTTAATTCATACCTGAAGTAAAATGTGTGTGACAAAACAAATGCAAAAAAAATTACTACCATAAAGTTTGACAAAGGCTGATGGTAGAATTAGTGCTTGGAAAGGGTTAAAATACTAGCATTTGGAATACCCTGGGCTGTCTAGTTTTTAAAAATATATGATTTGATGGGGTAAATTGCGTGGGCCAGCTTCAAATATACCCGAAATGGCACATGGGAGGAAGAATTACCAGATTTGGAAAAAATGGCTTTGAAATAGCAAAACGCTACTTGTACTTATTGCTCCATAATGTGTAGAAAAAAGCAAAAAAACATAAAAACACTGGGTATTTTTAAACTCAGGACAAATAGTAGAATCTATTTAGCAGGTTTTTTCATTACCTTTTTTAGATGAGTAAAAGATTTTTCAACTAAAAGTTAGAAACAGTAATTTTTTTCTAAATTTTTCACCATATTTTATACTTTTTTTTAATAGTAAATAATAAGATACAATCAAAACAATGTCATCTAAAGAAAGCCCTTCTTGTCCTGAAAAAAACAATATCTAATGTGTGTGGGTTCAGTAAACGGGGAAGAAGAAAATTATAGCTAAACACGAGCAGCGCAGAAATGTTAAAACGGCCATTGTCACGAAGGGTACAAAAAGTAAAATCAGCCTTTGTCACGAAGGGGTTAAATATGTCTGTTATTTATATATAGATTTTCTTGGGGGGGGGTATTTTTTTCTTTTGTCTAACCACTTAATCCCCAGTAACAAATTAAATGTTTTTATGGGTGTGTAGAACAGTAACCAACTTTTTTTTTTTTTTCTGTATCCCTGAACATATCTCAAAACGTGTGTGCTCTATTTACACATTCATAGCTGCTTCACTTCTTCTGGGGCTGACAGTCATGTGGTGTTGACCAGTAGTTAGTGTGATGTTACTGCAGGCTATAAAAGGTTAATAAAGAGGGGTTTTGTCTTGTTACCCTTTAAAGGCATATTTATTTATACAAAATCATGGAGCATTGGACTGGACTACTAATATCCTCTATTTGTTTGTGTTTTTCATGTCTTCCTTGTTCTTGTATATGATATATATTAAGACATGTTGTTTTGGCAGATGGAGAAACAAGAAGAAAAGGTTTTGTCAACAAGAGAGAAGTACCAGTCTGCTTTAGAAGAAAACAACTGTTTAGTTGCTAAACTAGCAGATCTGGAAAGGTAAGTTGATCTGGATGTTTTTCACTTAAGTAATGATTTACATCATGACGATTATTATTCTGGAAGAACGATTCTTTCTTTCTATTTTTCTCCTTTTCTCCTTTGTGTTTGTGTTGAATTATTGCTAAGTGGGTGATGGACAAAATCTGACCACGCATCCTTGATTGGCTTCTTTTTTTACCAGCAAACTGGATGATGCAGGAATCCAACAGAAAGATCTTATGCAGATTGTGGCCAAACAAGAAGATTTTCTCCAGCAGAGCTAGTGGAAGCTAGAAGGAAGGGATCGTGACTGCGCAGCTATGGCACGCCAGCTGAATGCTTATTTTGCAGAACAGGTAGGATGTATATGGTGGACACCCAAAGTGTCACAGAGCGCCTTAGGCAATTTCATCCTAACATCTGAAACTTTTGCAGGTTAATCAAGCAAGAGAATGTGTGACATGTAAAGAAAGGGCAACACAGTCTAAAATCCTGGATCCTGGATGTTGGATATCTATGCCAACTTGTTTTTGCAGAAGTGGGTCTTTGCAGTATCTATGAGGGGAACTCTGATCTCTGACAGTCGGGGAAGGTCTGCGCGATGGATGCAAACAACCCCCGCTGCTAGCCACACCTCCATCCGGCTGCAGCGGAAGTTGTCTACGCGGATCGCGTGGACGTCAACCCGCTGCCCCGGAATACAGCAGGAAATTGGAAGCATCTGAAACTTTTGCAGGTTAATCAAGCAAGAGAATGTGTGACATGTAAAGAAAGGGCAAGACAGTCTAAAATCCTGGATCTTGAGACCCAGCTTAGCATAACCAAAGCTGAACTGATTGAAATCCTCTGCATCAAAGAAGAGGTGAGTATATGGTCCAAGTCATCTAAAAATAAGAGTTTATGGAAGCCTAAGCATAGATTTTTAAAAAAAAATTTAAGTGTTGTGCTAGTTTGTTGGATATCTATGCCAACTTGTTTTTGGAGAAGTGGGTCTTTGCAGTATCTGCCAGGCGCATTTGTTTGGGCAGGAGTCTTTTTATATCCTTAGCAGATGCCTGTTTGACCTACCTATACACCTCTATCGTCACACTGCAGTCACCACCCCAGATCTGGAATGGGCTCATGCAACATGTGACAGATCGGGACTATGAGGAAATGTCCATAACGATTTTAAGTCCTGTCTGACACAGTTGTGTGGCGCTAATATCAGAACTCATTCCTCATGCACATTTCTCCCTTTTCTGCTATACATTGTTCCCCTGGATGTTGCAGTAGATAAAGTTCTGGCAGATGATTTAGTTTTTTGTGATTTATTTTTGTGTACCTCAATGCAACTTTTTATTTTAACTGCTAGCTACTAATTTAAACAAATGCTGTCCACTCATTTTGGTTTTCTTTTCACGACCAGACTGAATGCCGGTTCTAGAGCTGCCTGCAGGATCTAAAAGACAAATTGGAACTGTCCGAGAGCATCAACCGCGGCATGCAGGCCTACGTTCAGTTCCTGAAATCCTCTTACTCTAATGTATTCGGAGAGCCTGCCTTTTCCAGCACTCTTATTCACCCTCAATCTCTGATGTAGAAAGGGTTTGGAAGTCACTCTTCCAAATAAACCAAAGTTTGAAGAACGCCGGAATTAAGAGACAACACCATATCTCTATAACATCATATATGACAAGCCACTGTTGAGATTTTTGTAGCTATTGTAGTTGTTTGATAATCTTGTTAAATCAAAAACTAGAAAATTTTAAAAATTAATGTAGATCTTCTAGAGAGAAACGTATGAAAATCTAATATTTATATTTCGTGTTCTAATGATTAAATTCTTTAAATTTTTGTTTTTGTAATTTGATACAATCTAATTCACAGTGTGTGATTTATAAATAATTTTTATCGTATGGTAAATGTAATTATACCAGTACTGTGGATTCATGTTTTATTATAATAAACTGGAAATTAATTTTTTATTGTGATTTGTTACGGACATTTACAAAATAAATTTTGTGGTGCTGAGTAAAAGGATTGTGGTGGTGCTAATTTGTACTAATTGTTCCAATGCATGGTATTGGATTGAGGGTAATCTGGGATGAAACATTAAATCGCTAAATTTTAAAAATGATTTTTCTCCATTGCCTTCAACACTCATTATGTACCATTCTAATATACGCACACTATTAATTTAACCCCTTAAAGACAGCTTTTTTATGCTCTAGGACCAGAGCAATGTTTTTCTTAAACAATTTTTCTCTTTTTCAGTTATTGGGTATTACATCTATCTATCTATTCACCCATCAGCAAGTCAGTGGGTGGGATTAGACGTGTGCATTCGTATTCAGGCGAACATGAAAACGAACACAAAGAGTGCATTTTTATGTTCGTCCCGAAGAAACGAAGAAGCGGCGGTAAAACGTACACAAAGATGAAGACGCACAAAACGAATAATCTTCGTCTTCGTCTACTAATCTCCCTGGTCCCCTGCCCATCTAGCCTACCTTATCCATGCAGCATCACAGGGGTTGACGGAAGCGGAAATCCGTAGGTTCGCCGTCAGGGGTTAAGGGGCCATGCGAACGACTTTATTGGTCGCCTGCAGGGTCCTCCTCTGGCATCAACCAATTGACAACATTGACAGTAGAAATCAGAGACAACATCAGAGACAAGCCACTGTTGTGATAGTTTCTGTAGTTATTGTAGTTTTTTGATAATCTTGTTAAATCAAAAACTAGAAATGCTTAAAAAAATTCTATTAAATTGTTCATTATTTTTAATCTCCCTTTGGTGTTTTTAATTCTAGAAAAAGCTTTTTTTATTATTTATTTTTGCCTATGTCTCCAAGACAAGCCACTGTTGGGATCTGGATTGGCTTTACGTGTGACTCCAGGTTGCCGAATTTATGGAATGCTAGCAACCTATTCAATTTTGACTTTATAAACCATCTCCATGGATATTTATAATGTTTTAGTTTCCTTATGTATATTGAAGTTTTTAGATAATCTGATGAAGCAGATCAAATCCTGGGTGACACCACAACATACCAAAAGTTAAGGGAAGACCCAACAAAAGTGTTTCGATGCAAACTGAGAAATGTATTAGAGGAAGGGAGAAATGCTGTGATCTTAAAGAAAAATGAATTTAATTTTCATAATATTGAGTTCCCTAAAACAGCTGTCTTTTATTTTTTGCCAAAGATCCACAAAAGTTTAACAAATGCACCCGGTAGGCCCATTATAAGTGGCATTAATTCACTAACCAGTAACATGTCCCATTTTCTCCTTCGTATGTACAAGACACAAAACACATTTTGAATATTTTAAAAGACATAAAATAGACATCTAATTACCTTTGGGCGACAATAGATGTCTCCTCTTTATACACAGCGAAGTTTTACAAAGAGACACAACCATAAACCCATTACAAAGTAAATTTATTCTTGATTGCATTAGTTTTATTTTGAAACAAAACTATTTTTGGTTCAATCACAAATTTTATTTGCAGTTATGGGGTACAGCCATGGGCACCAGGTTTGTACCAAGTTATGCCAAGTCAAGTCCATCTGGACCAACAACCCGTTTGGTGCAAATCTGGTGCTCTGGAAATGCTAGATAGATGACATTCTAATTATTTGGGAAGGATCCAAAGATCTTTTGGACCAATTGGTTACATGACACACCGAAGGGACAAGTGGCGCCTACTGGAAGAAACTGCACAAATGATAATGACTTCTTTAATCAAAGTCAACAACTATTAAAAAAGTTTGAAGAAAGACATTACCCATAAGAGTTACTCTTAAACACTTTTGAACAGATTAAGAAGACTAATAGAGAAGATCTTCTAAAAAAAAAGAGATTTAAAATTAAAATAGGGGGTTTGTTTTTTCCTTTTTTAACAAAATACAATGACAAATGCGTGTGAGATTAAGAAAGCGATAAATAAACGTTGGCCTATTTTTAGACAAGATAACATATTGGGAAACTATCACCCTGAAATGCAGAAAATAATTTGACACTAACTGTGGGTCCAAGTATTTTACCAGATCTAGACGCAATGAAGGAAGATCATTTTTTATCTAAGAAAACCCCAGGTTTTCATCGGTGCGGCAGATGCAAAATGTGCAAAATATGTAGTCTACAAAATAAGAAGATCACTACTTTTAGATGCACAATAACCGGCAAAGAATACAAAATAAGACATTTTATTCATTGCAAATCCCATAATGCTGTTTATTTACTAGAATACAAATGCGGTATTCAATATATCGGCCGGAACTCAAGGACACTCAAAGTGCACTTTTTTATTCTTTATCATGAAATTACAAATATGATTAAATCTGTAAGATCAGTTATTCATGTATCATTGAAGATAATCAGTAGATACACATTTATTTACACTGTATCTTCTCTTTCCAGATGGTTGAAAAAAGTTTCTGACATCAGATTGCTTCTCCTTTAATAAGACATCAGTATTTTATTGTTCCCCTTTAGAATTGTTAGATCGATTATTGGGGTTTCATCGTATATATATATAATATATTCAATCAGTTTCTTAGGTACCATTTCATCAAATGTAATCAGGTGATACACTATTAGAATTATGCAAAGGTTAATAATTGTATTTAATCTTCTACATTTATATAATCTTTTATATTTATATGGTGTTCTGTATATAGTATTCTGTGGGTTTGATTTGTTATAAGAAGATTTATTCACTAAAGATTTAGTAGACAACCTCCGCTGCCGGCACTTCCGCCAGGGGTTCTATGGTGGAGCACCGGCGTGACATTACCTTTCCGGTATTAATTAGATAAAATACTGCTTTACCATTCCACGCATGCATTTTTTTCTCGAAAAATAAATTTTTCTTTAAAAGAGCAGCAAACTTTAAGGGTACGGCCTATAATCGAGCCAATATGGTATTTATTTATTTATATATTTATAAATAAGTTCAGAAATGTATTCATACAATGTATTTATTTATTTATATTAAAAATAGGCACTTTATTTATTTAAGCAGCACTTTATAAATAATTTTAGTTCTATTTATAAAATATTTTAGTCCTACTTAAACACTCACTTATTTAAACATTACTAAAAAAATAGAAGTATCCTTTTATGTATGGGGTTAATCATTGCTAACATACTGTAGCACTTTGTTTAGCATATGTATGGAGATAATATCCTATTTTTATTTGTAATAAAGTGTTACTATTTTAATAGTGTCCTTTATTTAGTATTCGTTACCCAAACTTGGGGTATTATTTAGGGAGTTCATTATAATTCTGCAGAATTGATTTTTGGGACATTATTTAGCTACCATCAGTAACAAATGTTATTTGGGGATCCGTCTCTATCCCTTTAGAGTGACCTTTAATAGTTTAATAATATAAAGTGAACTGACGTCACACGTAACTAACATATATCCTTCTATTCCATATAAAATCATTCAATAACTTTAAAACATCTCTTGTGTCTCTTAAATAAGCTTTCATAGAGACGGCTATAGGTTGTGATTACTGATCTATATATTCGTGAGAAATCAGATGAAGTGGATTGGATGTCGGATATTATTGGTCGGCCAAAAGGATTGGTAACGTTTTTATGTACTTTATGGTACCTGCAAATTAATATAGCTCCTCCAAGGTCAATTTGATTATATAATGAGGTAAACAATTTTATTAACTATTTTCCTTAATGTCATTTAAAAAAAAAAAAAATGTTTACTTATTTTGCCTGACACCAGAAAGTACCATTTAAAAAAAAATAATAGCCTTGTACACACAGATATTGCCATATTAAAAATAAAAATGATCTGGCAGTGTCAGACCATAATAGATGTTTTGTAGATAACTCTGGCTAAAGCTGATAAAAAACCCAGCGATTCGTTGCACCAAAAACTAAAAAAAAGATAATTTTATTTTCTATCTTCCAAATTCAATTTGAAGCTTGTAGTTTTCTAACCAACGTTTGAAGGAAGTGATTTCCAAAAGGGAACTGTGATTAGGAACGTGTTGTGGACCTCTTCAGAATGGAACTGGCTGCTTGCCCTCTCTTCAAAAATTAGAATAACCAATTCGTTTCATAAAGATTTCTATAACTGCTGGTGTGACAAGAGAACCACAGCCCAACTACACATGTACAGTGATATTTGTTATATTATAATTAATTATATTTATATCATAATTTCATTTTATATTTTAAGTGTCTCACCAGTTACTGAAATTAGCAGAGGGTTAGTATGAGTGTATGATGTGAGATGGTGAAAGCCTGTATCTTTACTGCAATCACCTAAGAGTAAAAGTGTCTGTGGAGTCAAAGTAGTTTTTAGCAAGGGAAATGCCACAGCCCTAGACAGAGAATCCATACACAATTCCAAAGAGTATTATTTATGCAAAAAAAAAAACAGTTAATTTTAATATTATATAGTGTATTCATATTGATTTATCTTGCTTAATGGATGTAGTGATCCCAAGATTTTTTTATCTAAACCTCAAGTGTCCATTAGCCCTTAGGTCATAATAACAAAATTGAACATATCTAAGTTTTAAATTGTGGTAACATACTGAGTAACCAAACAGCTACAAACTCCAAAAACAATCTCCAAGCATTTGCTTCTAGTGTTTACCTTGCTTTAATGCCTCTAAATGTGTTTTGTGATTGATGTACCTTTTGCTACTAACAAATGCTGTTTGGTGTGACAATTGTTAAAGGTACACCCCAGCCATACATATTATAACTTTAGAGGTGTCTTTACATTTTCATGTGCTACCCAGTGATGTATTGTGGCAGGCCTAGGGAGGAAAATCACTCTCTTGGGCGATCAGGACATTCAGTATCTTTAAGAAATGGAGAGCTAGGATGTCATATCCCAGGGCTCTGTGTCTTAAAGGCACGGTGCTACTTTTAACCCCTTAATGACAAAGCGCGTACATGTTGACCATGCCCACATGATCTATTCACTGCCAGTCGCTAGCTCAGCAGGGTTTTTTTTGGGGGGGGGTCTAATGATTCAAGTAGACAATCAATTGGTAAAAAATAGGACAATGGTGGTGCTGCAGCTAATCCTAAGGGTGCCTTTTTATGATAATTAATCTAAGTATATGCATTCTCCTTTGATGAGGCCCTGTTGGGATGCTGGTGTACCCATTTAAACAAAGTTTTATTCCGCACAAAATATTAGTATTTTTTTAAGGTACTTTAGCACTTACATAAAAATTGTGTGTTTAATTATGGTGGTGGAACAAATTACTCATGTTAAAGTACACATCGGAACTCACTGTGGTTAATATAACTGCAATTTATGTTTTGTAGAACTTTTGTGCATAAACAAATACTTTCATTTTTTAATTTATCCAACAGTAGGGCACAATTCAAATTTATTCCATTATTCATTACTTCTCTAACTAATCATCAGTTGAACCTAAAAAACAAATGTTCTTAATTTCACTGACCAGCAGTGGCGACTCTAGAAACAATATAATGGGGGGGGCACATACGATACCACAGTCAAAACTGGGGGGGGGCATTAAAAATTTTCACCATTAAATCATATTACTGAAAAAACATATATATATACATATACATACATAATACTTGGGCATTCAACATGGGAAGCCTGAAGCCACAAGTTAGTGCGACTAATCCTTGAAATAAATATATAGAGTAAATAACACAATACCATAACTTTTCCACTAAATGATTTCAGGTCCTTGAATGTTTTGTCCCCTGAAGTCACTATAAATTCAGGAGGGCGTTTTATCTCTGGATAAGTAAAAATAGTTCCTACTGTAAATTAAGTGCCAGGAAACAGATAACCAAACACACACACAGGACAGGCTTTTCTACATCGACACCCAGACAGACACACCAGGATAGGCTCTGCCACACCGACACCCAAACACACACACCAGGACAGGCTCTGCCACACCGACATCCAAACACACACCCCAGGACAGGCTTTGCCACACCGACACCCAAACACACACACCAGGACAGGCTCTGCCACACCAACACCCAAACACACACACCAGGACAGGCTCTTCCACACGGAATCACGAACACACACCACGACAGGCTCTGCCACACCGACACCCAAACACACACACCAGGACAGGCTCTGCCACACCAACACCCAAACACACACCGCAGGACAGGCTCTGCCACCCGACACTCAAACACACAGCCCAGGACAGGCTTTGCCATATCGACATTCGAACACACACACTAGGACAGGCTCTGCCACACCGACACCCAGACACACACACACCAGGACAGGCTCTCTCACACTGACATCAACAACCAAAAACACACAAACAGCAGGACACAATCTACGACACAGACATCTACACCAGGATGGATTTTCCACACTGCATTGTCGTTGATACCCCCCTTAGTGTTTTTGCCCCTTGTGTATTGATGCCTCAGCCAGCACCTTTTTAGTATAGATTAATGTGGTGTACTATTTGTCTTAATGCCCCCAGCAAGCCCCTCCCTTTATTATTGATTTATGTGATGGCCCCATCACATATACTCATTATACATGCATTTTTAACTACATAATAAGTATTTATCTCTTGAAATTGAAATATGATTTCAAAATAACAGCTAAACTGGCAGTTTCTTTAATATTAGATCCTGCTGCTGATATGTATTAATATTAGACCCTGCTGCCCATATATATAAATATTAGACCCTGATGCCGATAGCAGCTTTAGATCAACACGTTATTACATAAACCCAGCTTTGCATGTATAGATCAATTGAAATTCACTTGTAAACTCCGCACTGAAGGTATAGATCAAATAAACAGAATCAGACATACAAATTCTGTATTTGGAGGTATACAATAATAATGTATGGAAACATAACATAGCAGATATGGATCTACAGAATAACACAAAAACCCAGCTTTGCAGATAAAGATTAATTGGAATTCACATAAAAACTCAGCATTAAAGGTATAGATAAAACCCCTAAATTACAGGCACATATCACAGACTGCACACCCCAAAGCCAACCCAAATTATACACATAATACTTGCCCCAAACAGCCCAGCACGAGTCAACTTTGTCCCCAAACAGCCAGACCTGTGCCATCTTTGTCCCATAAACACCCTGCCTGTGCCATCTTGGTCCCCATGGCTCCAACACCCTGCTTGTGCCATTTTTACCTTTCCACAATAATACAACTGATACACACAAACACTTTTACAGTAACTCACTAATTCACACTTTCATTCACATAATTCATTCACACTATCATTTATTCTCTCACACAAATCATTTATACATTCTGACAAATTAATTAATTCTCTCCCTCATTCAGACAATTCATTTACATATTAATTCATACTCACTCATTCACACTCTTTATTTCAATATTCTAACTACACTCTTTCTCACTACCCCCCCATTTCTCACTATCTACTCCCTCTCCCTCCCTTACACATTTTCTACCCTCTGTCCCGCTTTCTATCTACCCTCTCCCCTACAGTGCAGTAAGATGCTTGCACTTTTTTTAGAAAAGGAAAAACGTCAGTTGAGATCTGTAAGATGTCTTAAATTACGTGACTAAAAAAGCATGTGGGCCACAAAGTAAAGGTTTGCCCACTGCAATTAAATGAAATATAGCCCTTCAGACTCCCAGACACAGTTTTTGCTGAGCCAGTGCTAGAGCTGACTAGAAGAAAGTATGCTTAACCAAACACATTTCCTGCAGGGCATTTAGCTGGGTCCTGTTATTATACTGGCTATATTTGTTTGAGAATATTTTCATTTCAATTGCTAACATGTAGTTATGTATAATTGTATGTATAATTTGCTGTGTATTCATGTAGTTATACTTTTGCCCATACCCAGTGATCCCTTGTTCCCATGAGCCCCTGGTGTCTGTGACCATCCTCAGGTCCACTCTGTGCCCCACACTCTGAATTGTTCCCATGAGCCCCTGTGTCTATGTGACAATCTCCCGGTCCCCTCTGTGCCCCAAACCATTGCATTGTTCCCAAGAGGTCCTCCAAAGCCCTATTGGTCATAGTTAGTGATAAGCGAACCAGTTTGTCCTTATAACCTTTGTGGCCTTTGCTTTCCACTGATAAACATGAGTCTGTTTTGTGCCCAAGCTTGTGTCGTGAGCTCATGTTTCCCGTAACAGGAGGATTCTGCAGATCCCATGCATTTGTGAGAGACACCACAAAATTTAAAATGGACCACACAGCCTATACATTAAAGTGCATCATCAAGCTGTAAGTAATGCTTAATCAGAACCCCAATAGCACATGATAATTAGTAGGGTTCAAGTGTCTTCTTCATCTGGCCAAATCCAAAGGCCTTGTTTATGAGAACACCTTAATTACCTCAATTCTTTTATTCTGACCAAACTTATACTAGATGCTACTAGTTATTTGTGATCCTGTCATGGGAAGGCATTAATGTCTACTTTACCTAACATATAATGCATAAAAAGAACAAAATAATTTGCCAATTATTTACATAACATGGCACATATACAACACCCTTACCATATTTGTTGGCCTGTTTTAGCCTGTGATGTGATTGTTGCTGTCTTGAACTTAAGAAGAAATAGATAAACTAATGTATCAGATGTATGATGACCAAAGTCCCGTTATGTTTGCAGATCTCAGACTTACAATACCTGAATAAATAATTTACTCTGCTTATACTCAAATACATTCAAGTAAGTAGAAGAGTATCATGTCAGCCAATGTCTTACGGATAGAAAAGAGAAGAAATATCCTAATAAAAATGGTCAAAAAACACAAACAGTCATCGGCATAACAATAGCCAGATAAATCTCAGCGAGGCAGACATGAATTGCCTAGTACTTGTACAAGGGTCCCAGGTGAAGAAACATAACTGGCTATGCTGAAAAAGTGAATTACACTCTGTGTAAGCAAAAGTCTCTTAATGTAGGATTTTACCTTCCCGGAGTGTCAATAGATTCTGTGTGAAGAATACTACAATGTTATGGTAAATGTGACCGAAATATACCACACTATTATATACATTAAATTTGCACACTAAATATACACACTGCGGTGCCCCCGATTGGAGGATCAGGATGGCGTCACCTCAGTGCCTCCATATTAGTGGGAGTTGCCGCGGGGTTATGTCAGCGGAGATGAAAACAAAGAAAGATAGATTAAAGTAGATTAAAGATTGATGATTGAAGCTAGAATAGAGAAGTGAGATGATAGAAGATGAAGAAGATGCAGAGGAAGATGCAGATGTGGTCAGCAGAAGCGGCAGAGAAAAGTAGGGAAACATTTAGATGGCTTGAGAGAGTGAACGAGAGTAAAAGAATGAGTATGAGAAAGTGAGAGAGAGTGATTTTTTTGCAAATCAAAAATGCCCCCTAATTTTCAGCCAAAAGAAATGGACAGGGAAGGAAAACGAATGGGCCACAAAGGAACCAAATTGTCCAAACAGTTTTTGGCCCATTTGCACATATCTAACATATAGCTGTGCAAGTACTTTAGTAGTTAGTGGCAATTGCACAAACAACTCAAAACTCATAAACATAAATAAAGTTGCATTGTTATTTAAATATTTTTGACAACCTTGGAAAGTACCGTATTTGCTTGATTATAAGACAAGGTTTTTTTCAGAGCAAATGCTCTGAAAAATACCCCTCGTCTTATAATCGGGGTCGTCTTATAATCAGACTTCAACTAGAGGTCTGGCTATGAGACTAAGATCCAGATCCCCCTGTCTCATGCCCCCCCCATTTAACACATGCCCCCCCCAAACTTACCAGTGTTCTGACTCCCTGGTGTGTAGTTGGGGCAGCGGGTAGACTTCTACGCGATTCGTGTAGGCAACTTCCGCTGCAGCCGGAAGGAGGTGCGGTTAGCAGCGGGGGTTGTCTGCGTCCATCGCAGGAGAGTTCCCCGCACCGGTTACTTTGCCTTTCGTTGTTACTTTCACTCACACTTACTTTTGCTCTCTCATGCTCTCATTCACACTCTGTTATGCTCTCTCCATATCTCCCTACCTTCTCCTTTGACCGCTTCAGTTTCCCTGTCTCGTTTCCAGTAGCTCTGCTTCTACTCTTGCCTCGTCTTGTTCTTCTGTCTTTTTTCTTCATCCGCTTCTCCCTGTGTCTTTTTTTTTTCATCCACTTCTCTGTGAACTTCTGCAAGAAGGCAAAGCCTCCAGGCACACCCTCTCTTCCAACTGGAGGAATGGGAAGAGGCTGTCCCTAAGGGAACGCCCTTTGTGGAAGTACTCCAAGAGCCCAGAATAATGAAGATGGATTCAAGGAGAAAGAGAAGTGTCTCTGCACCTCTTACCTGGCCAGAATACCAAACCATTGGGTGGTTTCTAAGCAACAAATAAACCACGTGTAAGGGGCTGAAGCTGCTTAAGAGGGCAGTGGGTCAGTGGGCAGGTAGGAGTCTGAGGTAGCTGAAGGGTACAGATGGGGAAATGAGGAAGTTGGGAGAAAGATGGCAGCTTAAGGGGGCAGTTAGAGGCTGAGGGATCAGATAGAAGGGTGAGGTGGCTGGAGGTGGTAGTCTTGGAGGTGAGATATGTGAGATATCTCACATGTCTCACATATCTTTACTCCAAATGTAACAGGACCCACTTTTGACTGATATTTCCACAGAATATTATCCCAAAAGTCTAGGCGGTCATCAAGATATATTTGGCAGCATCTCATTCATATTGTGGAATGGTGAACACTGTGTGGACAAGCAGTTCTTTAAATGTCAGGTTTTTTTGTGGCCTCCTGGCTGGCCACTCCTTGGAAGGTTCTCCTTTATTCCAAGTTTTCCATTTGGTTAAATGGTTGATCTAGTAAGTAAGGGACAATCACATAAGGCCAGGTAGAATTTTTTCCTCTGAAACATTTAAAGTGTAACAAGTGTAACAAATATCCTAAAATACAAGAAATTTGGAAGGAGCAAATACTTTCACAGCACTGAACCCCTCAAACATGACTTGTTTGTGTTGTATGGATTTAAGGACATTGAATATAGTATAGCAGAACATGCCACTTCAGATAAAACATATGGATTTGGCACTGCAATACTTTGCTCATAAACAAACTGACTTTTAAATAGGCAAAATAAGTCCATATGAGACTTATCAGGAACTCATATCTATGTTTCTATGCCTACCTGTCTCCTTTGCATATTTTTTCTACCACTCTTCTTAATATAGAAGTCTTATTTTGCTCCAACGCTCCAAACTGTTGGTCAAAAGCTGGACTGCAACAGAGGTGTACTACATAGGCAATAGCTACACGCAGAGACACTGGCTGCAGGTTCCTAGGATGCTTGTATTGTTGTAGGTTGCTCACCCACAAGATAGATCACCCATAGATCTACCTATATCCTACCTGAGAGTGTGCAGACCACCTCGAATTCTGAAGATCTGTGCGACCAGAAACAATGTAATCCAACATTTGTCCAACAGTCATGGATGCCTGACAGTGGATCTCCAATTCTGGAGATTTGGAAAGACAATGAATGTGTGTGTCTTCATTACCAAGTAACATAAATAATGCAGCATATTAATGTATCTACCAGTGTAGAAATCCAGGTAGCTCAATCTGGTAAAAAAATACCATGAGGGCCTCCATGGCAGCACTTTATCTGGGCTGGTCAGTGGTCAGCAATATATAAAAATTCTACGTGTCTTGAAAAACATGGCCAATGTGGTCACCTTATTGTCATGTGACACAAAAGCAGATACAAATAGAAATGGAAAATGTTTCTTAAAAGTCTATGTTTCATTCAGAGGAAAGACTAACTTGGCTGGTCTTCTAAAGTTTATTTACTTAACATAACATTGAGTACAATTAATGTTTTGTCTAAGTAGAACAAAGCTTTAATTACCCACTGTGTTTCAGGACAGATCCCATGCCTGTATTCAGGTTTAGGAAACAGAGCTAAAGGTTTCTGTGGCTTTTAAGATCCTTATTGAATTCCTGACATTTCTAGGCTTATATTAATAAATAGACTGGTTGATAAGACAAAACTGAATATCCACCCCCCAAAAAAACAACATTTTTAAAAAGGGATTAATCTACAATTCATGCACAGGCCAAGTATATAGCAACATGTATAAAAATCACACAATACACATCACACAATAATAACATATTTATTCATATACATACATAAATGCACATGCCTTTGCCTACTGACAATAAATGTGTACAACTGTGTACAAATGTGTACAACTGGCAATATATAATCATTGATGCCAATCATTTAAATCCTATGATTCCCATAAATGAAAAATGCATGTCTGATTTGAACCTTAACAAAATTACCTTGCCCTAACTTTCACCTTATCATAAAGTAACAATTGTATGTATGTTTATCACTATGTAATAAAAGGCATTATATCCACTAGGGACAAGCCATCACAGACACCCTTAACAAGAGGGACAAATTATTTACTTTCAATAAACAATCAAACCATTCAAAACAATACCATAAAATAATTTGCAAAACAATATTGACTTGTGCCTATAAACCAATACCATAAGAGAGAGCATACATAAAAACTATGTATTGGTCTAACTAAAGGTTTTTGTTAACTGCAATGTGCATTTTTTTAGATTTACAATTCATTATGTACTTTACAGAAACTGATTCAAACCTAGCAGGTTATGGGTAAAGAGCCTCCTAGTGGTGATAAGGTGAACTGCAGCCAGTAACCCAAGCATCCCTGACTCTCCCCTGATCAGCCTTTTAATATATCCCCTCCCCCCCTTTCCATCAGCCTGCAGGAGCTGGTGCAGAGATTAAAAGAACACAGGGTTCTGACACAATCCGTCCACGTTCAGCCTGAAAATGTTCCTGCTCCTTTTGCATTTGCATTTAAAAGCAAGACTGCAGAATTAACACAGTTTCTGGATAAGCTCATCAGAGCTGGCGAGGGTCAGGAGGAGTGGATGCTTTATGAGCTACTGCTGCTGCAGTGCTGTGTCTGTGTTTCCTCTAAGGAAGCTGAATAAACACAGCACTCTGCTTGTGAATGTGTGTATGGGGAGTGTCTTCAGCTTGCCTGCCCTGCTGTGTGGGTGCATATATATATACAGTATGCCTGCCTGCATCTAAGCTAAGGCTGTTCCAATCTGTGTAGAGGGAAGGACCCAACTGCAGAGGCACCATCAGGACCACTGTTAACATCCTCTGGTTGCTTCATTCCTTATCCTAACCTGCTTTGCACATGAACAGGATTTTACTTGTAAGATACACAGCTATTTCCTTGGACCAGCCTTTCCGGCTGTATCAGCCTCTCCTTCTGTTCCTTTCACTCATCATGATCTGATTCTTCAATGCAGAGTGAGCAAGTTAGCTTACATAAATGTTAAGGAAGAGGAACAACTAAAATAGGGTCCAAGGAAGTATAAGTGGTGGGTGGGTATTGTTATTCTTGAGAAAAGAAGAGGAGAAAAGCACTTCTCCATCTCTCCCTCACCTTCTTTAAGAATACACTCCTTGACACTCCTAAGCCATCAATTCTTCGCAAGAAAACACAGTGGGACAGTTACAGTGTTATCCTGGATATTAACCTGGAAGCGTTAAGAAGACATGGTTTGGATCTGCAGAGCCTGGGGTGCTGCTTTTTTCGTGGGGATTTTGTGCTGCATCTGCTGCAGAGCCTTGAGTGCCACCCCTGCATCCCGTAAGTCTATCACACTGCTTCACTATCCCACTTCTTCACTTGTTGTTCTTCACTGCTACTAGCAACATTGCAAAGGTTACATATCTCCATGATCAGAGCTTTAATCTGATTCAGAAGGTTAACACTGTATTAGGAGTTGCCTCCAGGCACACAGTTTAACATCTTAAGAGTTGGCCTTTCTTGAAAGTTGTGCAGTATATCCTTTTCATGGTATCTTTTTGTGCTCTGATTGTTTACCCTTGGTAGTTTTACTCAGCCATACAAACCTTTGCTTAGTTTAATTTCACTATTTGAGTTGTCTGATTAAATATTAGCCCTAGATAAAATCAGCTAATGCTTGGCATCCAAAGCTTTTATTATTAATTACATTTGTTACATTGACTTAGACCCCTTGGATACATTTTATACAAGTTTGAGCCTTTATGAGCCAAATGAAATGAAAAAAAATAAAGCTAAAATGTACAAGCTGGATCAGCCTCTGAATCCAAGAAGCTTTAGATATAGTAAATTACATTGAGATGCATCACTCACTTATTTCCTGATTGATCTACATCAGATGCAAGTGAAAAAAAGTTCACTGTGTATACATACTATCACAATTAGCTACAGAATGTGTTAAAATATATTCTTTTAATTTCTCTGTATGAAACATTGACTATAGTCGAATATGCCTTTTAGAAATTAGATATAAGAACTGTGCAGGTATAATAATGCATATTATACAACTCAGGACTTCAACTTTTTTTGTAGTTGGGTGTACACCACTGAATTATTAAATGAGAAATACAGTGATGGTTGTGCCTATGAGTTTAAGTAAATAGCCTATTTGCTGTTTTAGTTTATTTGTTGACTTTGGGATGTCATCCAAGAATTTTAACTGGTCAGGGCGAATGAAGGTGTATAATTCAGATTGTAGTCTATAACCATGTTCAGCCCAAGTGGGTGGCTGTGACAGTAACAGCATGTTTCCCTTGTGGTTGATTGAATAGCAATAAGGTACATCAACGCATGAGTCTACAATGCAGATTATCACTAATGGACTCTCAGTTGACCATTAATAATTACTGACGTTTAGTCCTGTAAATGCCTTAAATGGGTGCATCTAGTCGCTGTGAAACTGCTCTGTTGTATTCTACTGTTGTAGGTGCTTATTGTGGGGGGGTTGGCTACATAGGTCTGTCTGGACTGATTTAGTTGACTCCATCCAAGTTAAACATGCACCTGAATAGTTTAATTTTACCTCTAAAACCAATAAGTTTTACTAGACAGCTTTCCTTAAAATGCATAACCCAATTTTTTTATTAGTTTAGTGTTACAAATTCATGATGTATGTTTTGCAAATATTTATATATAAATATCAACATATAAATATAATAATATTTTTAGGTGTTTAATGTTTTAAGCATTGACAACATACCAGGGGAGATTAAATGCAACTATACATGCTCCATTCTAACATTCAATAAAATATTAAAGGATGATTGAGCAATAGAGATCATATAACAAGCATATGGATTTTCGACCTTTTCAGCCCCAATGGTCAACCCTGTGGCATACTAAGAAGAGTAACTTGGATGGTTTTTGTCTCAGTACCCACTGATATATGTGTCTGTATAAAATGCTGCTTTCCTTGCAGTTATCAGTCAACATCAGGTACTGGACAAAAGACATGTGAATGGAAAAGTTCCATGCTTTGGTTTCTGTTTCGATTATTACAGTCTATGCTACAATGTGGTTTTAAATTGACACAGCAATTGGTTCTTGGTTTTTCTTATGTCTACTTGATTCAAAATGTGTATTTGCTAATTAAAACTATAATTAAGCAGAATAAGTAGTGTCACTGTATTGTGTTATTGAAGATTGACCATCAATCATTAACATAATGGGGAAGGGGTGTATATTCCCTTCAATATGTCTCAATAGTTAATTTTGCGAGGGTTACACAAAACCTAAAACAATTTTGCAGAGTTCTGCAATCCATTATCTGTATTCTTGCTGAATGCAATATTTCAGGCACCGTGGACTTTACTGTATCCGTTTCGATGAACAAATACCAACCAGTATTTTTAAATTTGCATGTAACATAATCCCATTTAAAACCTGTCTGTAGGTATTGCCTTAATGGGATTGTAAAATCAATACTTACTCTCATATGTAGGCACATCCACTATTCAATTGCTTCACTGCACACATGCATAATGCAAGGCAAACTACTACCAATTTTTTTCTAAATGCATTAAAAAAAGCTAATTTCAGCAATATGTTTACTGTAGAGGTATATATATATATATATATATATAACACAGTCATACAAAAAAACTTAATCTACCCTTTCATTTCTAAAATGATAATTGGTTACACTGATAATATAATATTTCATTATTTTGTTCATGGTTCCAATTGTTTGATTTTTTAAATTAAAATTGAATTTTTTTTTACCACTATTTACTTCAAAATACGTACTGTCGGTTTTATTCTCAGAACTATAAAAGGCTATAATGATCATCTCAGCCAGGAGAGGTCATCACTAGACAAAAAGTGGCACGCTCTGTTTATTAAAATATTTGCGTTGCCTTTAAATTTTCCAGTGATCCACTGGAAAATTTAAAGTGTTACAAAAGCTAATAATATAATATATATATAAGCAGGCACCAAAGGTAGAGCATTTTCATTTAAGAATAAAATCAATATCTTGGAACTAAAAGCTGTCTGCATAATATCCGTATTTCAGCATTTCTTCTGTAGTTTCCTACTCAAGTAGATATAGCAATTTGCAGTGTAGGAGTCAGGCTGCAGAAAGTCACAGTAGACCTCTAATGTAAATGCTGACTTTTCACAATTTGCCTTCCTTCTGTTCAGTAAGTACCGTGAAGTGCAGCTCTGAGCCGTGCATGATGTGTGAGGTGCTTAAAAGCATTGCTTTTGATTTAAGCAAAAGTTCATGACTCCACTATTGTCTTCAAGCAGCACTACCATAACTCACGGACAAGTGGAAGTCATTCATGCGCTTCTGTTTTGGAATCCGAGACCTCTTGATGGGGAAACCCAAAATAGCACTAATATGTGGAGGGTCTCGACCTTCCAGACCTTACAATCTAACTTTGATGACCTAAATTTAAAGATCTATATAGATACATTAACATGTTTGTTGATCTGGCCTCTAATTCTCAGACGAGACCAAGGACTGATTAAGATTTGAGACTCTTAAGCAGGTAAAAAGAGGCAGGCAAGATGGGCTGAATTTGTTTCTAATATGAACAAAAGCAATTATGTCCTCTATTGGGAATTTTGCTATGATTACTAAGAAGCACCAAGACAGGGCTATATTAAAGGGATGCTGGAGCCATCACAGGCACTTTAATGTGTATGATAGCTGAGTTTCACCTTTAAATTAATAGTGCCAATGTATGGATGGCTGTAAATGCATTTACTTTGTTCCAGCGTGCATTCTCTGCCAGCCAGCTCCAGCGCTGCCTTGTGCAAAAGACGCATGCAGCAAATACAGACTTGAAACTTGGACTTTTTTGCATGTTGTATAGAATGCATATTAATGTACTTACAATTAAGTTCTTTACTGTGTGTTATTCCCTCATATTGGTGTATGGGACAATATATATATATATATAGAGAGAGAGAGAGAGAGAGAAATCCTTAAAATGAATATTAATTCATATATATATATATATATTAATTCATATATATATGTGTAGGCTACAGAGCAATTTTTTTTTCCATAGAAATTATTCCCATTTTCCGTTAGGCTTCTTACATGGTACCAATGTAGACTAAAACTTATGTGTAAAGAGTTTGTAATTCAGCTATACAACTATTATTGCATTAACATGGCATTGTGTTTGCAACAAATAAATCCAAGGTTAAACTCCAACTAATGTATGTACTGTAAACCCACATAAATAATTGAAGAATCGCCAGTTCTGTTATATCGAAAACTGCTTTGTTAGAACCTTGAAGTTAGATATATGGATATGATGGATAGAACAACCTCTGTACTAACACATACTATTCACCTAGGTAGAAATATACAGTACAGTATAATGTATGATGAAAAACTTGAATAGGAAAGGCCATTGGTAGACAATGCCACACAGCATAATTAAAATAAAGGTTGCACATAGAAGAATGCTTTAAGAGCCCTGCAAAACACAAAGGAAAGTTTCACAAGAAAGCATTAAAGACATTAGCATTGTATACACTTAAAGAGAATATACTCCTATTGCCCTCATGCAAGCAGTGCATTTTATAGCACATAGGCCCCTAATGCATTTAGGCTCTAACTTTAAAATAATTACCATTTATCTACTACACACTGTGGTATTCCCTGATCACTTTTGATGTATACGTATGTATGTACTTATATATGTACATATTTATATATATATATATATATATATATATATATGGTATTCTGTATATATTTACAATATGTCTTGTAGATGTATCAAACATTAGATACAAGCAGATTAAATACTCTACTCCAATATCAATGACAGGAGGTATCCCTCAAGAGACAATTTTCTTAAAATGTATTGGGAGAAGGAACACTTTCTCTCCGTATGTAGTGCATTATGTGTGTTAAATTTAAAAAAACAAAGGATTTTTTAACATTTCCAAATTCAAATCATCCTCCTATGATTATTTTATTTTTGTCTATGATGTGTAACCATAACATCCTGTTCTAATTACACGTTGCACTTCTCTTCAACACAAAAAGTATGTTTTATATATTTAAAAAACAAACAAAACAATTTTAGTGTCTCTTAAGAGGATTAAGTAATTAAGTTATTAAAAATAGTGTTGCTTGTGTGCTAGCTCACACTTTTGCTTGTTTTCTGATTAAAGCACACACATCCCAGCTAAGCATCCTAGGGGTTCTTTTTAAGTAGGGATTCGGAGGCAAAGTTTGAAAAGTGGCATCATTGCCATAGCAACCAATGGAATATTCCTGATGATTGGACAATTTAGTTGGTTGCTGTGGTTATAAGACTCTTTCTTAAACTTCCCTTTTAAACATACGCAAAGTCATTGTAAGGACCTCTTGTCTTCTCCTATAATGGTGTACACTTACTGACAGGGTATAGTCAGTCATAAATATTATGGAATCACTTGTGGAAACCAGGGAGGGAGGTAATGTGCCACTGGAGGGACAGAAAACTTGAGTGGCTACGAGATTCAGTGGCCCACAAACCACACTATATTTTATTAAATGTGTTTATGAGAAAACACCCAAATGGCAAGTACCATTCTAAAAGCTAGCCATAGTCAATTGCTTCTGGGCTATTTTTTCCATTCTATTCTTTCTGTATTTCTTTACCTCTCATTGTCTGCCTCCACCTCTGCTACTTTCAATGTATACAATATACAATAGTACGGTTAAAATAGTTCATCTTAAGGTGCACTAGTCCCTTATTTATATGTTGCTTGTACTTTCATATATGCTAAAGTCAGACATATATATATATATATATATATATATATATATATATATTAACTGAACTTAGGGTATAATAGATGTATTTACGGTCAAAGGAATTGATTAACTATATGTAGTAAATTCAATGAATGGAAATGTTTTGGATAATGCGTCCTGTTTGCTGATCATTGTATACTTCATTTTTTTTTTTCTGGAATAAATAGTTAAATTTTCACTCAAGTACACTAGCAATGATACTTATATTTTTGTCCTCATTCACAATAGTTGCAATAGTTTGAAGAAAACTTACTGAACACATGCTCACGGGCCATATTTGTCAGCTGTGCTCATCATTTGTCAAATACATGTATGGAAGTAGGACGCTAATGAGTTTTAGCCGCTCCAACTGTCAGTGAGTCAGCACTGCAGTGCTTTCAATATTTTCAATGCCTGATCTTTCACAAACATCACTTAGACATTGACTGATGGGTGCATTTCCAGGAGTTTGAAATCAATTTGCAAAGTCCTTCACAATGAGTGATCAGTGTTATTTTTTTATTTTACAATTATGGTTGTGTTCGCACATCAAATCGGAACTTAGCGATTATTTTATGTTTCTTTATTATTTTTTTCATCCCATGTTTATTTTCATTTATTTATGTTTCTTTCCTAGTTTGATTTCCCGACACATCGACAGCCACTTCACTCATGACTGGCAGACCTTGGCAGACCTTAGGATATGGGCACAAAAAATGGATTTGCTCTCATGAGCATTGCATATACTTTAATATTGTAGAACCCTCTCCATCTGAACTGTGGTAACAGAAATAATCTAGTGATATAACTTAATGACCCATTGCCACTATATCCTCCATCTGGAAGAAGCTTCTAGCTGCTCGTTGTAGCTCACAGGAGTGGAACAGAACACGCAAGCAGTTTGTTTAAGAGCAAAGCATTCTATAATAAATGTTGCATTTTAAATGTTTTTGTATTTAGATTGATTTTCTTATTAACAAATTTTGTCTCTCAAAGGCCTAGCACTATTTTTCATGTGTACACTCGGACACCAACATGTTAAAAGTCCAAAGAAATTACTATTTTTTTTTTTTACTAAGATTAATCATAACTATTTCTTATTGGTTTATTTTTACATATAAACATGCAGTATTTTATTTACATTAAAAACAGTACAGAAATATGTTACATGCAGAGGAAAACTGCATACAAATGGACAAATTTGAAAACCTGGGATGTATGTTCCTGTATTTTTTTTTTATTAGTCAAAAAAGATAAGTTATTTCACTTGCAATACAAGTTCATTTAACACCCAGATGGATGCTGACATGTTCTTGAACATCTGGTATTTTCGGATCTGGTATGATTGGATCCATGCTTCTGGTCAAATTAGGAAAGTTTTCCGGAATATTTCTGATGATTTTCTTGAAATTCTCTGGGTTACTTTTTTCCAATCAATGTACAATAAGTAGCTTTGTACAAGTTTGGAATGTAATTATACATTGTGTGCATCATCATTTTCCATCTTTTTCTTTAATACTTGTTTAAAAAACAATGATAAATGTCCATAAACTATATGTACAGTACTTTGCAAAAGTTTTAGGGAGGTGAACAAATAGACATTAATGGTTTATTGTTATCATTTAACAAAATGCAAAATGAGTGAACAGATGACAGATCCAAATCAAATCTATTGTGATCTGTGATTCTCTTTCAGTTAATGATTGTATTTCAACCTACATATTTAATTGATGATCATTGGTGCAAGTGTACCTAGAAAAATGAATGCTGTTTTAACGACAAAGGCTGGTCATTTGATTTTTTATTTTTCTTATGTTCATTCTCTCTTTGCATTTTGTTCAATGGTAAAAATTAACAATTAACATGTCTATTTTGGAAAGAATTCTTACTTTACAGCATTTTTTCACAACTGCCTATATATATATATATATATATATATACACCATATGGACAAAAGTATTGGGACACCTGACCATTACACCAACAGGGAGTTGGAATGAAGTTTCATGAACTGACTTATTGCAAAGGTGCCATCCTATCATAGTACCACTAATGAATTCACTGAGCTCTTCAGAACATTTAAATGTTTGCAGATACAGACTGCATAGCTAGGTGCTTGATTTTATACACCCGTGGTAATGGGTCTGATTGAAGAGGTGTGTCCCAATACGTTTGTCCATATAGTATATGTATATATACACATACACACACTATATCTAATTATTAAATAATTATTGAATTCAGGTTTTTCAATCAGACCCATTGCCACAGGTATATAAAATCAAGCACCTACGTACGTACAATACTGTGTTAAGGTTTTAGGCAACAAATATACTGTGGCACAAAAAACCTCTATATAGAAATGACTCAGCGCTGTTTGTGATCCATTTTCCATTTTGTGTGATCTAAAAATAAGTGACCCAATTGTTCTGAAAATGGTTTTATTTAAGGGCAATCCAGTCTGCTATTTTTTGGCAAGCATCAACACTCAAACACCACGTTGAACACCCTCAAATGTCACATTTGCCAAGATGAATGTAGTTTATAACTCGTGTATAAATCTACAATTAGCGGAGCCTTGAATATCTTCCAAGAGGTGTCAAACATGATAAGCTTGCAGCAGAAAACCTTGCCTTTTGGACAGTGGCTGAAATGTTCCATTATATAGCCTCCGTGCTGTTGTGAATGTTCTGCTAGTGGCACACATTTCTTTTTAAACAAAGCAAGAAAGTTCTATGTTGGACAGGTACTACGCATAGACGACGTATGTTAACTACATATGATATGAAGCCAAGCATACAGTAAAAGTTAACTCCCATGGGACAAATAACTAAACATAATCACCGTCTTAATATTTGTTTATCTATGAAGTGTCTATTGACTGATGCCAAAAAAACATACAATTTCAAATGTACCTTTAATTTAGAAACAAGGTGACATTATAATTATAATCATACCTGGGATCTCTTCAATAACCTTTGAATTCTGTAATTTACAAAAAAAAACCCTCCTAATTTTTGGTGATGTGATCAAAGCAGATGGTAGGTATTGTTTGCTTATTTTGAATATTGGCCATAAAGTATGGTTAGGAATAATGATATAACAGTCGTTGCCAAGTATAGGCATGTGGCTAATAGTTACATGTTAAGATGAATTCAAATTATGTGAGGAATAATGTGTCGCTCTTTGAACAAGCAAATCACAGAAACATAATAATTTTAGAGTGACAAACAATTACAAATATACAGAACACATTGCAGAACTGCACATTTATCGGGCATAACCTAGTGTCTGTATTTCATGTAAACACATACAAACTTGGGTAATGAAATCACTGAGGTTTAGCAGAGAAGACAGAATGTTTCTAGCCAAAAGGTAAACATTTACAGAAAATGCAGAATTTAGTTTTTGTTTTTTTTATTACACGTGAAAATATAATGGCTTCTCTGAATTTCTGCTTGTGTATTTTTATGAATATGGTTGCATAGGATGCAGCCCATTGAATTAATACGCATTACTTAATTTAATTAGCATTAATTAATACCTATTGACCTGGCATTAAAGAGACCCAGCACATTATTAGCTATGGTAGTGAAAGCAATCATGTTTAAACAGTAAGATGAACTCAACTGTTATATTTTAGAGTCAGTTGTTAGTGATGGACAGCAGTGTGTATTCTCCTCTTTCTTTCCAGGGAGTGGAAATGGGGGAGTGGGGGAGACATGGCCACTTCCCACCCAGTTCTCCTCCAACTCCCAACCCACTTAAAACTAAAAGTAATATTAATCTGAGGTTAGCCCTGTGTATGTGCAGCTTGTGCCCCCTCACAAGAAGGAGAGCTCTGGGTCGCCTGCCCAAGCAAGTTCTCGGGTATGATTACCCCCCAAAAATGTAAGGCTTTGTCTAGGTTAACTCTGGTTTGAGAACTATATTAGCACCACTGCTGAAATGGCCACATTTACTGTCATTTTGCCCTAACACCCTTCAGACAATTTTACTGGCATTTTCACCTGAAGTCCTATAGACAATTTTACCATCATTCTACCGTGATAAGCTCTTTACGCAAAGAATTATTGGTTGAAAGTACATACTGTGCATTATTGCAGATGTCAGGTAATCTAAAAGATACAGAATTTGTGGCCGACGCTGTTGTTTACAGTAGTATAGATACCATGTTGATTTGGCACCGACTTGACTTTAAGTAAGGTTGGAATATATTCATCCCAACCATGGACACAGCTGAAAAAGCAGTCAAGGTGAAAATCCTTCCTTCCCATTCTCACACAGAGTTGCTTGGTACCCTCAAGTAAAACAGTGTATACCCCAAATGTTATTTACAAAGATATTTTTGATATGTTGGGATTTTCATCCCGTCCACTGTGTTCGCACTACCAGACGCTTTATGATCTAGTTTTTAATAAGGATATCATGCACATACCTGAGAACTCTCTAAGTTAGACCAGGAGTCTCCAGGTAGAACTCGTCTTGCCTAGGTCTCTGGGTCAGCTTCTTCTTTCTCTAGGTTGAGGAGCAGTGTTTGGGCATGCCTACTCCATACCCATGTTGTGCCCTTTTTCCTCTTGTTTCCTGAAAAGTTCCTGGCAAATAAATACTCTCTGAGCCAAGCCCCAAGACACAGCGACTCCCCCAAAAGTTGGCTTAAGAAAAATGCTGTAGTTAAGCAACTATTCGTACTGTCTACAAACATGTATACATCCCAGAGAAAAACTAATTTATACAGAGATTCTGACAAGGGGTATTTTTAAAAGGCATGTTAAGCAACATCAACATTCTTCACTGGGAAATTTAAATAATAGTGCAAAGTATCATTTTTACATCTCCGCTTACTGAACATGTAATGCAACGTGAATGATTACACTAGTTAGGTTAAACATTTTGCATTATGCCACGGAATAGAACTCTGGCCTTTCTCGCTTACAATAAATCATAGGGGTACAGAAACGAAATGTTTAACTGCGGGCCTGAAGTACCTGATAGAAATTATTAGTGTCTGTGAATTGTTCTGTGGCATTATTTTAAAAGGTTGTAGTCCTCTGAACTCTCTCAGTGACTGAGCTGTACTTCTCAATGAATTATTGGTAGGACATCTCAAGAAAAAACACACAATACTGTATTTTGGTCCTCTGTGATTGCTTTTTTTTCCACAGAACCTTTGACAATTCTAGAGTGGTAATGCAGAACAATTTTTGTTTTATGGTTAAATGAACAAAACAATACACAAAAGGTAAATCATTTTCAATTGTCAGTTTGCTAAAACTAGTAAATTTACATTGCATGGTAACATTAATCAAGAACACAATATCATATTCTATGTGAATATAAAGGTTTTTATTGATGAAATTGATTTGTGTAGTATTTAAAATTTAATGTTACCAATGGATTATTGAATTGCATACCACTGAATATTATTTTATTTACTAATGTATATATATATGTATATATATATATATATATATATTACTGCCATTTTAAATAAATAATATGACTGTTAGAAGGCTTTTTGATCCAAATACCTTTTAGATGAGATGAGGTAAGACATAATAAAAGTGGTCTCAGTTAATTTGGAAAAAAGCTTGTGGCCAATTGAAAACAGCCAAAAAGAAAGAAAAAAATATAAATTTTATATCAGGGATGGCTGATTAAAAGAAAGATTTTTTTCATAGCGGCTCAATACAATAATAATGTGTTCCACATGTATAGATCTCTATCTCTATCCTATTGGCCCCTTAAGCCAAAGGGAACCTTAGCAGCTGCTTTATCTGCTTATATAGTAGTGTCACCCATTATTGACAGCTCACCATGTGTAAAAAGTAACCCAATACCCATACCTAGGGACTATGCAGGATTGGCTCCCCAGAATGTGCTATTATTGAGGACCCCAAACAACAGTTATTGAGAGGAGATTTACTATAAAATCAGTAGTGATACGAAAACCCAAAATTGCTATTGCATGGTCAATGGGTGATTTATGACTACAAGGATTGAAAGCTATGAATTGAAGGCTCCCCTGTTTGAACATATGTCATTTAAGCCCTGCTTCTCTAGATCTCTGGATCAGTTTCTCCCTTCTCTGGTTAGTAGAGTGGGAATTGGCCATGTCTCATCCCTACCCGCTTCCCTTCTACTCCCCGCTTACTAATATCTGAGCCTCTTCCCAACATGAAGCCAGCCCTTCAGAACAAAAAGAGTTCTAGAACAAAAAGAGTTCTAGCGGCATTAATTATTGAACCCAACATCACCTCATCCATGCCAATGAGGGTTGTATTTGTATGTGGGCCCCTGTTTTCCCATGGTCTTGTGAAACAATGGCGTGTTGTTATAGAGTAATAGGGGGTCTACTGGCTAAGAGTCCTGAATCATGAAGAGAGAACGAATGATAGTGGCATACTTATAGGAACATGTACATACTTAAAATATGAAAGGAAGGGCATATGGCCATGTATAAGTTGAACAAGGAAACAAATTGGTAATGTGCAAAAAACTTTAACTTTCACTGAAAGAATGTTCATTTAACACATTATAGCAGAAAATGTTTATATGGCTCCGCATGGTGACATCATAAATATGAGACGTCAAATTGCATACCATGTTTTTAATAATTAATACACTGGCTGTAAATTCTGCTAGCACAATCTATATATTGATTTCTATGTAGTATTCATGCTGTAACCACAACTTAGCTTATAGTTTTCCTTTTACAAATAAGTAGTATTCTTTGACTAAATTGATGACTACAAATAATTCTTTTATAGATACTTTTTATTTTATTTCTGCATGATAAAAAAAAAAAGAAAGTCTGGAAAGTTCTCTATTTGTACAGAAATTACACTAAGATTTAGTAGACTTAAAACATGGGCTGTCAGATTTTGAATGCTTCATCTTGTATGTTGGCACATTGTGTTGCCTTGTTTTGTTGTAGTGTCAAGGTTTGCTGTTTCTGATGCTTTCATGTTAAGGAACGCTAACTGGCAGAAACAAATGATGAATAGGGACATGCATTGCCAGTGACTGTGCTGCACTTAATAGAATCAAAACTCTAATGAAATCAACCAGGAAGCAAACATGTGTCTTATTACAGGTTCATAACACGTATTGCAGGCAGTATCTCTTGTCTTATAAGTTCATTCTCACAATGTATCTGTCTGATTAACTCTTTGCCTTCTATGGGGGGGTTAGACATTGATTGATTGAGTACATGTTCAGGTTGTGAGTCTTGGAAATTGAGTCTGCCTGTATTATAAAAATATTACATTATTTGGAAATTCAAGTGGTCTGTGTATTCCTAGACAGCATCCTTATGATCTATCGTTTTTGGTACTCTTGCTTGTCTGTGTAACCTACTTGCAGGAGTCAAGATGTTAAATGGCGGATCCTGATGACATTTTATAAAGGTGAAATGGTGGATAGAATTTCACATAGCAAGTGAAGGTTTGCTTGGACTTACTACAGAGTTTTTTTGCAACCCATAAATGTTATGCTTTAGACCTGATAAGTTTCTAAAATGGCTAAATTAAATATAATAATAAATACAAGTTAAAAATATGTTTATAATATTTTTGTTGCTTTGTCTATAGACTTTAGCATTGTTTTTTCCAAACTAATAAATTGACCAACATTACAGTGTTATAAAATATTATCAGGTACGGTTAAGGGTACTGAAGTACTTACAAAAGAGTACTTTAGCGTACTTTAATATGCATTCTTTGCTGATGAAGTTTGACTGTCCCTTTAAAGTACAATCTTGACATTTGTGTCATTGTGGCCAACAATGCTGTACATTGTACTATTCCCAAAGATGCCTAAGAATCACAGGAACATGTTTTAAGAAGTTTCACCTGACTTTAAATGTTAGCACTTAATGTTTTTATTTGCTACATTTGAAAGATAATTAAGCCAACTTGTGTAAACTCGGAAGTGCTGAGGGTGAAAGTGCTTAGGGAAAACGATACTAGATAGCTAACAGAGAGGATATTTGATTAAATGGTTCAGAACACTGATGTCTCTTCCTCGTGCGTAGTTAAACAAATAAAGCTTAAACAACATGACACATGAATATACAATAAAAAACAACAAAAAAACCCATCAAAACAGGATAATGTAAGTGAGAAGTGATAGGGAAGGGGGATTCATTAATGGGGCAAAAGGGCTGAGTATGGGATAGGATCTGAGTGGTACCACACCAAGACAATGAGAGCAAGGAATTATTAATTAACCCAGGGGTGTGATGATTCTAGGACATGACATCTTCAAGTCATAATGGGACATGAAGCCCAGATTCAGGTCTTTTTTAGTGCGTCAAACAAGCCTATGAGTTTGAATTTTTCTTTTGCCTCCTTGTACATCTCACTTACAGTAGCTATCTATTCCACTTTTGTGATGACAATTAGATGGTAGTACATGCTGATGTTCCACTGAAGCTTCAGTTACCAAAATAATCCTTGCTCACAGTCTGACCACACTGCCAACACACTGATTCAGCAAAGAAACAAATCCCAAAGAACACAGATCTTAACCATACATTTCATAGTTTCCTTTCCTGGTTTCATAAAAGTTGAGGTCAGACAATGAAGTGAATAGTCAATACTTTTCAGGCCACTTGCCAAATCCTGTTTTTGTGAACTATTTAAACTGCATACTTTCTTGTTCACCAAACATCATATCTTATAAATAGATTGATCGATAAAAAGACAGATACGTCGGGAAAAGGTAATAGGCTACATCTGTGGTATGTGTATGCAATGGAATGAGTGGATTATTATTATTATTGAGGAGCTATTGAAAATAAAGGAAAACTAATTGGCTACTTTTAGAAAAGGGAAATCAGAAATCCTAAAAGACCAAAAATTGTCTATTATTAAGCACCAATTATAAGTGACACATTGAACAACACCATCCTGTGTCACTTTTGATATTTTAATACATCTTATGGGACCATCAATGTAGAATCTGTTTTGGTTGTAATCAACTTCCACAAAACCTCTGCTCAACCTTTAGCCTCAATTTCCAAACAGTACCACATTGTATCTCAAATGAATACTTCACTTTCTGACTTTAAAATAGTATATCTTACAAACAGTTAAAGGGTTGCAGTGGCTTAGTAGCGGCAAATTTATTGCTAGGTTAATGTTATTACAATGTAAGAAAGCTTTGTTTTTCTGCACACCCAATACAACCTTTGTTAAAGGTCAGAAAAGGACATTATGTGTATCATTATTGTTATTAACATTATTAATAGTAGTATTGTTCTGGGGTTGAATACATTTATTGCATTGCAGAGATATTTTTGCTTCGGGGGTACACTCAAGCCTAGTCCCTTCTTTTTCTATTTTAGAGTCATTCCAAGGTGCACACTCCAAATATTTCATTATAGATCATTATAGATCATAGATATACCAGCTCTGAATGGATAGACAGTGTAAGGAATCCATAGGAGGAACAACAATTTTAGATTTCCATCTTAGAACATTTCTGTGTTGTATAGATGAAGAGTGCTGCTGATATCTGAGTATGAAAGTAGTAAGGGGTAAAGCTGTACAGGCGTGTTTTGGGATTATTGGAAGGTGTAAAAACCTGAAAAAAAGTTGGAGTTGAAGGAGGAGAGACTGGAGAGGTTGAAATTTTTTTTTAGTATGCGGAATGCATTAATTCTTCTGTTCTTCTGCATGTATTTAAGTAAAAACATGCTTACCGCAATTCATCTGGCAAACATCATACTCGACATCAGTAAAATAAAGTCACTATTTGTAATTCCAGTCATTTAGTGTCAACAGAAAAGAAAGCCTATGGTAACATTTGGCATTTGGCACAAACACGATGAATAAAGCATGATACACCTGTAAAGAATGAGTATACTGTTAAAGCTTGCAATGCTTCAGGGTAAATATGTGATATATTCAATGTGTTTGCTACATTCACTTTTCAAAATATATTAGCCTAACAGAAGCAAAAGTAGTTATTCATTGGATGCCTGACACACGCATCTTTTGACTATGGGATGAGATATTAAAACATAATTTGCTGTATTCTCCGACACATAGTTAAGAGCAAGACTGGGTTGAGCTTCTACAACAAGGTAAACAAAACAAGAAAGCTGATGGTAGGTATATACTGGATGACGACATCTATTGATAAAGCAAATTATGCATGTAGCATTCAGCTAATATCTATATAACCTAGCAAGGAATGGCTGGCTGCATTACTACCAACATCCCAGTGTAAAAAAACAAAAGATAATATAACAGACAAAAGCAAAAGATCCAGTCCTGTCTACCACCAGAAATGATCCTATCTGGATGCAAATGCTGCCTAAAGTTTTTCTTGTGCATTTAAATGACTGTATGGAAGATTGCAAATAAATCACACGCATATATATCAATCTCTGGTAGTGCCTCAGTTTTCCTCTATTCAGGACAGTCCAAGGGAAAAATGCAGAAGCAGGATCCAGCCATAGGATCCATACACTGCCATTCTGAGCTCCCTCTTCCTATTGTTCACCCCTGGTCCCTGGATAAACTAATAGAGTTCCTGTGTCCAACAGCTGAGCTAGTGCCTAGGGTTTGTGGAGCCATCAACTTGTGTCCTAATAAGGTCTATTCAAAAGGTCTATAATAAGTATCTTAAGTTTTAAACCATATTGGAATGCCATAGGACAGAGTATCAACCAAATCAAACTAATAGCTTATTGCTGCATTTCTATAAACTCTCAACATGTTATCACTTACGATAATACATTCCTGTCTCCACAATTATGGGCACATTGAAATGTGAAACAACATTTACAAATAGGTGTGATCTAGTTTCATGTGTTTAGCAGTTAATTGGTAGCTGTTGCTTGTGTTATTTTTACCCTTATCTGTTACTCAAGAAGCATGACAGTTGCCTTTACACAAAAAAGATTTTATAGTATTATACACCATTACTTGTAATGGTAATTATGTAGGTATAGCTAACTGTAACTACTTCATTCCTGTACAGATACACGCCAGTGGTCTACCATCCCAGGCATCAAATGATTTATCAATATTTCTACTTAAGTTGTCGAGTCCAAAGTTTAATCATTCAAATTGTAATCTATTTATGTGCAATGATGACCAAATATTAATGTCAATTATGAACACTGATTTGTGAGTGATTAGTGATTAGATCATACACATCGTACAGAAAAGTCAGAAAGTCAATCAGGTCCAAAAGGGCCACACTTAGATTGCGGGTACCAATACAAATCCAGCTGCTTACTCTAGATTACCCCCCCCCAAAAAAAAAATATATATAATGTTTGAACAGGGAAAAGGCAGAAACCAAACAATGGTGGGCAAAACCAGTAAGGTGAAGAGTGTGTTTTCCAGTCCATGTACATCTTGTTTTATAGCGTGTCTCCCTCTTATAATGCTCTCCATTTTTATCACAGTTGTCCAGAAGTCGGCCCCAGTTTCAATCTGAAATGTGTCTGATTTTTTATCTTTAAGTAACATTTTAATACTGGGCAAATATATTTTTCCTCAATGTAGTGTCAAATAAGGTCACACTGCCTTCGTTTGCACCTCAAGAAATGAAAGCAATCTTTTAAAGGTGTATTGGTTTTGCAAACACAAATTCTGTAGTGATCGCATTAGTGAAAATTACTATAATATTGTCTCACTGATTTAAAATGTGCATTATGTTCCCAGAACTGCCAGCATGTAAATTATTAATAAGGTAGTAATCAGAATGTTAATGAAGCTTCCAGTTCTCGTTAGATTTCGATGAATGTACTGCTGCACTGAATTTGAAGAAAAAAATGTGTTTTTAAAATACGTACAAACTGCATGTTTTTATCTATCAAAATATTTAACCCATGTTTTATTTCTCTACTTTATTGTAAATCTTACAATTTCTATGAAAAAAAGTTGATTAAAGAAAAGGAGTATGTAATGACATTCTGGCGGAAAATGTTCCTCTTTTCGCGTGTTTAGCATTATGAGTACAAATATGCAGGCAAAAAACTGAATTTGCAAGAGGTAACGCATTTGACCCTGGATTATTTTTAGAGCAAATGAATCCCTGTGTAATATCATGACCCTGTCTAAGTAATAAAATGGTGGGCGTTTAACCCCTTTGCCTCCATAGTCAAGTGTCATGATTTTTCTAGCCACTCCATCTTAAAGTCACATGTTTAAGTAAGTGGGGCACTCGAGTATGGATCAATGCCAACAGATTCCTGGCACAAGAAGTGTCACAAGAACCAGTAGCAATGTCTGAGGTCACCACAGACTGGCCAATCACAGAGATCACAGTGTTCATGTTCATTGTACTTCCTTCACTCATCACGTTATAGGTTTTTATTTGTATGTGGGGGGAGGATTTCATTTTGGCATTAGGGGTCTGGCTTAACCAAGTGTAAAATTTAGCAGCAAAAAATCTTTAAAAAAAGTTTTAAAGGCTCTTTCCTTTAGTATTTGGAGCTAGTGTTGAGAATTTGTTTTAGTTTTTCTAATTACTAATAAAAATAGCATACTCTATGATAAGTAAAATAAATATGTTCTCTTATGTTCTTTGCATCCTGAAAATATATACGTTTATAACTTGCACAGGTAAATTAAATAATAAAATAATAAAGAAGGGATTTGTCTCTGAACATACATAGCAAAAATGAATTAATTTTCTTGAATTAAATTTATCTAAAATCTCTGGATGTAAAAGGGGTGTGGAACAACAAATGATATGAACATTTAACCACTATGGCAGAGCTTCTTAAAATGTTTCCATCTAAATGTAAAACGGATTCAGCTAAATAAAGTACATCAATATTGTTATGGTTAGATCTTGACATTCTGATGTCTACAACGGAATAAAGTTGTAGGTATTTGTTATTAGCACAATGCAAGTGGTAGAGCCCAAATTTCTTCTATTTTTCTTTAAAACTTTTAAACAAAGATTTATAACACTTTAGGCTTTATTTCAATGTACAATGTGATAATGCTTTTCTAACTAAAGAGGGTGAAAGCAGTCCTAGAAATTGAAATAACTTGGCTAATTACATACTATTTAATTATTCCTCTCTCATGAGTGCTATAGAAAAACAATGACAAAAACCCTAGCATTAAATTAAGTGTGCTGTTTAATGGGGACACATCCTATAGTACTACTCAAAAATAAATTACGTGAGAAAAAATGCATCATTTAATGAACAAGTTCGAAAATAATACTTAAAACAGAAACTGCAGTATTGTTGCATTAATGCTATTAATGCTAAACCCGCGTTCTTTTACAAATAAAATGTTTTAATGGAATCCTCAATCCTAATCAGTTTTCTTTCTCTATGGTAGTCAGTAGCGCCCTGGGTGTCGCTCATCAGAGCGGTGCCACCACGCCGGCACCCCTCCAGAGACGGATAGTAATGTCTGCCGCTAGAGGAGCAGGCTCGGTTGTGGAGATCAAGGATCTCCCTATAACTGGCTTAAAGTCAATCAAGGTAGCGGGAGGACTGTTAACGCAGACCTCCGATCCTGCTCCCTTGGGATGCACGAGGGAACTGCTGCTGTGCGTCGGGATTTGCTGTCATCCTGGCACACAACACTAAAGTTGCCTTCCGAGCTCACTGCACTGGAAGGAGATTTAATAAGAGGAGCCTGGAGGAAGTACGAAGAGGAGTAGGAGGTAGAGGAGGAAAAGTAGCTGTAGTGGGAAAAGTGACAGAGTGGATTAGTAAGTGTATGCATTTTTTTTTTACCACTTTCCAAGCTTTGTATCAGGATTCAATTTAATTGAATTAAACTGGTGGAAAAGGCTTTATTTGGTTGCATTCAATTACTCAGTCATCTGTTTTGGGTGCTTTATTTTTGGTTTGTTTTTTGTCTTCTGTGTGCTGCAGCTCAGTTAATTGAGGGGAGTGGTTACCTAGTTTCACCTGTGTGGGTTTATCTATATAAAGCCCCAAGTAACTCACAGAGCTTGCTCACTTGAGTTGCTTCTGCATTGAGATAGTCTCTTTCCAAGTAGGCTATTTTAAGTAGGAGTTAAAAAGAAACAGGAGTTGGAAAGAGAAAAAGGGGTTCCACAAGGTACTGTATTTATACTGCTATATATTTATTGGACTGTTTTTGTTGAACTATAGTTCTGTACTTTTAACTGTTTACTTTTGACGGGTGTTCTTGTTTAACTGTTATTTTGTAGATTCTCATTTATTTATTTATTTTTTCTTATACTTGATTGTGAGTATGGTTATGGGAGTTAGCAAGATTGATGATCTGACTCAATGCACATCTTGCTTCATGTATGCATGCCTGGATGAATCCGTCCAGGGTCCATACCTCTGCGGCAGGTGTGAGCAAGTGGTTTCTCTGGAAGCTCATATTAGAGATCTGGAGAAGCAAATTGCAACTTTGAGACAGATAGACAATCTTGAAAGGAGTCTGCTGCTCACTGAGCAGAGTTTAGTGGGTGCAGGTAGTGAAGAGGGAGTAGATAAGTCAGCTGGGGAACAGGCATGTAGCTGGGTAACAGTTACACGTGGTGGTAGAGGGGGAGGAAAGAGGGAAAGTTTTAGCTAGTCCTGACCTTGTGCATCCTAACAGATTTGCCCGCTTGAGTGAAGATGTTGGGTGCATCAGCTCAGGAGAAAGGCAGCGGGAGATCAGGGAGGTAAATGCGTGGCTAAAGTCATGGTGTAGGAAGGAGGGTTTTGGCTTTCTAGAGCACTGGGCTGATTTTGCGCTTGGGTACAATCTTTATAGTGGTGATGGATTGCACCTAAATGGAAGAGGGTCTGCTGTGCTAGGGGAGAGGATGGCTAGAAGGCTGGAGGGGTTTTTAAACTAGTGGTGGGGGGGAGGGACACAGAGATCTTTAAAATGGAGATAGCGCAGAAAGGAGAGGGGCTTCAGATCAGAACAAGGGGGGTGGAGATGGGGGGAGGGGCAAGATCAGAACAGAGGAGGTATGTATTAATAAAAATTCTCATAAAATTCAAGAGACTCAGGGTAATATTAAATGTATGCTTGCTAATGCAAGGAGCCTAAATAACAAAATGGGAGAACTAGAGGCAATAGCATACACTAAGCAATATGATATAATAGGCATAAGAGAAACATGGTGGGATGAGACCCATGACTGGGCAGTTAACGTAAAAGGTTATACGTTATATAGGAAGGACAGAAAAAGCAGGAAGGGAGGAGGAGTATGCTTGTATGTTAACAACGAGCTAAAGTCAAATATTAAGCATCTTGAAGGCGACAAGGGATTTGTGGAAGCTTTATGGGTAGATATCAACTTGGGGCAAAAAAAAGGAAAAGAACTACTGGTTGGGATATGTTATAAACCACCTAATGTTAATAATGATGAGGAAGAGCAGCTGTTAGAGCAAATTGAGAAAGCTGCACATCTGGGTAACACGTTAATTATTGGAGATTTTAATTACCCGGACATAAATTGGGATAGAGGGACTAGTAGTTCTGCAAGGGGATTCAGGTTTTTGAACCTGTTAAATGACACATGTCGCAACTGGTACAAGCACCAACTAGAAAGGATACTTGTTTGGATCTGGTGATAACAAACAATGTTGATCTTGTGTCTAACATTCAAGTGGGGGAGCACTTGGGTAATAGTGATCACAATATGGTCTCTTTTGAAATAAACTCGAAAAAGAAATTGCCCATGATGAATACTAAAACGTATAATTTTAAGAAGGCCAATTTCAATAAGATAAGGGCAGCTTTACAACTTATTGACTGGCAAAAACTCTTCAGGGATAAAAATACTGAGGAAAAATTTAGTATTTTCAAACAAATATTAGCAGGGTGCACTTCTCAGTATGTACCACTAGGAAACAAATATAAAAGAAACAAATTGAAACCGATGTGGCTTAGTGGGGACATTAAGCAGAAAAAAAAAAAAAAAGAAAATGGCTTTTACAGCATTTAAATCAGACAAATCAGAGGCATCCTATATAAGATATAAGGAAGCCAATAAAGCATGCAAAAAGGTGATTAGATGGGCTAAACTAGAAAATGAGAGGGTGATTGCCAAAGAGAGCAAAACTAACCCCAAAAAATTATTTAAGTACATAAATTCTAAAAAAACATTATTTTTCCTCAGTATATATTAAGGAGGAACCTATGGCAATGTATATACATAGGACCACTGAGAAAAATTTTCAGTCAAACTGTGATTGGATGACTCAGGACAAGGTGCTGCAGCAACTAAAGAAAATTAATGTTAACAAAGCTCCGGGGCCTGACGGTATTCACCCATGAGTACTTAAGGAGCTGAGTCAGGAAATAAGTGAAACTCTGTTTCTAATCTTTCGGGATGCTTTTCTTTCAGGAATAGTACCAGAGGATTGGAGGAAGGCAGATGTGGTTCCTATTTTCAAAAAGGGTTCAAACTCTGTGCCCGGAAATTATAGACCTGTGATCTTAACTTCCGTGGCTGGGAAAGTATTTGAAGGGCTGTTTAGGGATAATATTCAGGAATTCCTTGGGAAGAACAGTATTATTAGCAAAAATCAGCATGGTTTTATGAAACACAGGTCCTGTCAAACTAATTTAATTGCATTCTATGAAGAAGTAAGTAGAAGTGTCGATCAGGGTGTTGCAGTGGATGTAATCTACTTGGATTTCGCCAAGACGTTTGACACGGTTCCACACAATAGGTTAGTATTCAAACTGAAGGAAATTGGTCTAGATGCTTGGGTAGAACATTGGCTTAGAGATAGAGAACAGAGAGTTGTTATAAATGGTAATTTTTCAAGCTGGTCAAAAGTGGTAAGTGGTGTCCCTCAGGGTTCTGTTCTGGGACCAATTTTATTCAACATATTTATAAATCACCTGGCAGTAGGCGTTTAAAGTCATGTTTCTGTGTTTGCAGATGACACTAAACTAGGTAAAGTTATACAGGGCGAGCAGGATATTACAGTGCTGCAGAGGGACCTAGATAGACTGGGCACACCAATGGCAGATGAAATTCAATGTAGACAAATGTAAAGTTATGCACTTCGGGGTAGCGAATGCACAAGCAACCTACACCCTAAACGGTAGTGAATTAGGGGTAACGACAAATGAGAAGGATTTGGAAATTGTTATAGACAACAAACTAGGCAACAATGTGCAATGTCAGTCTGCGGTTGCTAAGGCCAGTAAGGTATTGTCGTGTATAAAAAGGGGCATCAAGTCGCGGGATAAAGATATAATTTTGCCTTTGTATAAATCAATGGTAAGGCCGCACCTTGAATATGCTGTGCAATTTTGGGCACCTATTCTAAAGAAGGATATCATAGCACTAGAAAGGGTGCAGAGGCGGGCTACAAAATTAATAAAAGGAATGGAGCACTATAGTTATGAAGAAAGGTTAACTAATTTAAATCTTTTTAGTTTAGAGAAACGTCGCCTCAGAGGGGATATGATAACATTATATAAATATATTCAGGGCCAATACAAACCATTGTGTGGAAATCTGTTCATAAACAGGACTATGCATAGGACACGTGGTCATGCGTTCAGATTGGAAGAAAGGAGATTTAGACTAAAGCAGAGGAAAGGGTTTTTTACAGTAAGGACAATAAGGATGTGGAATTCTCTGCCTGCAGAGGTAGTTTTATCGGAGTCTGTACAGACGTTTAAACTGCAACTGGATGGATACCTGGAAAAACATAATATTCAGGCATATAATCTTTAATTATGGGGAAACAGCTTATTGATCCAAGGAGAAATCTGACTGCCATTTTGGGGTCAAGAAGGAATTTTTTCCCCTAGTTAGTGAAAAATTGGAAAGAGCGAAACCGGGGTTTTTTTTGCCTTCTTTTGGATCAACAGCAACAAATTAACAGATATAGGAAAGGCTGAACTTGATGGACGCATGTCTTTTTTCAGCCTATGTAACTATGTAACTATGTAATTCATAAACCCTTTTGTCTCTTATCTAGGTTTTCTCTCCTGATGCTAACTCCATTCACACCCCAATACTCAGACATATCTTTGCTGAGCACTGTCCTGGACCTGACCTAGAGCAGTGCAGTAGCATTCCTTTGCCTCCTTATGCTAAGCTTTGGGATGTAACAACATATCCCAGTACAGTGTATGCGCAACAAGTAATTTCACTATAGAGGATTTGCGGGCTAGGCTGGTTACAGGACTTGTTACAAGATCTCTAATCTCTTCAACTAGCTGGGGGAGCCTGAGCACCTAGGTCAGAATAAGCCACTGCCCGATGTAAAAAGTTCAGTTCACTATCCAACCATTAACTCCCCCTCTCCTCTGCCCACTTAAAACATTATTTAAATAGCTAGAAAGCTTTTTCTGATCACATGAAGGATCCTTATGTCTAGACATGTGTGGAATGCAAAGCTGTCCATATCTGTCATAGTAATAGACAGATATTTGACAGATATCACTCAATATCCTGGAAAACCAATGCACGCAAATGCAATTCAAGTAGGTCACTCAGATTAGGTCACAGAGGTCAAAAGCACCATGACACATGACCCACTTTTGTGTCATGGTAAGTCATAGTGGAATATATATTACAGCAGTTAATGTTACTACCACTGTCTAGGTCACTCATCTTAAAGTTATCATGAAATTCTATTGTATTGTTCTATTCAAGGTACACGCCATGTTTTTACAAACTTGAACCACTTATAATAGCTAAATACCAATGACTCTTTATAAATTAAAAAGCTAATGACGCCAAGTGTATATGTCTACAATGGATATATTGTACATTTCAAAGCAATAAACTGAACATCTTTTGCATGGGATGTGTTCTATGACATTTACAATGTTAATTTCTCATTTTATGATATAATAGCTATGCAAATTATGGTCCAGAAAACTAACTGCGAATAGCACATTAACAAATATCATAGATTAGTAAAAAGACACATGGATTCATTTTAGGGATGGAGTCATTAGAATGTTTCAGGAAAACAATGTGACTATTAAGATATCAGAAATGTACATAAAAAGAGAACCCCTAGTTAAATGATATTGAAATAGTAATAGATGTATGATGCAAAGTTGGGTTTAAAATGTATTCCTGTGTTCTTTTGCAGAGAATTTACATAAACCGTTACACGCTTACACTGCTATGTCCTAAAAGATTTTTTGGTCTTTTATGTCTTTTCCAATAAGTATTTTTTATTTTCTTCTTAGTATTAAAAGGTATTTTAGTATTAAAATAGGTTAGGAGCTGCTTAGGTCAGAACTATTTCACAGGAAGGACAGGGCATAATGAAAATGTTGATGTTAGTGGGCCTGATCAAGCAAAATTCACAAATACATTAAAGGTCACAGGAGTAGCAGAAATCACTAATTTGTTGAGATGAAAATCCTCAGAAATGTTCAGAAAAAGGTTCACTTCAGCTTTAAACTGAAGCCCATTAAATTCTAGGTCAGGCTACAGAAAATGCAGGTAAAAAATGTGTACATAGGAAAAAAGATAAAAATATTAAAAATTACATGCAAATAAAACTATTATAGGATTAAATATTTACTCAGTTTTCCACATTTTTTTTATTTTTATTGTAACAAAATATGGTTTCTCTTCTGATTTTTAGTTGAATTAAGAGTCTTTATCCATATGGCAAGTCTCTGATTTTTGATCAAAATGTTTGTTTTTTTCTGTCTCATTTTTCTAAGCTTTTGAAATTGTAGACATTTACATTTGTACATTGGGCAATAACGAAACAGATTCAAATTTTCCTTTGAAAATCATAAGTACAAAAAGATAAGCAAGCCTTTTTCTGTGCCTAGGAAGATGTTTTGATGTAGAAGCAACAGCTTAACATTTGTGTGTCTGTTGTGATGATGACAGAGCAGCAGTTAGCAATGTTTAAATCACAGTCTGAATAGACGATACATTTATTTGGAGAACAAAGGCATTTATGTATAAACCACATGCCATGTCAAGTCCAGTTCCTCTAAAATGTGCTAGATCTTTAGTCTCACAGTTTGTTCTTCTGCATTCTAATCTAACTTGAGCACAAAACCTTAACACCATGCAACCGATTATTGCGATCCCATGTATATATCTTATATATGTATAAAATGAATCAAAGTGTGTCTTTTACATTCTAGGGAGTAAAAAGGTAATACAGAAGATGGAAACATTTACTGTAAATCCTTTTTTTTATATATATACACATATATAGCTGGGCAGCCTGACTTGTCAAGAGTGGAGGAGTATGAGCATACCTAGGAACTTCACAGGGCAAGTTACCTGGAGCTCTCCTATTTTCTAGAATCATAAGGGGGCAGGACTAGCTAACCCCTAGGCAGTATTATTATTTTATTATTATTATTTATTGTTTTATATAGCGCCATCAAATTCCATAGCGCTGTACAGTATAGAGGAATGAAAGTGTGTAGGTAATGGGCATGACTTGATTGAGATAATTGACACATCGTTCCAGGGGTTCTCTAGTATGAGTATGAGCCGGAGCTGAGTTGGCTCAAATTCCATCATTTAATCAGTATTTTGGACTGTCACGTGTTGTGAGAGTCTGACTTGTCTTAAGACTGGAATGGAAACCTTAGCATAGAATTCCATGAGTGGCTAAAGTTGTCACAAATTCTCTCTTTACAAAGGCCCCCTAAAGTGACGACCACAACGCAAAAATGCACACATTAGCATAGCTGCTCTTCTATACCACTGTCGGAGTTTTACAATGTAAAAGGGCCATCTGATCATCTTACCTATAATGGAAGGACATTAATTATTTAAATAAATAATGCTATAATGGGTCTCTTGAATATGTACGTTTTTGACAGGTAGCAAAAATTAAGCCACAAATTAGCATTCAAAGCATTAATTACATAGCACAATTAACCACATATGAAAATGTAATACAGTTAATATACCCTTGCTACTATTTCTTAATATTTAATGCACTATATCCCAGTGTACAATGGCAATCATATAATAGAAACATTTGTGCATGGAATAACTATTTATTATACTCTAAAAATACCCATATCGTATATCAATACCAATGCATTTACAAATGTATTAGCCCCCTTTCTCTTGCATTAAAAGCTTCTCAGCTTCTATCTTTGCTTTGAATTTCTCCGGAAGGGATGCTAACTGTCATCCTATGGGAGTAGTATCATAAATAATAATCTCTCCAGGAATCTTTATACCGATTTTAGACAACAGAACATTTTAAGTAAGAGGCCTTACATCATCAGTAAAGTATGTGTATGGCAGAAAATATAGGTAATAAAACTGTAAATGTTTAATGTGCTTTTCACACCTCTTTAGAGGTGAATGGGTTAAAGAGCCAAGCTGTAAACATGCTTTGGGTTTACTTTATGAATCAAATTTATGACCCTTGATGCACTTTATTGTCTAAGGAATTCCATTATCATGCCAGTGTCCCTCTCTGTATTAAATGTGTGTAATTTATCTGTTCCTCTATTGACTCTATCATTACTCAGTGAAAATGCTTCTGAAAATACCCTGCAAGAATATTTCTGATGTTCTCTGCCTCTGGGAACTTCCAAGCTTAAAATGGTATAAAAAATAAAAACGCAGACAGAAAATATGGATTGGTAAAATTAGCATGCCTCCCACTGGGACCAAATTTTAAAAAAAGGTATGTAAAGAAAATATGAAACTGGTTACACACAAAATGGGTTTGAGCTCTTTCCTATAGCATGTACCATATCAGAAACGAAGAACGTTAAAGGTGTAGTCAACCATCACAAACAGCCTCAAAATGTATGACAGCTTATTAAATGTCCTTGTAAATACTTTAATATGCAATCTATATTTTGTGGGAAGAAGTGCGGTGCACACACTCTTTACACAGAAGAGTTCCTTGCTTCAAGCACCAAAAATGGTCCAAAAACCAGACCATGGAAAGTCCAGTGCACTGCAGCTCTGGAGCTGAATCATTTCCTATGGGTTAGTGGCTTTTTTTTTTAGAAAACAAATACATATTTACTATTTAACCCCTTTGCGACCTTTGCCGGTTCAGGACCGTCATGAATGATATGAAGGTCACTAAATGACCTTTGACGGTCCTGAACCGTCAAAAAGTAAAATAAGCTTAGAAAGTGATCAACGATCACTTTCTTCGCTTAAACGGCGTTACTGTAATGCATCGATGTCGAGGCATTCAGTAACGCCAAAATCGGCATCGGGGGCCATGTCTGGCCCCTCCCCGAGGCGTCAACAGCCGCCATACATTGTATGGCGGCGGACGCCCGTTTTAAAAGCGTTTAGGAGGCGATCAACGATCGCCTCCTAAACTTAAATGGTGTCGCTGGAATGCCTCGATCAGGAGGCATCCAGCGACACCAAACACTTACCTCTCCGGAGAGCGGTCACAGCCGCAGCTGCCGGTGTTCTTCGCCATCAACAAGATGGCGGCCGCCCTGTAAAAGAAACAAACAAGTTTTTAAAGTTCGCTAGATGGTCTAGAGAACTCTGGCTCCACTTGCAGGTTGAATACAGGTACTGCATTCAACCATGCAAGTCAATGGAGCCCAGCTTTCTAATCACAATGTGATTAGTAAAATATTCAAAAAAAAAAAAAATATGGAAAAAAAAATATGGAAAAAATTAAAAGTGCTAACATTTAAAAATAATTATGCAGTGATGTCACTAGATGAACCATCCAGCAAAATGTGTAAAAAAAATATAAAAAAAAAAGTATTAAAAAAATAAAATAAAAAAATAAAGTTTATTATTTTGAGCAAGTGCTAAAATTTCTCAAAAATCTCAACAAAGAGTTAAAATAAAAGCACTTCAAATACCCAAGGGCTGTCTAATATAAAAAAAAATGGCTGATGGGGTAAATTGGAGTGGCTGAGCTCAAAGATAGGGCATAGGTACAGACTTTCCAAAATGGACAAAAAAAGCGCACTTCCCAAATGTGGCATTTTAAATCTCAAACAACACGACAAATCCATGCATGTCGGGTATCACTGCACTCAGGAGATGTTCCTGAACACAAATTGGGGTGTTGTTTGACAGTGGCATATACCAGGACCTGTATATCTATAATTAAAGTACAATTTGTGTGAAAAAAAATTAAAAAAAATTACTATTACAAAGTTTGACAAAGTGTAGTTGTATAATTGGTGCATGGAAAGGGTTAAAATAACAGCATTTGGAATACCCTGGGGTGTCTAGTTTTCAAAAATATATGGTTTGAATGGGTTAAATTGAGTTAACCGGCTTCAAAGATGTTCCAAAGAGGAGATGGAGGCAGAATGACCAGATTTGTTAAAAAAGATTTGGAAATCATAAAACGCTGCTTGTACTTATTGCCCTATAACTTACAAAAAACAGCAAAAAAACATAAAAACATTGGGTATTTCTAAACTCAGGACAAGTAGTAGAATCTATTTAGCTAGTTTTTTTACTTGCTTTTTTAGGTGAGTAAAAGATTTTTCAAATAAAAGTCATAAAATGTGTTTTTTTTAATTTTTCACCATGTTTTTTTTATTTTTTTTATAGTAAATAAGATGATACGATCAAAATAATGGTATCTGAAGAAAGCCCATTGTCCTGAAAAAAACAATATATAATTTATGTGGGTACACTAAATGGGTGAGGAGACAATTACAGCTGAACACAAGCACCACAAAAGTATTAAAACAGCCTCGGTCCCACAGGGCACAAAACGAAAAATGAGCCCGGTCCTTAAGGGGTTAACACAAATGACAAAGTCAACATTGAGAATAATAAACATTATTATTATTATTAGGCTGAAGAACACAGCAAGATGGGAAGGTCATAGCCAGCAGAAGCTTTTTATCTAAGCAAGACTAGTAACTGCCAGGTTGTAGCTCCATACTAACAGTTATTGTTGCATAATACTTATAGACACTCCTCAACATTTCAGGTATCTAAATTGGGAAAGCAGTATATCCATATTAACCCAAGAGAAAATGGAGCCTTTATAAACGTATCAACTACAACTAAAGACTTCATTTAATGCACACCAGCATTAATCTTCATAGGGTCCAGCTTGTTTCAATCATGCAAATGCGTGCCTACATTCTTTTATTTCATGGAGTCCTATATCACTTTAATCCTGCCCTGATTGCTTCAACTGTAAGGACACTGCTCACATATGCATAGTAACAGCTTCACTAGATTAGAGCTGAGCTTCCATGGGGTTTCAGATTGAATACTTGCCTAAATCTATTTTCTGAATCTCTGTTATTTCTTGTTTAAATAATGCCATTAAGCAGCAAGAAATTGTTCACGACCCATCAGGATTTTCTATTATAGTAAGGACCCTTCACATTAAAAACTAATTAGCTGGCTTTCTATCTTCTTTTTTCTTGTTATTGCCCAATTTTGGAGCGACATAATCTGAAAATCTGAGTTGCTATCAACAATGGTCATTGGTCATATCCTTTGAATAAAATACATGACTCTTGTCTTGGACCTTGTGCTAAAATACAGTACATTTTCTTGAATTGAACAAGACAAATGGTGACTTTTGATTTCTGTTTCTCACTCGATATATCCACATGAATGCACAATTTCAATTGTTTCATATTTACTTTGTTGTGTATATTACAACCCCACCAAAAAATTACAGCAATGACCAGTTACGTATATTATTTGGTATGGACTATGGAGAGCCAGTCCGTTAATTTTGGCTTGATATTCCACTCTCCTAGTGGAAATCATAGAATGTCTTTGAGAACATTGCGAACACTACTCAAGAAATGAGAAGGAGTAGGAGGATGTACACGTATATTAGACATGTGCAAATGGGCCAAAAAACGATTTGGATAAATTTTTGTTTTGTTTTTGGCCCATTCATTCTCCAGCAATGACTTTCGGTCCATGCCCATTTGGCTTGGATGAAAATTCTGGGGCATTTTTTAATAGGGAAGGAAATTTGTTTCCTGGTTCCCAAATTTACTTTCACTCACCTTCTCACACTCTCATTCTCGTGGACTCTCTCACATACTATCTAAATATTTCCCTACCTTCTATGCATCTTCTTCTTCTATCTTTTATATTCTCTCTTCTCTTGTAATCTGCTATTGTCTATCTTCGTCCGCATCTCAGCAGACATAACCTGGCAGAAACCTGCGGTGACGTTCTCTCCTCGCCTAAAGTGCCGTCATTTTGCTCTAAATTAAACTCGGGGCAATTTGGTGACACTTGCAGTGACATCCTCTCCCCAATCCTCAAATCCGGGGAGAGATTGTCACCAGACTCTTACCTTGCCTATGGAGTTCTCTTAATTGTAACTTGGATTCTCTGTGCAATGAGGTCATATAATGCGCTTTATATGACCCGCTGGGTGCCTCTTTTACTGCTACTTCTAACAGCATTCTTGTAGGCAGAATTCAAACAAATGATTTATACCACTGTAGATAATCAATGTGAAATGTATTGAATGGAAATATTTATTAGCCACATTTTAGTGGAATTCACCAATTTCATCAATTCGTATGAAAGTCCTAAAATGAGTAGGGACCCGGGTGCCGAATACTCTAGGTACGCCCCTGGAGAGTGGAGTGTTGATTTAAAGCACACTTTTGAAGGGGGAAATGTAGTCACTAAAGCATGTTGAAGTTAGCTGAAATCCCAACATTATAGTCATCACTGCTCTATTGTGTGACTTATGTATTTTTAGAATTGTCATTTTCTTTTATTAGAAAAAAGCTAGAATAAAACAAATCTTACTGTCCAAGAGTTCCATCATTAACATCCTTTTTTGAACCACAAAACGCTAGCTAATAATACTTACTCTACTTTGATAACAACTTAATTATTTTCAGATATAAAATAGCATGTATTTCCATTATTGCCTGCAGCCGACATGCAAGACCAAAACTTTATTATTTATTAAAACCTTGAAATAAAATGGTACACCACAAAGTATTTTTTTTTAATCTTGCTGATTTCTTTACCGTTGGGACCATATTCCCAGTATTACAGTTAAGCAAAAGAAATATGCTTAGCTTTATAATATTTCTGGGTCTATATTTTTCATCTGCCAGGTAGCTTGCAGCTAAGCAGGAATAATTTAACGCTGACTCTTACAGCTTTGGTAAGCCAGCAATATGCTGTTCTTAACAGTAAGGAAGGCTGGCTTAGGTCCAAATTGTACTCAATGCATTTAATTGTTTCCAATTAATCCAGCTACCTGTACATAAGTGCAAACACTCTAAAAATGCTTAAGGCAGCATATGTTACCATAATATATTATCTAATTTCTGCTCATATGAATCACATTCCAGTTAATTTCAACTGCTAAACCGAGCTAAACCTACCCTTGTGTTAAAATTCACAAGGTGTGATTAAGTAAGAAATCACGAGTACATGATAGGTATAATACATAAAATCATATTTGCACTATATGTAGAAAGGGAAAACCTTTAAGCTTCAGAGTTTATACATAAAAAGCTCCACTGACGTGGCTTTTCATTCACAGATTGCTCTCATTATGGAAAAAAAAGTTATGCATTAAAATGAGATGGCGGTAATTAAAGGTACAAATTAATAAATCACTTAGGATCCATTAATTATTTAATCAGTTAGTAAAAGAAAGGTCCATAAATATTAATATTTTAACGTTAACTACGGATAGTTTCTGTTTTTCCCATAACAGAATACAAATAAAATATAATCTCTACACCTATTTTATATTGTATTTCTATATGTTAACACAGATACATAACGAGAGCAGGGCCCTCTTCTCCTTTTGTATCAGTTTGGCATTGTTTGTGATTTATAAATATTCTACTGACAGCACTATGGCATCTGCTAGCACTATATAAATAAATGTTATATTCTAAATTTATTTCTTTTAATAAAAAACAACAATTTTCATATTTAAAGGGACACTTTAATGTCCCCAATCCACTTACAAAACAAGAATGCATATTAAATGAGTACCTTAATATGCATTTTTCAAGATTAACACTGCAGCTGCCTTCTGCTTATATGGTCCAATGATTTTTGCCACTGATTGGATGCTTAAAATCAATGACGGCGCTGGCCACATATGTGCACAGGGTTCTTAATAGACCCTCACCCGCAGCTGAAGACATCCCCTGCACAATAAAAATTGCTGAGGGTGAGAGAAGGGGCAAATGCATAAGGGGCAGTCTGCAGAATACCCTCTGTACAAAACATTTAAAGGGACCACGCTAGGGTGACACATAAAATACATTTTATATATTATATATACATGTATATATATATATATATATATATATATATATATACTAGTATATATTAATTATTAAGAAGCCTTGGAAACCATGTTGATTTCAGATTTAATAATATACATACACTCATTACAGTATGTATATAGAATGTCAACCCCTCTAATACTAGACATGAGTAGATTCAGAGAATTAACTCCTCTATTACCAGACATTACACACACAGTCACACAAACTGACAAACACAGTCACACAAACAGACAAAGACAGTGACAGACACACAGACAAACACAGTCACACAAACACTGTGACAAACTGACAAACACAGTCACACACACAGACAAACACAGTGACACAAACACAGTGACAAACACAGTCACACACACAGAGTCAAACACACATACCTGGTCTGGTGCTGTCTGCAGCTTACTCTGAGTTAGTGTGAAGGAGGGACTCAGCCTATCAGGAGAGGCTTCTGAACTCTCAGGCAATCAGGAGAGTTGAGAAGTCTCTCCTGATTGGCTGAGATCTCCTTCACTCAGACTCCTCATTCCGGGACAAGGCATTGTCCCGGATTGAGGCTGCCTGGAGTGTTGCTTTAATTGTCAATAAGGCAGTAAATAAATAACTTGCTGAATTCACAAAAAATATTAATGTAAAATGAAACCATATTATCAAAAATATTTTTATAAATACTGAATAGATGTTTTTATCAAGTGATATTGAATCCTACCCTAATAGCAAATAGTAATCATAATGTAAAGTAGATTATACCTGCATGGTAAAAATAATTAAATTAAAAAAATCAGAGCTCTTTTTTTAATTCATTCATAATAATAACCGGTAAATGCAATCATAAAAAAAAATTGCTATTCTCTTTGTAAATCTATGTCATGTCCCAACTTTACATGGGTGTAACATAAAACATTTCATAAACAAATATTTCAATATACTCATGTGGCATTTCCTAGTTTTAAAACAAGGGGATTCCCGGTACTAGAGCTGCTTTAGGAACTATGAATAATGTATTACGCTGACACACTTTTATTCTTAACAACTTCATTCAAATATTTCACTGCGGTGTCTAATGTAAGTGTTCTTGCATAAATCCAAATTCATGGCATTGCTATTACTTATTAATGAGAGTAATAATGGAACCTTCAGTGATAACTAGAAATGCATTAACAGAAACAGCAGAAATACTTAAAATTTACCACTTTATACAGGAAGTGTAAACTGCCAATTGACCTAAATCAAGCCTTTCTATTCCTCCAAATTGATCATATATAAGCCCAATATGCAGCATAACATTGGGAGAAGACCTATAATTTTTTAATTTCATCTTGTATTTCCTGGTATCAAGAACATGAGTTCTATAACTTAAGTCTCTCATTCTCATATTAGAGTTGGAGTAACTAGTGGCTCCTTCTTTGATAATATCCTTTTCATCGCCTGTTGTAAGGATCAGGGTCCATGCTGATGACTGAAAGGACCCAGCGCACCCAAAGATGGAGTTCAGGAGTCATGGCGCGGTAGTGGAGATGGACAGGGCCTGATGCAGGGTGACCGCACTCACCTGGGTGTTGAGTATCTAAGGTTGTGCAGCCAAACACCAGCAACCTGATATAGCAGCGGATGAAGTCTAGAACGAAGTGAAATCCTGCAGGCACCCTGGAACAGGCATGAGACATCACACAAGACTCATGTGCGGGATGCTGCAGGCTGGGAGAATGGAAGTTAAGCAGAGAAATATAGCAGAAACATAACAAGCAAGGGACAGGGAGACCAGACACGAAACATAACCAGACAAGATATACATAATACAGGGAACAACAGGGAACAAGACAGGACACCCCGCTGCCAGGGATACAGGACAGGACACCCCGCTGCCGGGGATACAGGACAGGACACCCCGCTGCCGGGGATACAGGACAGGACACACACATAAATACAGGAACTAGCCTAGGACTGTTTGACAACTATTGGAGATTCCGTCACATCTTATGGCCATAGTATGCTTAGCCCACCACTACGCCAAAGTACTCCAATGACGGTGGGTCCTAATGCTAATCCCTGCTGACAGTGATACGAAACAAACTAAACATGAAACCCAGACACATAGCAATGAGAGACCTACCTGTAGACTGCACACTGGGACAAACGGAACACACAGGTGGGGCATACCTTATAAAGGAAACAGAGCTAAAGCAAAGACCAAGACTGGAAGCAAGGAATCAGAGGTACAGGACAGAACATAGGGACATCCAGGAATGGAGTACTGCAAAGGCAGGAAAACCGTAGCAAGACCTCTAGTCAAGGTCCCCACAGCAAGGCAAGGTAAACTAAAGACGTGCGGCTCCGCAGCCCGGATGGGGCCTGACACCTGTAGGCCATACATGCTTAGATTTAGGTTTTCTTTAAGTAGCATTCTTTACATTGCTTTGCTGGGGATTCCATAAAAAGCACAAAATCAATTATACTTTTGCGTACTTAAGAGTCTTACACACAAAAGTGTCTATAATCTGAAAATAAATCATAATTAATAACTTTAATAAAAAATAAAACATTTCCATTTTTGCTATTTTTAACTTGATGATAAAATATTGAAGTACGCTTATCCTTCACTATAGCAAAGTATACTGGGAATTGTATTTAAAGATGTTTAGGGTGGGAGTTCGGTGGCTCAGTTGCCTGAGGCCCAATTCAAACCAACCTGCTCACAGAAGGGGGTCAGCATGGAAGAAATGCTCAAAATGCTATGTGAGTGATTGTGTGTCAATGCGTCTGTGTTAGAGGGAATGTGTGTCTGTGTGTTACAGTGAGTATGTGTGTCTGTGTGTTATAGTACGTGTGTGTGAGTAGGTGTGTTAGTGTTACTTACAGTGGGGGACACGTGACTCATGAAAGTATTACATGAAGGTATGGCAGAAGTATCACATCCAAAGTATGTATAACATGAACATTGTATAGAAGTGTGTATAAAATTTTATGTAGCAATTATTTGTCAAGATAATATGGGATAACATCATTCAGTAATATAAATATTTTTAGACTTGAAACTTATGTCTCAATGCTATCTAGCACATACTGTATAATATTTGCATGCAATTTAAGGCATTGGAACCCTTTCTTTTAGTTTTAACCTTCACACTGTTATGGGAATTGAGCCAGTGAACATTTCTCCTAAATGACAGAATTAGAACAAGCCATGTGTCACTGAATATGAAGGTTATAGGTCAACAGAGACACAAGTAAAAGAAGGCATTAGAAAATTAGAACAACTCATTTAAGTCATTTTCCACATAGACATATGTCAATATTTGTGAAGTGGCAGAGTCTTGAATTAGCTTAAATGAATTCAGGTCCAGCCATTTCCCTTCACATTGTAAATTCTTCCAGCTGTGGTGGTGTCTATTCCATTTATTTTATTAGGATAAAAAAGAATAATCAAATAAAAACAAATGGTAAAATTCAGTCAAGAAATAGTCAATAGCTCCGCTTTCTTGATAAAAGCAAACTTGAACAGAAACAAAATATAAAGTGCCTTTTGGACATTCTAGTCCTTCAGTAGAACTGAAAATAATAAAGTGATGGTTAATTAGGAAAATTTCTTAATTGCTACTAAAATATATAGTGTTTTAATATAGACCAACAGCACCTGTTTTTTTAAAGACTTTCCCTCTAACAAATAAACACATTTCAGCGTAACTAGTGCCCGGTGAACAGTGGCAAATGTGAACATTAAATAACCATTACAATTTAACACTTAATGCCTCTGTCCAATGACTTTATTAAGTGTAATAGCATGGTGAGTAGCTTCTCAATTTTTACCTCTAATACTGATAAAGTCACTAGTGGGTTTAAATGAGTCAGAGGAAATATTAACCCTCATTGTTTTGTTATTCTTTTTTATCACTATAGTAATCAGTGACCGGAGTAAGATCTGAGTCTATCATAGGCTATGTGTGTTGCCTTCAGAAGGGTAAGGTGGTATTGAGGGAGAAATAATAATAATAATAATAATAATAATAATGTGAATGCAGACTTTGTGGGCCACGAAGAAGAATGTGTAGTTGTATTGCTCGGGGATGAAATGTGTGCCAGCAGTCATCAAAGAACGTACGTGCTAACATTTAACACAGGAGTCTTGGTGAACAACACGAGTACAATGGTTCCTCTGTGAAGGTGTCAAGTGTTACTTGAAATGACGAAAGTCAAGGGATATTAAGGGAAATGAAAAAAGGAAGAGATGTTGTAAAAGGTATGGTCCCTAAATGATTAGCACATTACAGCAGGTGGTGCTATTGTGGAGATGACATGCACAAAAATGGGCATCTTGCCGTATGTAATCGCATACTATATATGACATAGGTGTGGATAACTATGCTTGGTGGACCCTACAATCTAAAGGGATGTTGGAAGTAGTAAAATGGCAAAGGAATAGTAATGTGATAGGCTTCCCTGTAAGGGTGTCTTTGCGTGGAACATTTCAATCATGTTACAATCAGGGAGCAGTTCATTTCTTAGAAATCCACTAAACACCAGATGCAGGTAATAAAAGTTGACACTAATTAATCATTCTGTTGATCAACTAATTTTTCTAACATTAAAAATATATCAAACAAATTCATGCCCTAAATACAGTTGGTGAGAGTTCATTGAATAGTTTAAATTAGTATTTTGAGAAAAAAAAATAACAGTGTAAATTCTGATTCACCAGATTAAATAAAAAAAAAACAAAAAACAGTTAATATATTAAAATGCTTATAGCGAGAATATTGTGGCAGAATTTATGTAAGCTTCTCAGTTGAAATTTTACCAAAGAGCTGATGCTGTCGGCAGTAGACATCCTGGCGTCTAATGGTTCAATCTTATTCTGTTTATTTACTCTTGCTTTTCCATTAATCCTTTGTAGAGAGCTAAAAAAATCTTTCACAACCCTGCTGAGTGAGGTCACTATGCATTTACTGCTAATTAATGTGCCTGAGATTACTCATCAGGATAAGGTTGCAAGAATTATAGTCTTTTGAGGATTGTGAGTCTTAAAAATAAATTTGCCAACTGACCAAATGCTGAATGTAAAAATAACATAAATTTAAAATGTTCTTGAGAAAAATATAGCACATTTTCTAAATATTATTCAGTATTAAAATAGTTTCAAATAATTAATTAGCAGTTAATGAATCTGGACAATTTTCCCCACATTTTAAGATATATTTCATTTATATGTATCTAGTTTTGGGATTGGGCTAGCCATGCATCATTCAGACACAGGCTATGATATTGTTAAATATATCAAGTAGTAGAACTTGTGGAGGTCTATTTAATGATCTCACTAAATCTTACATATATAATATAAATATACATTGATCAGCCATAACATTGTGAAAAACACTGATAATCTTGTTATCATGGCACCTGTCAGTGGGTGTGATATGTTAGGCAGCAAGTGAACATTTCTTCCACAAAGTTGATGTATTAGGAGCAGGAAAAGTGGGCAAGCGTCAAGGTCTGAGCGACTTTTAATAAGGGCCGAATTGTGGTGCCTAAACAACTGGGTGAGAGCATCTCCAAAGCTGGTCAGTACCTATCAAAAATGGTCCAAGGAAGGATAAGTGGTGAATCGGCGACAGGTTCATTGGCAGCCAAGACTCATTGATGCATGTGGTGGGTAAAGGCTGGCCCGTGTGGTGAAATCTAACAGATGAGCTACTGTAGCTTAAGTTGTTGAAAAAGTTAATGCTGGTTCTGATAGAAAGGTGTCATTGCACAAAGCAAAAATGGTTCAGGAATTGTTTAAGGAACACAACAACGAGTTCAAGGTGTTGACTTGGTCTCCAAATTCCCCAGATCTCAATCCAATCAAGCATTTGTGGGATGTGGTGGACAAACAAGTCCGATCCATGGAGGCCCCACTTCGCAACTTACAAGACTTAGATGATCTGCTGCTAACATCTTGGAGCCAGACACTACCGCACACCTTCAGAGGTCTAGTGGAGTCCATGCATCGACGGGTCAGGGCTGTTTTGGCGGCAAAATGGGAACCTACACAATATTAGACAGGTGGTCATGTTATGGCTGATGCGTGTGTCTATATATATATATACATATATATATATGTGTGTGTATATATAACACATAATATATATAACATAATATATATATGTGTGTGTGTATATAATCTCTTAAACTATGCACATACACACACCTTTATTGTATGTTTTCTTAAAAAACAACTACACAGGGGCATACCTAGAGTATTTGGCACCTGGGGCCGATCCTGTATGTGGAACCCCCTACGCATGCTTTAAAACTGCATAACAGCTATCATTATATATTGAGGCAGACATTAATGGTGGTACAGCATAAATCCTATCACTATATACTGAGCCAGACATCACAGTGGAAGAGCATAACTACTCTCACTATACACTGAGACATTGATGGTGGTACAGTGTAACTGCTATCATTATATACTGAGGCAGACATTGACAATGATACAGAATAACAGCTATCATTATATACTAAGCCAGATATTGTAGTGGAACAGCATAACTACTATAACTATACACTGAACTAGAAATTGACAGTGGTACAGGATAACTGCTATCATTATATACTGAGACCAGGGTGACCCCATCAGCCATGTTTTCTAGGACACATATCACTTTTACATATTGTTAGCCAGACCAAATGCTGTCCTGCAGTATGGATGATGTATAGCTGACTAATTGGTTGCCTTCCATGAGTCTATACATCCCACATAATGAGGGCAGCATTTTAGCTGTACTGGCCATCAATATGAAAAACGTGTACATGTCCTGGAAAACATGGCCGATATGATCACCCTGAGACAGACATTGACGGTGGTATATAATGATAGGACTTATGCTGTACCACAGTCAACTAGATTGTAAGTTCGCAAGACCAGGGCCCTCTTCTCCTTTTGTGTTGGTTTGTTATGTGATTTTTAATATTACTGACTGAATGTAACAGCGCTATGGAATCTATGGATGACTCCAATCACTACATACTGAGCCAGGCACTGATGGTGATTACTCCCATCACTATTCACTGAACAAAACATTGACAATAGTACAGTATAACTCCCATCACTCTCACACACTTACTAATGCTTTTTTCTCTCTCCCTCAATGAATGTCTCCTTGCTTTTCCTCTGTCACTGTCACTTTTCCTCCTTCACCTCCTCCTTTCCGTTCTTCCTCTTGGCTCTTTTTATTCTTTGCATTTCCGGTGCGGAAGGCAGCGAGGCCGGCTTCAGGGTTGTGAGCTGGGATATGACATCAATTCCCTACAGCATCCCTACAGACCTCCTGCTTCCTTGACTGATTTGAAGCCGGTTAGAGGGAGATCTTCCCAACTGAGCCTGCTTTTCTAGCGGTGGACATTATAGTCTGTCTCTGGAAAGGTGCCCCCCAGGTATGCTACTGCAACTACAATTTACCTACTCTGCTAGGCCCCTCTGAAAATCAGATGGCACTACATTTAACAGCACTCCACACCACACTATGCATTAAAACTTCAGTGTAATTTTTGACATTTTGTGTTTAAGTTTTATCAATAACCTTTTTATGACATAATAGTGAGGTCAGCTAAAATCACTTTTATTAAAGCAGAGCTTGAGGGCATTATGGCTCACGAACAGCAGTATTTAACACAAACTGTGATTTTATTTACAACAAAACAAATACCACAAAACAAATTGATAAAATAAACTTTGTGGCGTTTACTTTACTTGTAGCTTTGTGGCGTTTACTTTACTAGCCTAAATGTCTTCTATCTTCATCCTTCCTGCCCAACAGTCCCAGCTAAGCTAGTCTCTGGAAAACCTTCCATCCTCTCTTCACCACCTGAAGGACTGGACCTTTAAAATCCAGCAAGGACCGCTCTGTTCCCACTGAAGGGGAATTAAATATTGCCCCACCCTGTTCTTCAGCTGCTCCCTCCACCACAGGGACACATATACAAGATTTGTATAGTACATGTACACATACTCCAAACAAAACATCTTCTTGAGGGAGTATAGTGTCACAGTTGATATCATGCAATGTTGATACTTCCCTCGACTATCCCCTTGAAAGAAATTGGAAGGTAAACAAATGTCCATTGCATGTACATATTAACCTCTAACAAATCAATAAAATAACCACAGACACAGAATTGTAAATTGGATAAAATTGGCCGTAGCTTTATTTAAAAGGGTATAAGAGGCATTAACAACACAAACCATTTAAAGTAATAACCAAATAACTTCTTATAAATAATACACCAAATACAATCCGCCCCTTTTCTCAGCCAGATTGTGTAACACCAAGCCTCTATCCACCTCAACACAGAGGCGACCTTTACCCCTTATAAAACTACGACAATATACATATAACATACCTTACATTTAAAACAAAAGGGAGGGGGGGTGGGACGCTTGCTCAGCAACAGCTCCTTGAAGATTTTTCTTGAGGTGAATTTAATCACCCTGCGAGCAGCTATTTATTTATTTTACAGTTGCCTCACACTGTAAGCACAGCTGACTGTACCAATCAGCTGTGCTTATTTTTCCCGCCGCACAGAAAGCCCAATCAAACCTAGTGCTGCAGCACAGCTGATAAACCAATCAGCTGCGCTAAATAAACTGCCTGCCCAGTAACCTAGAATTAGATTTAGCTAGCCTAGCCCACCAAAACTTTATGCCTTAACTAACCTGACCTTTTAGTGACCCTTATTATATAACTAATGTCCAGCAATGGACAATTAGCGCGCCGCTTAGGCAGCTTGCGCTTTCAAATCTAATTGCAAATATATTTTTAATCAACGACTTAGGAAAAGTTTTACTAGATGAGAGTTTAAATTTTGTTCTCTATGCATTAGACATTTGTGATCTATTGTGTTTCTTGAGGAACCATATACAATGTTTATCACTGCTATTTCTTTGTGTAATGGCATGTAAATAAAATTAAACTTTCATGGCTCCACGGTTTGATATATGAATAGATGATTTAAGGATACTGTTAAAATGAATTGTTACTATTTTCCTGTTGATTACTTTAAATCAAATAACTGCAGAGGAATAAAACATTAAAATGGCATTCTTGTCATTAAATTCACCCCTTCACATGTTTATTGAACATGCAATGCAATTTATCACCACTAATTTTAAGGTGATGCAAAATTGTAAATTCACAACTACACGTAGAACATTGTTGATTTAAAAAAGATGGGCTACAACTTTTTCGCTCTAGAAATTTGGGAATCTGTTTATCCAAATGCACCAGAGGTATGGAACAGTATTTTGTAAAGATGAATTTATGACTATTGTTCATAAAAGTTCCACTCATGTCCAACTCGACAGTACTTAATGTGGTTTTAGTTATACATTAGCATAGCTATGAGTCTTGGGGCTTTTTGAATCAATATTAATTTCACACCAATCAGCCATAACATTATGGCCACCTGTCAGAACCCACGGCGGGGTCCTCACCGGCAGCACTCACCCGCTCCGGGTAAACGGTCCCGCGCCGCGGCTGCCCCGTCCTCCCATCAGAACCCACGGCGGGGTCCTCACCGGCATCGCTTACCCGCTCCGGGTAGACGGTCCCGCGCCGCGGCTGTCCCGTCTTCCTCAGCCGGCCGCGTGGTGGTTCCTAAGCCCTCACAAAACTTTATGTGTTCCCCGCCGTTGCCGGCAGGGAACACGCGCGAGTGACGTCTTGTCTATAGGCGTGGCAATCACTGGCGGGAAGTTTAAAAACTGAGCACTGAAACTCATTCAATGCTCAGTTATTGTGCCTTATACCTCGTGTTCCTGTTATCCTAGTGCTATCTCGTGTACCAGACCCCGGCTATTCCTGACGTGCTATCCCGTGTACCAGACCCGGCTATTCCTGACGTGCTATCTCGTGTACCAGACCCCGGCTATTCCTGACGTGCTATCCCGTGTACCAGACCCGGCTATTCCTGACGTGCTACCTCGTGTACCAGGCCCCGGCTATTCCTTTTGTTCCTGTTTTTTCGTGGTGTGCTCCAAGTTGTTACCTGCATACCGGGTTCTCACCTATATTCTCTCCGTTCCGGGCAGCTCACGCCACCTGCCTAATATTGTGTAGGTTTCCCTTTTGCTGCCAAAACAGCCCAGACCCATTGAGGCATGTACTCAATCAGACCTCTGACGGAGTGTTGTAGTATCTGGCACCAAGATGTTAGCAGCAGGTCCTTTAAGCCCTGTAAGTTGCGAGGTGGAGTCTCCATAGATGCATCCTGGTGCCATGTGCAGGTAAACGACACACATGCATCAGGCCATCCACATGATTTAAAAGAAAACATGATTCATCAGACCAGGCCACCTTCTTCCATTGCTCCGTGGTCTGAGGCTACGCATACAAGTGTTTTTTTTGGATGCCGAAGTTATATCAGGAAAGTATTTATGTGCTTCTTTTTTTAAACTTTTATACACACTATTGTGTGCGCAGTCACAGTTTTGGCACTTTGATGCTATTAATGATATAATTGTGGACTATGTCTCATGTGATGTTGCTGCACCAGTGTTTCACATCAATAATTGAGCATCTACACTACAATATTAAAGTGTATAGCTCCGATGGTGTTTTGTCCTACAGGAATTGCAAAAGTTATAGTCAATCTGACAATGCTTCTGGGCCACCTGAGCCATTCTTACTAAAGTTGACTAGAGCTGGCCAGTGGACTTGACTCACAAACAAACTCACAGTTTAGTTACTGTTGTGTTAAAAACATATTCAGCAACAGTACACTTTGGCTGGCCTGCTATGATAGACTGGATATGTAATAGGATCAAGTTATGCATGTAAACAACATGAATAAAATAAACATAAACTCAAAATGGAGGAGTAATACCATAAAACTTGGGGGATGTAAGCCCCAACTATACCCCACCCCCATGCCCTGCTTAGTGAATGACAATTTTAAGTGAAAAATCTGAACCAAGTAAAACAGTCTCTGTGCCTGACAATAGCCGATTCTAAAATGGCTGCTGATTGCATTGCATCCTCTGACCACTTGGGGCTGCTGTTGCACGGGAGTATATAAGACAATGCAAACTCCAATGCATTCACAGTTTGGTGAATAGAACTGAATACATCAATTGTGTATGTATGCAAAATAATAAAAATGGAAATAGCAAAAACACAAAAAATTCACTTAATATATAGAAGTAGAAACATGTTTGGTTTATCCCTTATACAATGTATATTTTTGGTAGTGAGATGATTTTTTTCCTCATAAATTATACTAGTAGTACTTAAAAGCTCAACATAGTTCCAGTGGGATTCCAATTGTCTATTTAAAAATTACCAATTTAGCAGCTTACAAAACCGCTATAATCGCATCAAGATACAGTTATAGTAAATTAAAAATCCCCATTTTAAATCCAGTCTCAGGGTTTGGGGACAGATTATCTGGGATATAAAATGTGTGTGTTGACACATGTTTGAAATGTCTGCTTTTGTTTAGAGCTCTTTGGTTAAAACATTAAGAATTATCTTAAGTTCAATTAGGACCTAACAAATTAGTGCACAATGAGGCCTCTTACTAGAAGCACTTTATTACCATAGCGAGTACACAACTACATAAACCAGGGCTGCACAACTCCACAAACAGTTCACAATTGCTGTATATCCCAGTCGGCACCCAGACATATTAAAAAAAATTTCATGAAATTGTTTTCAGGCAATGATACACAGAATTTCTGGTCTGTTTGTGGCCCCCAAAGACTGGAGTTGTACATCCTTAATCGAGAATCTTCTTCATGGACTATTAAAATATCAATGTTAACAGTGAAAGGGTCAGTTCTCTGCTCTAGTAGTGCCACAAAGTACTATTAAAATATAAAGTGCAATAAAGTTAAGCCCTTTTATTAGGCCAAAGTGTCATCCCAGAATGCATAATTGATGGTTACTAGACTCTGCTAATTGTTTAAAATATTAGAACTATTTAACTGAATGACTCACTCATCAGCTCCGTTGAAGGGTGATTGTGGCTAATACCACAGTAAATGTTTATTAATATACATGAATATTGAAGGTTAACAACAATAAGCTGTCTGAGCTACATAAAACATCAGGGCATTATCACTCCCGAAAAATCTCTGCTGGATGTGGCTAAAAGGTTTATGGCCCATATTAACTGATATTGACTATTAAACCTCTTACTGAAGCTAAATAAATACTAATGTCAGTTTTATGTTTTTTTTCTCTTCTCCTTTACTTCACGCTTCCTAAAGAACTTTTCTGTTGTAAATGTTCTGTTCATTAACCCTGCCAAGTGAACAATGAAATGTGTTTGTTTTTTTAAGTAATCCAAAGCTTGCGTTTCAAGTGTCCATGTTCAGGAGGGAGTGGGACCCCACATTTTTCTAGGGGTTTATTAATTTGTCTGTTGCACTTTACATGCTGGTAACTTGAAAATGGTGTGATGACAGTTTCCCTTTTAAGAGATAAACATATATATTTTTAGTTTCTCCTCAAACTTCTAATTCTCTCATTGTTTTCCTTTGGAATGTCTTCCCCGGCAGTGGACATAATGACCCACGATGAATACATATTACTTCTTCAATAAAAAACGACATTTTGGTAGGAAACGTGTTTATTCTCATAAAGTCAGTTTAAAAAGCTAATCATGAATGCTAATCACAGTAGCATACTTTGCCATTATTTAATTAAATATCCTCCTCAACATGATTGTGAAGGCAATAAAATATACCATTAGCATTCAAGGTCGGGTGAATCTATATAAATATTTATTCTAGCAAGAAATGGCCTGGCAAATTTATTCAAATGTTTGCATGTGTGCTGTAATTCTTTCCCATGAACACAAAAAGCACACACACACACCTATTTACCTTCCTCACTCTCTCTTCCCATCCTCTGTGCCCAGGTCCATTATTCTTTAACCCATATACAACATAGAGTAATTTTTTTTTTCCCTTCTCTTTATTTAACTATTAATCTAGCTTCCAGCAGTCATGGGCTTCATGTGAGAGATTTTCAGGAATTGTCCACATGGGAAGCTTGTGCTGGTTGTGGAAATACTCTAATATCCCCACAGCCATTAATGTCTAAACCTTGGCAACAAAAGTAAGTACACCCCCAAGTGAAAATGTCCAAAATGGGCCCAATGAGCAATTTTCCCTCCCCGGTGTTATGTGATTCGTTAGTGTTACAAGGTCTCAGGTGTGAATGGGGAGCAGGTGTGTTAAATTTGGTGTTTCACTCTCACACTCTCTCATACTGGTCACTGGAAGTTCAACATGGCACCTCATGGCAAAGAACTCTCTGAGGATCTGAAGAAAAGAATTGTTGCTCTACATAAAGATAGCCTAGGCTATAAGACCAAGACCCTGAAACTGACCTACTGTGCTCTGGGGCACAGTAATCAGCTACCATATTCAGAGCCCTTCGTACAAATATCTGAAAATGAGGTGACCTCCAATGCAACAAATTAACAAGTTTTTGTATGAAATTAATTGTTTTTTTCCTCACTTTCTCTCACTTGATGTCTCTTGCTCTCTCTCCCTACCTTCTTTGACAATTGCTTATGTGTCTCTGCTTCTCCATCTCTGCTTCTGTTTCTCTCCTTCTGCTTGTCTGCTTCTCCATGTGAATTATTCTCTCCTCCATTAGAAGAATGGGGGAAGAGGTTGTTCCCATGGTGTGGGTGGAGGCTCCGCCCTGTTGTAGAAGTACTCTGACTTGGAGAATGCATAGTAAGGAGAAGTAGAGACATGACTCATCTGCGCATACCAGTCAATATATCTTGCAACAAATCAGATTATCAGATAGTTTAAATGTTCAGGGTGTCCCACCTGTACATTAAATTCTGTGAAATTTCCCCATATGAGTTTGCCTCTTTCTCCATCCCCAGCTTTTGCAGAGCAAGAAACATGTTTGACTTAACACATCTCCTGACAGATGATATACTTACACCTAGTCAGCTCCAGCACTGGCTAGGCAAGCACTCGCGATGGGGCCCATGCCTCTAGGAAGCCTGGGGTGACCCCTGTGACCACATGTTCCTGTCTTTGCGCACCGGTTCAAAATTGTTCAGAAAGGGTCAGTCCAGATCTGGAAGGGCCCTTTCTAAACGATTTTAAACTTGCGCGGGGACACAGGAACATATCAGTCACGTTACATGACATGAGTCTGCGGTGAAGCCAAGGGTGCCCGCACAATGTGTGAGTAGTCGGACAGAAAGCTACATGAGAAGTGAGAGCTAAGCGGGTGCGGGATGGGGTATCTATATTTGTGTGTATGTGAGCATGAATGTGCATGCATAAGTGTGAGCATGAATGTCTATGTATAAGTGCATGTGAGCATGAATGTCTATGTGTAAGTTTGTATGAGCATGGATATGTAAGTGTTTGAGCATGTATGTGTGTAAGCATGCATGTGTAAATGGTGTGAGATGGATTGTGTGTTAGCATGAGTTGTATGAGAGCGAGTGTGTGTGTTAGAATGAATATAAGTACGTGTGTGTTAGTGAGTATGAGTAAATGTGTGTTAGCATGTTTCATTTGTGTAAGTGTGTTTACAAATGTGTGCCAGAGTGTATGTTGCAGGGGGTGGGCAAGGGGCAATGATGGCATATTGCTGTTTGGGGCAAAATGGCACACATGATCTGACAAGCTGGGAGAAAGATGGCACAGGCCTGCTGTGTGGAGGTTAGGATGGCACTAATACGGTGTTTTGGGGAAAAGGCACTCACAAGCTGTTTGGGGCAAAACTGGCACTCACAAGCGCTTTAGGGCAAAGGTGCCACTATGAGACATGTTGCTTGGTGAAGTTGGGGGGCTCGGGGCAATTTTAGGACCAGGGCCCTGTGGTTTCAAGTTATGCCCCTGGGGGAGTTTAACTAGATCCATGTGTGCATGCATGACAAGCACCCACACTTAAATCAATGGGAGTAGTTTCCTGCCACTGATTGGTTATTTCAACAGCCAAAAAAAAGTGTCGGGGCTGCCGCTTCGGAGATAAATTTTGTCCTTAAGGCAAGTGTTTATTTTTATTTAGGTTTGAAGAAGGCATATTAAATATACAAAGTACTTTAATATGCCTTCCTTGGTTAATATTCTGTCTGGGACACTGGAATATACCTTTAATTAGATTGATGAAGATAGATAAATGGATAAATAGACAGATGAATAGATAGATAGATAGATAGAATGACATATTATTTACAGTTTTCATGAGGGAGATGATCCCAATATAATTTCATACTTTTATACCATCCCCTCTCCATTTTGCACCAGGCTTTCTACAAAGTAAATGTTAAAAAAGATCCTCTCTTCTCCTATCACATATCCTTTTTCCATTTGACAGCTTCAGTTTGAAATCCAAGAACCATGATGGTGGTCTCATCAATAAATAATTCTTTGAAAAGGTATGAGAAAGACTATCAAGCAGCTTCAGAGCAGAATATACATGAATAATTTTACGCTAGAACATCTCATGGAAAAATAAGAAAGCTTATACTTTGAACCTTGAGGGGCTTAGAAACACAAGGAATATATTTTTCTCTGTGTCTTCTCCATAAATAAACCTGTCTACAAGTTTATGAATTTTTCATTGCGCAACAATCTGAAATTTTAAATATTGAATCTTAGTTGTTTCAAAGTTTCTACTATTAAAATTAAGCAATAAACAGATGGGAACAGCAATTAGAGTAACTAATCAAAAGTAGAAATTACAAGCAAGTACAAAAAGTGTTTTTATACAAAGAATAGAGGCTGATATCTGGCATATGTTCTGTAAACAGCGAGCTATTTGAAACTACCTTTGTTTTTGTATCTGTAGAAAAGTCTCATGATTAATATTTGGTGTGACAGTAATAGGAGTAAACATTATACCTTTTCGTTTCTTCTACAGGAAATCCAATAGCACAATAAAAATAAAAAGTGATTTTTATATTATATATATTATATAAGTCAAATTAATTAGGAACTAACTCTAAAACATCAGTTGCAAATGCTAGGTGGGCTGCTAGCCAACATTGCTCCATACACACTCAATCTGCTGATCCATGCCACGTGAGCATAAAAACATAATGACCTCCCATATCCAGTCGTCGGCAGCACCTACATCACAGTTGGCCGCCAGCCTTAAAGTGCCAGAGCTGCCTCGTCATCCCTAGTTTGGCCCTGAACACATGTTATGACATACTGGTACCGAAGAAGAACCCTGCTCTTGTACACTCTTCTTTTACACCAATATGAATCAATAAATGAAGCATTGTTTAATTTATTTGGCAATACCAACAGGTATACTAAGTTCTTATCAAATTTAAGATGGAAAACAATACAATACAGTAGGAACTTGCTGATCACAATCGGGAAGAGGGGCAAGTCCAGATCTGCTTTGCACATTTACCTTTGTTTTTGTTTCAACCAAGTACATGGAGTTAAAGAGCAGTGAGTGTGTAGGCTTAGAGTCAGATGATAATAAATGTTATTTAAGAATGGGTATCGGAAAGCTTTCAATGTAAGGAAGGGGTATTTAGCTGGTTGAGTTTAGGATGATACACGAGAACAGGATAAGGTACCCAGGTACTCTCTCTTCTTTAGGGGTGGGTTTGTGATGGATAGGGCTAGCCAGCTGTCATTCCAGGGGGAGGGGGCTTGCCACCAGACAGTTTTAAGTGTAAAGTTCTTCAGAACATGATAGCACTTTATAAAACAATAAATGATAATAAGTAAGCAGGGAGCCGGAAGCAAAGTGGTCTGGGTGTGGCCAACATGGCTCCCCTGACCAGAGAAAGAGAAAAGTGTCCCAGAGACCCTAGGAAGTAGCACTTGAAAGCCAGAAAATTCCTAAGGAAATTTAAAATGTATTGTATTAGGCATGTGACTTTTACTAAACAGTTAAAAGGACACTTAATTATTATTATTTATTGTTTTATACGGCGCCATACAATGGGTAAACAGGACATAACAAAATGTTTAGAGTTCAACCAGTTGCTAGATAATATAGTACTATTTGTCATAAGACTTTATTACAACTTTAATGCAGCTTCATAAATGTATACTGATATTAGTAATTAGATGACCTTTTGGAAAATGGATTTTTCATCAGCAGTATTGTTGTTCTGCAATGTTTACCACCGTTTAATCACAGAGCAGCATTGACCAAGTTTTTATAATGTGGAGAGCAATATAGCATTAGGAGGCAGAGACAAGGTGGACAAATACTACTATTTATTATTTATTATCTGGCATAAAGCTGGAAGGCCAGCATCCCACCTGCGCTTTACCAGAAGGATTAAAATGATTCAGAGTATGTACATTTAATTCTTCCTGGGAGGGTGATTGATTGTCCTGACCACTAAATTAATTATTTATTGCATTAGAACATATGGTTTTTTTCAGACATGTTCGAGGTCATAAAAAAAGCCTGCATCCATCCCTTGGACCACCAAAAGGATTAGAAAGTATCAGAGTGTCTTTCATTCTGCATAGGAAGAGGATTGATAAGACTTACCAAATAGCATTGAATATGAAAGCTCTAACATTTCATGCAACACAGCTAGAATAATCATGTATGAAGCGTAAAATCTACAGAGCTTAGTTGATAAAGATTCAAATTTTTTCTTTCTTTTTTGGCCGTGTGATTTATGAACAGATCACTGGGGATGTGCGGTGTGAATTTGTGCTGGAAAGTGATGTAGAGTCACATACTGAAATGCTATATCCAAGCCTGAGCAGCTCTCCACGGGGATTTCTGCAGCAATTGACTTAAGTGCGTATAAACCTGGCAGATTTCCATCTGACTACAGTACAATCTTTATTGAAATGTGTTAGATACTGGATTCTGACCTCAAGAGGGAGAAAATAAAAACAGATAAAGTTTAGCGGCTTAAGTTTTAATTTCTTATTGTCATTCACCGGTTTTTTTTTTCATCCTTGTAATTAAATGCTCATGCTACTTTAGGTGCTGGTTATCTGGCTGGTTGGCACAACCACTAATATTTCATGTGCCAAAACCAGAACACCGTTGTTGGGAATGGGGTTAGATGTGGGGCTGGGGGCATGGTCAGGGGCAGTTTTTAAACTAACATTTTAAATTTACCTGCGTCTTGCAATCTGTTCTAGCAGAGTACCACGATATGACATCCATCAATCCTAGGTTTTTATTAGGTTTTATTTTTATACTAATGAGTTTTTTTCATATATTTACCTTTTTTTGATAATAATCCTTACACAAATATATATAAACCTTCCACAGGTACTCATTGAAACATTTTATTTACTATTTACACAGGTAATAAATATGAAGTTAGGAAAAGCAGAACACTCAGGACTTTTTAACAAAATTGAAAGAAATTCTGAGCATGTACTATATTTGACCACATGTGGATATTTCTTTTAAAACACACCTCTCCTTTAAAAAAAAAAATAATGTAATATTTACAAAACTTGATCCAAATGTTCCCTGCAGCAAAAAGAAAACATTTCAGAGAAGCTGATAGTTTGCTCAAAGGAAGTATCTCGTTGACGGTTTAATGGCTTTCATTTTTCATTTATTCTTTTCAGAGTAGATGTCAACTTTATTCGTTTTTCTTTTCCTTTCCAAAATTTCAATTTTCTCTTACAGAATGTTGTAGACTTTCTCTTTTATGAAAGTCGTATAACCTCCCCTTAGTGGTAAATGTTTCTATACAATTCAGTCAAGTTGTATAAAATATGAGCTATTAGGAATATGAATTTTAAACCATTACATTTTGCTTGTTTTTGGATTTACCCATCAACAGTAGAAAAACGAAACATTCGGACACTGCATCTCATTCACAGCAGTCCCACTCTCTCCTTGAAATGCACCAATGACATTTTTATATTATGAAATGGAACAACATGGTAGAAGCTGTATCTTTTACTGATTTTTTGTTCCCAACATTTAAAAAAAATAATGTATTGAAAATATGATTCTGGTATCAATGTGGCAGCAGTTCTTTTGCTTCCTAAAATTAATTAAAAAAGGTTTGTGCTGTAAATGTGTTACGGAACCAATATACATTTCAATTTCCTAGTTGTATTAATATTTTTAATTTATAAGCTTCTGGTATTAGTTTTATGCCAAGGCAAACTCATATGTTCTTAGATCTCAAAATAACCCCTAAGCCTCTGTCCAAATGAAAATTATATAAAGCATTGTTACATAGTTTTAACACTCTATTATTATTATTATTATTAGGTATAATGTTAACAATGTAATTGCTGTGTAGCTATCCGAGAAGTAGTAAAAGAGAAAACCTAGGCCCAGGGCCACCATCAGAAATCTTGGGGCCAAGTACATGCTTAACACCTGGGCCTCTATGCCACTCCCATCAGCCTACTCATATCCATACCACTGCCCCACTCAACACTCTGCCTTAAGCACATCTAATGAGAACAGGGGTAAGCCTAGGGTTAGTGGCATCTAGGTGCAGTATTTCTTCAAGGTCCCCCTGTAACTAATACCCATACATACTAACACGCACTTAGCATCCACTCACTCTACCTTTGCACATTTACACACACACATTCTTTCTCCTGCTCCTGCTTTTTGGCTCCCAGACACCACTAACCTTAGGCTCACACCTGACACTCCAACACCATATGCTGACACATAAACTTACAATAACACACACATGATAACACACATAAACTCATGCTAACACCATAAACTTACTAACTGTAAAAGACACACACACTAACATCTTATGCTTACAAACACCTGCACATGCTAACAACATAAACTCATGCACAGGCATGCTTACCCCATACAACAATACACACACACTAACACTACATTCAGAATTGCAGATATGCACACTCATGCAGATGTCATAAAGTGACACACACATCACCATATGCACACACACGCTAACACTACATTCTTATATACATCCATATCTAACAACATATGCGAATTAGCACCTACTGACTCAAACGCTATATATATATATATATATATATATATATATATATATATATATATATATAATGTGTGTACATACAGTATGTATAGTGTTAATGTGCATATCATATATAAAATACACACACTAACACAACAGTACAGTACACGTACATTAACATATACCTACACACACTGCTGCCTCTCTATTCAGTGACATAACAAAGTCACGTATGGTTGGGACCCCAAGCTCCTCCTACACACACAATAACATACTAACATACTTACACAGACACACACAGAAAAATACTTACACACAGTAACATTCCCACAGAAACTAACATATGCACTTACACAGAAACATATTTTCACATCATTATACGCCTGGACATACTTACAGAGTAACATACTAACAAAGTTAGTACTAACATACTAACATAAACACACTCTACCATACTCACACATAACATGCCTACACACACAGTATCATACTCACACTAACACAAGCTGTACATTCGGGGTGTTGGTGAAGATGTGCTAGGGGCCAGAGAAGGCCTCCTTTACACCAGTGAATCTTCTACCGTGGGGTCACATAACATGCATTACATGACCCCGTGGCAGTAGGGATACTGCGGCCAAGCAGTGAGTGAAACAGCATGGTGGTCAGGCCCAGTACACTTGTACGTCCCTGATAGTGGGCCTGTCTAGGCCTCTTACCTTTATAATCCTCTGTTTCGTTGCTCATCCACCATTTCATTGCATCTTGCTCTGGGGCATATGGCTGTGCCATCAATTCTACTGAAGCAGATCTGGAATAATGGATAGAAAAAAACCTGCAGCCTCCAGAAATGTAGAAGGTAGAAGGAACAGCCTCCCATCAGTAGTGTTAAAAATAGAGGCTAATACAGTAAGGGAATTTAAACATGCACAGCATAGGCATAAAGATATACTGCATCTAAGACAAGACCAAGGACTGATTAAGGTCTGAGTCGGTACATCAGGAAAATGGGCAGACCAGATGTGCCAAATTGATCCAAAATCTAATTCTAATTTTATTTGTACAAGAGGTTCCAGTTCTACCAACCTGTCTTTTCAGTTTGCTTATTGCCACTGTTTATATTCTCCTGATATATCTAATTTAAAATACTATTGTGTTAAGTTCAGCAATCCCATGTATCTGTCAAGCAGAAATATACTGAATATTCTCTATCAATCATAAAATATTTTAGAATAGTCCTTTATTTTTTCAAGGATTGCAAATAAGCCCATCTTTGAACCTACAAATGTTTTAGCTCCACAGCACTTATAGCTCATGGAAAGCGGTGATTCTTTTCTGACTTAAGTACAAATATATTAATATTTAATGTTAATGCTTATACTAACAGGGTTTCCATAGTTTTCTTTGATTCATTGCATAAGAAAGTAATGTCAAGGCTTTTACTGGCATTGTTTGGTATTTCTATATGAGTGCATTAGTCTGTCATACAATAGAATCTATTCATATATATATATACAGACACACACGCACTGTATACTTTTATAACATTGCATTCTAAATATGTGGACATTAATATGAAGTTGAGCATTTGCAAATCCAGTGGAGCATTTGTGAGGTCAGGAACTGATGCACTGATGTTGGACCAGAATGCCTGGCTCGCCGTCTCCATTCCAGTTCATCCCAGAGTTGTTCGATGGTGTCGAGGACAGGCCTATGTGGGGGCCAGTCAAGTTCTTCCACACCAAACTCCAACCATGTCTTGTTGCGACCTTGTGCATCAGAGTTGAATTTCCAACAGCTTGATACATTAGAAACCATATTGCTGTTTCATGTGTGATTTTGGGAATCATTTTACAAATATTTCAGAGTAATTCAGTATCTGAGATGACAGTTTTTTTCATTAATTGCTACTGAAATAATTATATAATAATCAGAGAATATACATTGCATCTAGTAAGTGAGGCACACTGGGTATATTAATGTAAGTGATCTCAAGCACTAAGCCATGCCAATGTCCTAACGTATTTTCCCCTAGTAGTTGGGTTCGTGGGATATACTCAACAGCACTTTCTCAGTGCCATTGGCATGAACGCCAGGCTAGAATGTACAGGCATGTCAGCAAGGGACCTCAGGTTTCTACATTGTGTTTTTTAGAGGTTAATGAGGGTGGGAGTCCAGTTTCAGAAAATAAGGTTTCAGATTTCAGAGCAACAACAAACATGATATTAACATATTTTGAGATTTTACATGATATCTACACATTATTTTCTAATGACTAGCAGGAAGCATCTGAGATCAATTATAACCAGCTCAATAACTGTTAATTAACCATTACTAATTAAAGCAGATGGTATTATCGCCAATTTATAATTGTATTCTATTGTGCTTCTCATTCACAACTCAGTATAAAGTTTGTATTTCACTCCAAATTAATTTTCAACCTAGTTTCTTGACAAATGCCTAAAAAGATTATTAAGGTGGATAAAAAAGCCATCTTCAATCCTTCACCAATCCAACTATATGGCAAGAATCTCTGAATGAGGGTAAAGCTTACATAGCCAAGAGCACTAAATGAGAAACATGATGGATAATTTGATACAAGCTATTCTCACTCCATAAAATCTCGAAGTTGGGCAACTGTACAATTTATATGATAAATGTTTTAGGTTTGTTTTTGAAAGGGGTCATTTTATTTCCTGTTAGTGAAACTGTATTGTCCTAACCACATTTTAAGCTTACTGGAATTGTATAAACACATGATAATATTTGATTTATGTAGAATTGTTCATTTTTGCAGGAACAAATAGGAAGCTACATTCATTTTCCTTAGTAAGTCAATACAATTTTACCCTTGCTGACACCATTTATACAGCATGACAAATCAGGGAGCATGATCAAGATGCTTTCTGTAATATATCATCATCATAAAACCACCAGAGGCATTTGAATCTTTATTTCCTTCTGTTGGCAGTTGTGTTAGTATAATTTTAACCAACGAGAGACAATGAATGAGATATTCAGATCTCTTACAAGATTTTCTTGCTGTGTGATTTATTTAAGTTTGGATACGTCTCTAAAACTATGTTAATATTGGGTGTGTATACAGTTCCATATATTCATTGTGAACTTGGGAAGGTACCTTACATATCGAGTTTATTTTGTGGCTGTTAACCTACAGTATAGGTCGACTTGTAAACGTTTCCTATCTTATGACAAGCAAGTCATTTTTGGGGGCAAATCTAATAATTAATCACCCACAGGGAGATCAGTTAAAGTATCTCCATATAAGTGGCGATTATAAATTGAAACTAAACTAGGGAATTTTGCATTGTGTTTGTATGTTATGTTATGTATTGTTTTTCTATGATTGAGCAGTTTTTAACATTAGTCGAGCCTTCGTTGTGTTCTTTATTACAATATCTTCCTTAGGGCATTATATATATACATATATATATATATATATATAATGATGCCTAATATCAGACAATATATGTCACAAGGTTATAAAATTTAGTTATTTTCACAGCTGCTTGAGGTTAAAAAGACAACTCTGTTTTATAGAAAATAAACCTAAAATACACCATATTGATGGGGATTATTAAAATGATGCCTTTAGTAGTTCACAGGAAATACACCAAGTTTTATTCTGTCTGCCAAGTTCCTAAATTAGTCACCACAGCTTTCATTTAAATAATATTTTCCAAATCTACGACCTCAAAAAAGAATAAGAAACTTGTAGGTATACAGTAATTTGATATACACCTTTTCCACTCTTTTCTTCAGCTAATATTAAATTCAATGACAATTTAATGTTGTCTCCAGAATGTTGCTTGTGAACTCACCTATCCACAGGTAGATATAAAGTATTTAAACTACATTGATTTGACAAGGCACTATCTCTCTTTTCTTAAAGTTAACACTATTTTAGGTGCTTTGAAATAAATGGGGGATTAACAGGTTTTCTCTGTAGGGTTTTGTCTTACAATTGAGAGAAAAGTGGATTAAGAGGAAAGTTTTAAAAAAAATCTTGCTGTGAATTTTACCATTTAAATTCAGCCATTTGTGCATTTCTCCGTGTTAGTGACTGCGAAAGTATGTGAAGTCATGAAATGTGATTTTTTTACAGCCATTATTTATTAGGTTGTGTCAACGGTACTATGTGTAAGCCAGTAAGAATGCATTTATATATTGATGCATTAAAAAAGCAATTTACATACAATACACCAAGAATTAATAAGATTCTATGTCATATGATTACTCGAGTTGAACGGACTTATTTTTACTATGGTGCAATCAGTCAGAGAAGATGCAGAAGTCCATTTGCAGGCTTCATATAGAAAAAGATAAGTTCACTTTTGTGTATGGCAACCTAATTTGAGAAAAGAATATATGCTCCTTTGTTGTGCTTTATAGTTATGTCCTAGAAATTATAAATATCTGGACAATCATCCTAGCACTACCTCAGTAGAATGGTGTATTTAAGGTACAAATGCCAGAAAATGGGGAGGTGGTCACTGTTTCTTATTAATATTATCCAGTGAGAGTTATACATAGTTACTAAAAATGTATAAAAAAAATATATACATTATTTTTATATTTTACTATTAAAAATGGCTGTTTAATTAATGAGATATGAGACAGTCAATTCATTCAAGTCCTACAAGGCAGGCAAGTTTTAGAGATAAATTAACTTACATAAGATGACATTGTGTTGAGTTGGGGTACTGTTTAAACTTGGCTGCCAAATTTAATGTGCTGAGCCAAGTAACTATACTTTCCGTTAAAGTTCAAGTATATACACTTTTATATGCAAGTTGCCCAATTCCACACTTAACTCAATTCTCACCCTGTGTTAGAAAGGAATAGCTCGTTATATTATTTATAACCATATATTTGCGTTAAGTCCGCAAAGTGGGGTGCTTCCATTAGTATAACATATTCATGCCTGTGGACTAGGGTGACTGGTCAATGGTTTATTTTTTTTAATGATATAATTTTCTATTATTTCTAGTAGTCTTTATTGAACAGCCATACTGTTCATCAAAGCATTGTTTTACCAACTAAACTTGAAGATAATGCATACAATGAATCCTCCTGTCTTGTAATAAAATCTAAATTATCCTATATAATAAATCAACACATACATAATTGTTAAGAGGGGATTTCACAAGTGTATTTAACAAGTGTATGGCAATTAAAAATAAATAAAGCAATATATGTATTAGAAACCTGCCAACTTGCTTGGAATGTTCTAGATTTCACATAGAAGCTCTGGACATTACAGCTGATTATGATACCTCTGGGTTAGTGTGTTTAATATCTGGGCAAGATAACAGGAGTTAGCCACGGCCACCTCTTGTTTAGGTTCTATCCAACACTTTCAAGTCTATTTGGGGCTATCTCTATCTCTATGTGTAATAAGCACTGCTTCTCATCTAACGCAAGTTCCATTCTGCCTCCTACTAGAGACAGAAGTGGTAGAGCTTTAGGGGAAGAGTATAGCCCTGTGAACATGCCAGATATGCCCACTCTATGTGTGTGTGTTACATGTTACCCATGGAACAGCGGAGCTAAGTGAAATGGGTCTTGACTGGGTGAGGAGGTGGGTTAAGATAATGGGGTTAAGGGACTTTGGGAGGTCCTGTATAAATAGGTCCCTCAATTTTGTAACTGTCACTTCTAATCAGCTTTTCTTACCTGAATCATTCCACCCTCCCTCCTTGTTATTAGTAAGTTGACCAAGGGCCTTCTCTTCAGTGTCATAGTGGCAGGACTGGTCAGTGTAAGATAGGGATGGAATAATGGTTGGTTTATAGGAAATAGTGTGTTTCTGGTTTGGTTGGTGTTGGTGGTTTGGAGCTGGTCTGTAGCTCAGAACCTGGTATGGGAAAGGTGCATCTCGGTATGCTCTTTCCCGATTGGTTTTGTTGTTGGGGTTAATGGTGGTGTTATAAGTATGGGAAAGCGACGATTCCTCAGTCATTTGTTTTATATACACACGCACATACACTTTTATATACACAGTGGCCAGCTGTATTAACTTCCTGGATTTCCTTGATTATTCTTATGTTATTACTCCTTTTTTGGTGATTGATTTGCCAGGTGAAATTTGGTCAGTATTTTACACTGACCTTGCCTACTTTCCGTAGTTTTTGCATGTAAGCAGATATACTCCTTATAACTACCTCAGATGAGTCTGCCATCTACATTACAGACACCAAGAAGAGCAAAAGGGTTTTTGTTGATGAGCTTCTTTCCAAGTCACGTTTGTGAGTGCATTCTACACATTTATATTTCATTTGTACTTGAATTTATTACACTGTTATTTGTGTTTTGATTTTTTCCACATGTTCATGCGCCCCTTTTTCTGACATACTGATTCTCTTAACACTTATGATGAGTGTTGTACGGGAGCAGCAGAACGTGTAGGGTATATATATATATATTCATTTATCACATTTCTCACGTGAAGGTGTTTTTGTTTGTTATCTGCCAAAAAGACAATAAAAATAATAGATTATTATTTTAATAAGACATTTTTATATATCAGTAATAATTAATATTTATTAAATGGCACATGAATTTATGGCTTTTTAAATAAATATTGATATTTATTACATGACATAAAAACAAGACTAAACACTTGTCAATGCATATTTATATTGATATGCATTTTAAACATATACTATTTTTAAATAAATTAAATACTCACATATACTTTTAATTAAAAAAGGTTTTAATAAACACTTATCCCTTGCTGTCTCTTTATCTTACTTGATACGCTGCTTAAGTTTAATTAATATTTATGCTGGTGTAATATCACACTAAAGCTTTTTTTAAGCTGGCTACTGTAAGATATCATGCATGTTTAGAGCGCTGAACTTATTCCTGATATGAAGGTCTTTAATTATTATAGGCCTTGGCTTGGTTTCTGCTTGAATGTATTCTTTTCATAATTATAGAAACCCCTTTAGCAATGAAAAAGGAAATCACAGGCCACATATACAAAGTCCCATTACCACGGAAAATACATTTTTCATTTTCCATCAGAAAATTTGACACGTGCAATTATGAGCGAAAAGTACAAAACCAGCCTGATGCCTGGGTTATATATGATTTGACGCACACAACGTACAGAAAAGAGATGAGAATCATTCTAGGTAATAGGTGCATGTTTCAATTACTTGCTGTTTTTCTTTCAATGCATTTTAATTTATAAAAGTAATAATGCTTTTTATGAAGAAAAGCAATTTTCAGTCCAAAGACACCCCATATGCCATCTTTGTAATATTTAATTTGGTCCTGACAATGAACCTTAATTGCACAAATAGTTTTATATACCCAAACAATATAATAAATATAAGGCTGGTATCATTTACGAATTACTAATTTGTCCTGAAGAAATCTTAACATATTTTTCTTTTAAAGATGTATCACATTTGCCTGATTTCTGACATCAGTTTCCTTTGCATTTTTGTTTTTATTCTACCTGATTGGTAACAAAACCTATTAAGTAAAAATAGGTGGAAAATATTCAGGAGTGTGTAAAGGAAAAGAGTTTAATGAAGAGTAGAGAAAGTAGAATTGCCGCCATTATTGCTAAAAAGTAACGAGGGCGTTAATTAGAAATATAAATAGTTAATTTATTTAATGAACCAATTGGTTGATGCTAGAGGAGGACCCTGCAGGCGACTAATAGAGTCGTTTGCACGGCCCTTTATGCCCTGACGGTGAACCTACAAATTTCCGCTTCTGTTAACACCTGCGATGTTACATAGATAAGGTAGGCTAGATGGGGAAGGGACCAGAGAGATTAGTAGACGAAGACGAAAACGAAGATTCTTCGTCTACATTTTGCCGCTGACATGTTCGTATGTTCCGTATTCAGGCTGAACAACGAAAACGTACCCTTCGTGTTCGTTTTCATGTTCGCCCGAATACGAATGCACAAGTCTACCAATTACAATGATTTCATAACATGAGTTAAATCAAGTTATGAAACCATGCTAATGGCAGTATCCACAAACAGGTGGAACCAAGTAGGGTTTGAGCAGTGGAGATCTGTATGCTTTTGGTCAAGGGAGGGACAAGCACTGCTGAATGGCCTGGTAGTATGGTGGCTTGCAGAACATTCGCCATGCAACATATTCATCACTGTCTAACAAACTTTCAATTTTCACTTTCCATCATTTATTGAACCATAAAAGCAGCATAAGAAAATGCAATCTGGGTGAAACATTTGGCTACATTTACTACCGACACCATAGATACGATGTTTGGAGTTACAAAAGCCAAAACAAAATTAAATAAAATCGTCTAGCAATGACCCAAAGTCCTCAACTCAGTGAGGCCCAAGGGGCAGCTGACTGCCTTGCCACTCCAGGGTTTGGGCATAGCTGAACACTAGTACCTCCTTTCCACACACAGGTTTAAAAAAGGCTAGATCTAAGGCCCAACAATTATCAATCACAAACAGAGCCAGAGAGTTCTCATGTATGCTTCAACAATAACCAAAGCATATATGTTTACACATACAAATTTATTCCAACTAATTCCAATTTAACCATTCTAATTTTAAATTAAAATCTATAATGCATTTTGGTCTTTTTTTAAGGAAGTTTTCCAAATCATAAATTACTATTTTTTTAGTCTCTGGTCAAATTTACAGAGGAACCTAATATTTTATGAAAAAAAAGATAATCTGAAGAAACAGGAAATGCAGGAAATGATTAGATGTATTTTGCCACGAGCAATATTGGCACGGTTTCTTATGATACAAGTATTATGACACAGTAAAATAAGCTTTCAAAACCTCTAAATCTAAAGAATGAGTTTTTTATTATTGACTACCAAAGCTCCTAAAGCTAAATTAATTTGACCATATAATTACAAAGTTGTGGCATGCAAGCTTCTGTTTTATAATTTTTTGGAATTTTTTGGAATTTTTTCCTATCTATGTTCATATTCAAACAATTAATTGTCATAAACAAATATTGTGACGTAACTAAAAAGAAGAGAAGAGTAGTAAAGCTATTGAAGTAAACAGTGTCTTTAACGGATCCCTATTAAATGGACAATGTTTTACTTGACATATGCCAAGCAACACAACTGAGTCTAGTGCACACAAGCTATGTTTCTGTGTATATATACATAGGCATTAGGGCTGCTTGTTTGTACTCTCCGAATGTATTCTCTGCTAGCAGTAGTGTTCAAAATATAACCGTTTTATTAATGTCTCCATCATTTTGGGCATTATGGTCTTTGTGATACCCAGAATATAAATTCTGATATACCTTGTATACACAGTAGGCCATTTTTTTTTTACAATTTAGTCTTCTGAAGAAACTATGTTCAGGCAGGTATCAGACCTAATGGCTGGCTCTATAGCATTTCACTGCAGCAAAAGATGTACAGTTTCAGCATAGATGAGCCATGTCAGTAGAGTGTGATTGGTATGCCTCTAGGCACAAGTGAGCAAGGAGTTCCATGACTGGACCCCCTGTTACACTTGGATCACTCCAAAAGATGAGACTTATGCAACTGAGAACAGTAAATGACTTAACAGTCGACACCTTTGACGGATGCCTCTGTGGGAACATCTCAGATTTCAGCACAATTACTGGGTTACCTCACTGGCAAGTTCAAAACTTTTCCAATATGGCCACCTGGTGGGCACACCCTCAATCCTATCCACCATGTCTCACAACAAGCTATAGCATTCAGGCACAGAAAAAGTAGTCTAGGTCAGCACAAATGTAAGTGCGGAACATATGAAATCATATTGAAAAATTTTAAGGTAAATAGAACTTTTTATATATACATTTGCTACTGTATATATAAAGTATCATACTTACCTGCAGTGGACTCTGTCATCTTCACATTTGTGGACCACTGGTCCATCTTAAAGTAAGAACATATGTTGCAATTTTGTTTCTAATAACTGCAGGATACCAATTTGCTATTGTAAGAAAATATTGTAAGAAAATAAGCTAGGTTGATTTAACACATGAGTGATTAGACATGATTTAAGAAATTGTGGGTTTCCAGAATCTGCAATAAGAAGAAAATAACAAGGGTATAAAACAGTGTTGTGTTTATCTAAATGCAAAGTTATTTTCTAGGCAAATAACAAAAAAGACATTTCAGTTAGAAATTATTTTCCTCTTTTAAAATTGGTGGCTTAGGTGTCATAACTAGACTACATCGTGACATTTCTTGGTTCCATGCTGTAACTGTGTCTATAGCCCCGGAGCATGATAAGTAGACCGCAAACTGTGGGAGCAAGTTGATCAAGTCCCCAAGAAATGTGTGGAGCTGTAATGAAAAAAAGTCCCAAAAAAGAGATGCAAAATTAGAAGCAGCTGAGGTTTAGGAACAAGTAGACTGACTATAAGGTCAATAATTCAGTCAGAAAAATGAGTACCTCTGACAAGGCTGCAGAACAGGGGAGCTTCAGATACCATATCTGGCAATGTTTGATCCTGTCGGCTTCTAGAAGCACAAGCAAGTAATAGGGGCCTGGTTTATGGAAGCCTGTCTCTTGAAAAACTGAGCCTTCTGTCAGAACTATTTCTGATTAATTATGCATTCTGAAAAGGCATTGAGAAGAATTACATTTTAACAATTAAGAATGTATTTAATTGTATTATGTTTTATTTTTTAATGTTATTTCCTCCTCCAGGTAAGTTGCCTTAGAATAGATACAAAGGCCCTTCTCCCCAGATGAAGTGTGCAAGTCTGTCTTCTGGGTTAGTGTCAGAAAAGGACAACCAACCGCCTACCTACAGCTTACAGGCTAAATATGCGAAAAAAACCTACAATATATACCTCTTGTTCCATTTTGCATGGAACATTTTCAGAAAACCAGCATTATTGGGATGTTAACCAATATTTAAGTCCTTGATATTATACATTTTATTCATATCCTAAGTGCAGCTTGGATTCCAAGACCATGTATTTTATAGTACATATGAATATAATTAGATTGCTCAGAACAGCCACATATTACTGTGTGTGGCATTTTGATTGAGCTCATCCCTATATTCAGGTGGCTTTAGATCCAAGGAGACAACCAAAGATAGGCATGGCCATGGTTCATAGCGGGCATTTTCACAGTTCCTGGACTCAGCTAAGGACACTATAATTTATTTTAAACAATGATAAATAGTCCCCTCTCCCAGGATAAAATGTGTTACAGTGAATGATTCTATACCTTTTAGGCCCAAAACAGTCATAGTAATTGACAGACTGTCAAAATACACTACACTACATTACAAATGCCTGCCCATACACACACTCAGCACACACATTCACACTCATCCTTATGCACAAACATCCTGACTTTCACTTGCCCTTGCCACCACATACTTACTTTCCCTTAGACATACTTGTCCTAACATACCAACACTTTCAAAACTCAAACATTTCTCCCGTATGCCATTATCTCTTCCATTTCTCATTTTCTTTTTTTTTTATCATGTCTCCCCTTTCTTATTATCTCTCTATTTTCTCTTTATCTCTTTTCCTTTTTCTCTTTATTTCCCCATTTTCTCCTTATCGCCCACCTTTAATTACCTATCCCCTTTTTCTATATTTTGCATTATCTTTTATCTTTTTAATTACCTTTCACATTTTTGCATCTCTGCTCTTAACTAGTCTCCTCCCTTTCTCCTTATCCCTCCTCTTTCTCCACATCATACCATTTTGCTGCATTTTCTTGTTGAAAACATTTCAACTGGGCCTCTTAATCCTGTCTGTCTTCACCGCTCAGTCAGCCCGCCTCTGACATCACAGGCCTTCTAGTTTAAAGGGACTTCACTTTGTCACACCTATCACACACCACTCCCATCACACCTATCACAAAAAACACCTCACACCTATCACATCTATCACAGAAACACCTCACTCTTATCACACTCACTCCCCATCACCGACCATCACTTTGTATTAGGATCAGTAAAATATTTATTTTTTTCCGAGTATGAAATAGCAGACGGGAGTGGCTGTAGGAGGTCAGACTTCTAAGATGTAATACAATGGGGAGGGCTTTGGAGGGATTACTTTTAGGCAATTGTAGTATTTCAATACAATTTTAATCCCAGAATCTAAGAGACAGGGAGATTGGTTTCTTTTACTTATCTCTATATGATGCAGAATTTACCTGAGATATTTTAGATGCCCCCTAAGTGGAATGGCACCTTTAAATACAATGCTGCTCAGTAAGAAAAGGCAAAATGTTTATAGGTGTCGGTTAAACACTTGCTCCTTTATATGGCTTTGAAATGAAACTACTTGTGATTTGCTTATCTTTAATATGCTTATAATATCATTACCAAACTGTGCTAACATAAGTATACGCAGCACAGTGTCTCGTTTCAACAGTCATAAACAACAATAATAATTTGGGATCAAGTTTCATATTTCCCAGTAAATTTGTTAATACCATCTGTGGTACAGGATTTAGTGCAATTCCCAAATGACAGAGCAAACACTTGCACTGAAAGATGGCAAATATACAATTCTGTTTCTAATATCTGCTAAAAGCTTCATTAAAATATTACAAGCAAAGTGCCTAATTAAAATGTTCATAGCGTAACAGAGACGAAAGTAGATTTTTAAACTTCTCACCTTCAGTTCAAGTATTCATAGAAGAATGTTACGTGTATGTAAACTCATTTAAAACATATTGAACATGGATTTTGCATCAAAGAGTTGGAAGTACACAGCTACAGCTAGAAACTAGATTACCTTCTAATAATGTATTAAGTGTAATTATCTGGATTACGAGCAGTGGCCCTAAAAGTACTAGCCTTGTGGATAAAAAAAAATATTTTTTGATGAGAACACTTACGATGATTGGATGGCTAGCATGAACTTTAATTGTTTTCAGTAGTGGATAAAAAAGCATGGTTAGTGATTCAGTATCTTGACTATTCCCATAATCCTGATCATGGGATACCACACTACTAATAAAGAAACAACCGCGACTAAGCGACTATATGGGTTATGCAGAGTATTAGCATGAATTACACGGATATGGTATTATTATGGAAAAAATGGGAAAAGTGTTAATCAATACAACCATATTCTGGTGCAAAGTCCTATCACCATAAAAACCACTGTATTGTTCCAGACTGAATCCGTTTTTATATTTCACCTGAATGCTAGACATTTAGTTAAACCTGACCACCTTTAAAGTGTACATATTGCTAAGTAGAGGGATAAACAGGATGCTAGAGTCACAACTGCTAAATCACATCATGACATACTCAAAGCTCTACCTCTTCTGGATAAGTGGCTCTGTGAGGCATCAAGCCTAACCACATGTAGAAGTGAGGCTTCCCCAGATGGTCTCTTGTAGTTGAGGCGTGTGAGGGAAGTAGGCAGGGACTAGGCATGGCCAGGCGAAAGAAGAAGCAGACCTGAAATGTCTGGGTCAAACCCAGAAATATATATGGATATATGCCCTTCACCATAAAATAAAAAAGCTATACTGTGTCTTATAGAAGACATTTTACATTTGAATACGTAATGTGTTGTTGTTTACTTGCTAAGGAACATATGATTGTTATCATGTTCTGATATGTAAAACCATAGAATTTAAAGAGGGTGTACATGTACATGTATATATCAGTCTGGTTGCCACACAGTACATAAATACATAGTCTACAAAAAGCACACACTCACAGATCATCATAAATATTCCATAGATTTATTCACAGAAATGAGCTCTCCACATTTTGGTCCATCTACTGGACCTTTATCAAGATATATAAATATATAAACAACTTTCACATATATAAACCTGTATTTAATTGCTCACCAACAACACCTGAGTTGTAGACCAGAATCCTACCCCTTCAGAAAGCAGTTATCGAGTAACTACTTGGTGGGTAGAGAGTCTACATCACCATAGCGACTCTAATCACATAGTGTCAAACAACTAACTCCTCTACCTCAATAGCGCAACAATGTCACCGCTACTAATCCTAGCTACCTTCTAAACCTTCCACAGAATACAATTATGTTTCACCCCCACTAAGCAATGTATATTGAATTTCATGCCATATATTCACGGAAATACAAATCACAAAACATTCCTGATTAGACTTTCTACGATTGCCTTCACATCATGTTTTATAGTTCAGATCATAAGACTCTTCATGCAATGAATTGATACACAATTTTTTTTCAACTATAACGTATTCTTAGTTAGATTTTATACAGATTATCTAGTCCAATGTCTACTGGATTTTAGCTATAATGAAACTCACAAGGCTCACTTTAAACCACAAACCTTTATGCCAACTCCATGAGATTCATAGTAATAATCAAATTGTAGCTAATAATTGTTATATCTCATTCTCCTCCACACGATCCCCCGCCACCGATCACACTGTGATCTCTATGCAAGTCCCCACAGGCTTGCATAGAGATCGCAGCGTCTGTGCCTCATCGGAGGACAGGATATCCCCTGCAGGGCATATCCTGTCCTCCAATCAACTTCCGGGTTACGTCAGCATTTAAAAATGTAACAGCTTTCCGGCTTTTCATCCCATAGGGGACCGAAGGGGTTAAACACTCATCTCCTTTTTTTCCCCTCAGAAATCTCATGGTGCTGCCACAAAAACAAGGGATTCTGGGTAGGCACATGCAAATAAAGTCAACAATGATCACCTTTTGCTTCTATATCCAATTTATACATGGATCCCTTGAAAGTAATTGCCTGCTGTACAAGACAGCCTTTAGAGAAAACTTGGGTAAGAGATGCAGTATATATAATATACACAATAATAATTGGTATTATTACTTAAGTATAATATAGTGAATACATTCAGTTTTATTTACATTATGGAATTATTACATGTTCTAGAGCTGAGATAAGCATCTTGACTAATACATTGCAAAGTGTTTTTTTACAAAAACTTTTAATAATGAAAAAAGTTTTTTGTATTGATTTTCTCTTTTTTTAAGACGATTAATTCAGTGCTTCATTCTTTCAAAATGCACTTCACTTTGAAGAACTTGCATTCCTTTCTCTATTGTATGAAGGCAGCATAGTTAATTAGACAATTATGTCTATGAGGGGTATTCTGAGCAGCTAATGAGTTGACAGATTATGCCTACATTCAGTTAAACCATTTAGGACCAGAAGTGGTATGATCTTTTATTTATATTTTTAATGCAACCATTTTAAGTAGAGGCAATATTTGCAGGAAAACATTTGTAAGCATTCTATACTGTGAAAAAAAATCTAAAATAATGTGGGCATTAAATAACTACATTAAAGAGCATAGCATCATTTATCATAGAAAACATTGCAGAAAATGGATAACTACCATAGAGCTCACAATTTGCTCCCTATTTTAAAAGAATTTCTGAAAACTCTCTTAGTTTTTATAACAGATTGAATACCAGACACTAGAGAAGTTTAACTGTTATAACCAATATGGTTATTGCTAAAGACAGGTACAAAGATCAATATATCTGGTTTAAATAAACTATAACACTTATTCCTTATATTTGAGAAATGAGAAAACCTACTGAGCAACATTCTGCTAAACCAAGATCCTATATTTAACATCTCAGTACAGCAAACATATGTAAATATGTAAATAATGTAAATATATATAAATAAATAATATCCTGTTCTTAAAATCTACATGGTTATTAATGCTCATTGACAAGGAAAAGCTGACACCTTCTGGCCTCTGGGGCAGGTAAATTCAAATGGCCTCACATCTGACCTCCCCACCCATCCCTGGTAACTATCACTCGCACACATTTTGCCACACACTCTCACATTTGTACAAAATTAAACACATACACATTAACACTTCCACATACTCACTAACGCATGCTTACACATGTTAACACATACTCCCTTTCACACAGACTTGCACATACACATTCATGCTTGCACACACTTACACATCTATACACACACTTACCTCATGCTAAAATACATGCTCAGACACTCGTGTTAACACATACCCCCACTCACACACACACACACCTCCATGCTCACACATAATCACTTACACATTCATGCTAACGCATACTTACACATACGCACCCATGCTCAAACAGACTTACACATACATATCCATGCTCACACAGACTTACACATACATATCCATGCTCACACAGATTTACACATACACATCCATGCTCACATACACATAAATGCTCATACAAACATACACATTTGTGCTCACACACTTGCACATACACATCCATGCTCACACACACTTAAAAATACACATTCATGCTCACACACAAGCATACATACACATTCATGCTAACACACACTCACACATACACATTCATACACACACCAACACATAATCTGATACACATGCATGCTGACACAAATATACACATTCATGCTCACAACACACTTACATATACACATCCATATTCACACACATATATACATATACATTCTCACTCACACATACATATCCATGATCACACACTTACACATACACATCCATGCTCACACAGAAATGCTTACACATACACATTGATGCTCACACACATACACACATATATATTGATACTAACACACACTTACACATACACAGCCATGCTGACACACTTACTCATACACATCCATGTTGACACACATTCGTGCTCACAGACAAACATTTATCCATACACTCCCACTCTAACATTCACACAGACATACTTACTTACTCCCCTACCCTCGCTCTCACTGTCTTCCATCATCACCTCCTTACAAGAAGGGTAACATCTTTAGATTTTTTCTCTTTAGTATAGTTGTGGCATTTAACCCCTGTCTTGTGTGTACCTACTCTATGCTATATGCTGTCCACTGTCACATTCACATGCAGTTGTCATGTATTCAAAGCTTTGTATGTATATTTGTAGGGTATGCAGGGTTTGGAGCGTAGCGCAGTGAGACACCAGATATGTGATAGAGTCAAAACAGGCAATATCAGGAATTTCAGCAAGTTTATTCTACAAAAAGGCATAAACTGTACCGTGTAGCAATCCTGAGGTCAAGGGTAGGTGAAGTGTAGCAAAGTCCATTAAGCAAGCCGAGATCAAGGGTAGGAGAGGTATATCAAAGTCCAATAACAAGCCGAGGTCAAAAGTCCAGTAAATCCAGTGAAGAGGTAACAGCATACAGGTATCAGCAAAACGGGTAGGTAGAGACTTGAACAATCAAGTAATGAGGCCTAGAAGCTGTGGGTTTAAATAGCCCTCTAGGAATCAGCTCCTCCCCACCAATAACAGAGACCCCTCCCCTCCTCAGTATGTACAATGGAGTAGTGACTGTCCATCACTACTCGTCCCGCCCCTGACCAGGAGTAATTCATTATTGGAGACGCCGGCCACGCCTCCCCGCCATCACTCCACGTGTGGAGTTTCTCTCGTGCGGTATTCGCCGCAATGGAGTCCGGGGATGCGGCCTACCGTAGGCCGCAGTAGGCCGTGACCGCGTGGCTCGCGGTCGCGTACAACGGGGCCGCGTGGTGCGCGGACGAAGTCCCGGGCGTCCCGCGACTCCACCATCGGGTGGAGACCTGTGCTGCCGACGGGGGAGTGAGGTAGGACCCTGACAGGACCCCCCCCGTATGCGCGACCTCCGGGGGCGTTCCGGTGATGGTTTGCTAGGGTGTGTCACATGAAACGTGCGCACCTTGGAGGGGGCGTGTACGTGTGTAGCAGGTTCCCAAGTACGTTCTTCGGGATTGTATCCTTTCCAGCTCACTAAGTATTCCAGCCTTCCGTACCTTATGCGAGAGTCCAGGATGCTGTCCACCTCGTATTCCTCAGACCCCTGCACTGTGATTGGGGGTGGAGGAGTCTGTGGACTTCTATGATAGGGATCAGGAACCCATCGTTTGAGGAGCGACACATGAAAAGTAGGGTGTATGCGCCAAGTAGCGGGGAGTTCCAGACGGACTGCTGTCGAACCATACACCGCCGTAATGGCAAAAGGACCTAAAAATTTAGGGTTGAGTTTCTTTGCGGGACCCGGGAGTTTAATGTGTGAGGATGAAAGCCACACCTTATCACCCACTTTGTATGTTGGTGCTGGTTTTCTCCTTTTATCTGCGTGTCGTTTGTAGTCCTGTTGTGCCTTCCGAAGATGCCGTTGTAAGGTAAGAAATCCCTGCTGAAGAAGTTGGAGGCGATCCGTGACTGGTGGAACGGTAGAGGAACGAGGTAAGTAAACATGAAACAACGGATCGTAGCCATAGTTGGCTTTGAATGGTGACATCCTGATGGAACTGTGTATTTGATTGTTATAGGCGAATTCTGCCAAAGGCAACATAGGATACCAATTGTCTTGGTGATGGGATATGTAACAACGGAGGTATTGTTCCAGAACTCGATTAACCCTTTCGGTCTGTCCGTTGGTTTGTGGGTGGTAGGCTGAGGACAACAATCGTTGGAGTTGGAGACCGTGGCAAAAGGCGGACCAAAATCTGGAAGTAAACTGGACCCCTCTATCGGATAAAATGGAACGAGGAACTCCATGCAGACGAAAAATGTGAGTTATAAACAGATCAGCTGTCTCAGCAGCTGTAGGTAAGTGGCGGACAGGAACAAAATGGGCCATCTTCGTGAGACGATCAACTACAACCATGATGGTGTTGTGTTGGTGTGACGCGGGTAGGTCAACTATAAAGTCCACTGTAATGTCTTCCCATGGCCTGGTAGGTATTGCTAAAGGTTGTAGCAAGCCAGCGGGTCTTGTCGTTGGGTCTTTTGCCCTGGCACAGGTGTCACAGGAACGAACATAAGTGAGGACGTCTTGCTTCATCTTGGGCCACCAGAAGGTTCTGTTAAGCGAAGAAAAGGTCTTTAGTACGCCTCCATGACCGGCCAAAGGATGATCATGAGCTGCCTGTAGAACGTCGGCTCTGACTGGCGGAGGAACATAGATCAGGTTGTCCTTGAACAGGAATCCCTTTTCGGAATGCAGAGGGATATTATTAATCACAGGGGGAAGAGAGCTGCTATGTGTTTGCAGGTCTTGGAAGAGAGTTGTCTGTAGGGAAAGAAAATGGCCTGACGAGAGAATGGTGTCTCCTTCACTCTTGGTCATTTCGCGATCCTCGTATAGGCGTGACAAGGCATCTGCTTTCCCGTTGCGAGTACCGGGACGGTAGGTTATATGCAACTGGAATCGGGTGAAGAAGAGTGCCCACCGAGCCTGTCTGGGACACAGTCTTCGCGCTGTACGGAGGTACTCCAAGTTGCGGTGATCTGTAAAAACTGTTATAGGGTGTTGGGCTCCTTCCAGCAAGTGGCGCCACTCCTCCAGGGCCATTTTAATGGCAAGTAATTCACGATCCCCGACCGAATAGTTGCTCTCTGCAGGACTGAGACGTTTAGAGTAGAAGGAGACGGGGTGTAGTGTTTCCTTTTCCCCGTGTCTTTGGGATAGGACCGCACCTACAGCAGTCCCGGAAGCATCTACCTCCAAATAATAAGCTTTCTCCGGATCAGGTAATACAAGGATGGGGGCATTAGTGAATCTTTGTTTTAAGAGTTCGAAAGCATGGTGAGCTTGCAGAGTCCAGTGGAACGGTGTTTGTTTTTTGGTCAGTTGAGTTATGGGTTGAATTATCCGTGAAAAACCGTTGATGAAACGTCTGTAAAAGTTGGCAAACCCCACAAACCTTTGGACAGCTTTAACAGAGGTAGGTGTTGGCCATTGTAGAATGGCTTCGATCTTTTTGGGATCCATCTCAATCTGATCAGGGGTGATGATGAATCCAAGATATTCGATCTTGGTCGTCTCGAACGTGCATTTCTCCAGTTTTGCGTAGAGATGGTTCTCTTGTAAACGTGTGAGAACCTGAGCCATATGTTTCCTGTGTTCCAGAAGGGATGATGAATACACGAGTATGTCGTCAAGGTAAATGATAACACATGTATCCAATAAGTCTCTGAATATGTCATGTAGGAAGTGTTGGAACGTGGCTGGGGCGTTACAGAGTCCAAATGGCATGACTCTGTACTCGAAGTGACCGTAACGTGTGCGGAAGGCCGTCTTCCACTCATCACCTTTTCTCATCCGCACAAGGTTATAAGCTCCTAATAAATCAATTTTACTATAAATTTTCGCCCCACGAAGTCTGTCCATTAATTCGGGTATCAGAGGAAGCGGATATTTATTTTTGATGGTTATTTTATTCAGTTCGCGGTAGTCCACACAGGGTCTCACACCACCATCTTTTTTCCCCACGAAAAAGATACCAGCCCCGGCAGGTGAGGTAGAGTGTCTGATAAACCCCTTGCGTAGGTTATCCTCCACATAGTCTTTTAACACCTTCAGTTCTGGTTCGGACAAAGGGAATATCCTGCCGAATGGGATTGCCGCACCAGGTAACAAGTCTATGGGGCAGTCATATGACCTGTGGGGTGGCAGTTGTTCAGCTTCTTTTTTATCGAATACTTTCGTGAAGGACCGATATGGAGCGGGTATTTCTGGGTTATCGGGGCGTGGGTCGGAAACGGCTGAGAAAATGGTGTGGACAGAATCCAAGCGTAAGGGAGGACGGCAATATTTCATACAAAAGTCTGATGAAAAGGACACCGCACCTGTGGCCCAATTGATGTGGGGGTTGTGGGTGCGAAGCCAGGGTAGTCCCAATATGATAGGGAACATGGGTGATTGTACCAGATTGAAACAAAGGTGTTCTTGATGTCCGGTCCCGACCGTGATGGAGATGGGTTGAGTTTCTTTGGTGACCGGTCCTGATTGAATGGGATTCCCATCCACGAGGCGAATGGTTAATGGTTGCTTCTTGGTTTGCGTAGGGATGTGCAAGGCTTGAGCCAGGGAGATATCCAGGAAGCTTTCACTTGCTCCGGAGTCTATGAAAGCGTTATGGTGAATCCTTTTTCCTCCCCACTGTAATGAAACAGGGAGAGACAGGTGAGTGGTCAGCTTTCCTAGGAACACCGAAGATATACAAAGAGATGGAGGCAGGGTCGGCTTACCTCTGGAGGCTAACACTGGACAGGTGTAAGCAGTATGACCCGGACCACCGCAATAGAGGCATAAGTTAGCGCTCCTCCTTCTCTCTTTTTCAGCGGATGTTAAGGGACCACGAGCAAGTCCGATCTGCATGGGTTCCACAGTGTTATCAGGAACCGGAGCGTTGGTGGAGGTAACAGATGGTGTATAACGAGGTGAAGGAACTGTTGCATTAGAGCGTTCTAGGCGTCGTTCACGGAGTCGCCGGTCCACCTGAGTAACCAGGTGTATCAAGTCTTCCATGGTCTCTGGTACGCCTACTCTTGCTAATTCGTCCTTCAGGTGCTCTGACAGCCCCAGGCGAAACTGGTTAACGAGAGCGGGTTCATTCCACTGAGTCTCTAAGGCTACTCCTCGAAAATCAGATATATAGTCCTCCACTGGCCTCCTTCCTTGTTTTAAGGACCTTAATGTGGTTTCAGCTGTGGAGGTTCTGTGGGGGTCGTCATAGAGTGTATTCAAAGCCTGACGAAAATCATTCCAATCATGAAGAGACGGGTGATTCACTTGGAGGAGATGATGAGCCCAGGTCATAGGGGCTCCCGTGAGTAGGGAGATAACAGTCCTCACTTTAATAAAGTCAGTAGCATATGTTCTTGGTTTGAGAACAAACAGTAACTCACATGAAGTGATGAAGGTTCTATACTTAGAGCGGTCCCCTGAGAAGCGTTCAGGTAAAGGTACTTGGGGTTCAGGTGCTTGGACGGCCATGGCTTCTACCACAGGAGGGGCGACAGCGGGTAGGGGTGCCGGTGCTTCTGCTGGTGGTCCTGCTTGTAAGGCTCGCACTTCAGCCCTTAATGTCTGTTGGTTCTCTTGCATCCCTTGCACGGTATGAGCCAAGGCAGCTATCTGTTGTGTGAGGGTGAGTATGGCATCAGTGACTCCTGCAGGCTCCATAATGACTTGATTGTTTTGTAGGGTATGCAGGGTTTGGAGCGTAGCGCAGTGAGACACCAGATATGTGATAGAGTCAAAACAGGCAATATCAGGAATTTCAGCAAGTTTATTCTACAAAAAGGCATAAACTGTACCGTGTAGCAATCCTGAGGTCAAGGGTAGGTGAAGTGTAGCAAAGTCCATTAAGCAAGCCGAGATCAAGGGTAGGAGAGGTATATCAAAGTCCAATAACAAGCCGAGGTCAAAAGTCCAGTAAATCCAGTGAAGAGGTAACAGCATACAGGTATCAGCAAAACGGGTAGGTAGAGACTTGAACAATCAAGTAATGAGGCCTAGAAGCTGTGGGTTTAAATAGCCCTCTAGGAATCAGCTCCTCCCCACCAATAACAGAGACCCCTCCCCTCCTCAGTATGTACAATGGAGTAGTGACTGTCCATCACTACTCGTCCCGCCCCTGACCAGGAGTAATTCATTATTGGAGACGCCGGCCACGCCTCCCCGCCATCACTCCACGTGTGGAGTTTCTCTCGTGCGGTATTCGCCGCAATGGAGTCCGGGGATGCGGCCTACCGTAGGCCGCAGTAGGCCGTGACCGCGTGGCTCGCGGTCGCGTACAACGGGGCCGCGTGGTGCGCGGACGAAGTCCCGGGCGTCCCGCGACTCCACCATCGGGTGGAGACCTGTGCTGCCGACGGGGGAGTGAGGTAGGACCCTGACAATATTGGATACATTTACAATAGGGCTTGAAAATGTGAGCAACATAATTTTTTATTGCATGGTTAAATAATTATTTTTGGGATTTGTTTCAGCAGTTCTAGAAATTATTTTCTAATGCTGCATTTGGTTACAAACATGTTAAAGCAGGGTATGACCAAAGACTACAATTGATACATGTATTATTATTATTTTATTATTTATTGTTTTATATAGCACCATTGAATTCCATAGCGCTGACATTCCAATTAGACTCATATACAGTACCTATCTACATTGTCCTAAAAAAATGTCTGTCTGGTAATTACCTGATATCAAAAGCATTGCAGTTACTGCAATAACTTGTATGATGTTATGACAAAGATTAAGGGACAAAAAAGGAAAATAACTTACAGATGATTATCATACAGTGAGAGATGTCTTTCAGTATGAGTATAGGGTCCAAATATCTAGGGAAGGGAGACAAGCATCCCCCCTCCCCACAAATCCGCTCAAGTCTCAGTCTCATTATTAGTATATATTCACACATTGTATACTTTTTGGCGTTTAATATTTTATTTGCTGAGAAAGTAAGTGTGTTGGAATAGACACAAGGGTTTCTCATGTAACATCCTAATCTCAATTGCAAGGACTTAACAATGCCTAATTATATTTAGATTGTGTTGCTTGCTAAAGACATGCATAAACATGCATTTAAAATACGTTTTAATTGCCTTGTATTATTATATGTGCTTTTTGATAGATTTTTCTTGTGCAGATTAGCAAATTGACACTGAATGGTGTTAATATAGCAAGGGAAAAGCAAAAACAATTTAGCTGTTTGCCACCTTGATTTTGGACAGTAAACCTCTTAGACTCAAAAGCTTCCAAAACCCCATTTATATTCTAAAGTGCCAGTACTAATTCAACTCCAATCTTTTTGTCATCTACCTTGGGGATAGCTTAGTCCAGTATTTAAATGCTACAGTGGACTCTGCAAGTCTGACTATTTTAGGAGATCAATGAATTCTTTGTTAATGTTTGTATATTTATTTATTTATTTTAAGATAATTTACTTTTTGTACACAGAACAGGCTTGGTTAATCTCTTCTTTTCATGAACAGCGACTTTATTCTAGATGTTGTCTTGAAAAGAGTTTTGTATTGCCTAGCTGCATTGCAGATGAAACTAATTGATAAACGACTCTTGGGTATATTTAATACAGGGCGAATTAGCTGTCAGTTCACAAATTGGAAATCATTGAGTTTGGTTTTTTTCTCTATGTACAGACCACTTACTCACTGAAAATAATTTGTATAATAGAAATGGATATGCAAACAATAGAGATTTTTGCTCACATTGAAGTTTATATGTTTGAATGGCAGATCTCCGTACCAACTTTCATATCATCTCAACTTTCAGTAGTTATTTAGTTAAATATACTGGTTATGCATTATGCCTGATTAAACATAGAATGCATGACTAATGTATGTCCATGTAAAAGTTTGACTTGGCTTATTACAGTTAATGTCTTGTCCTTCAATGGTATGTAATGTAAGGGATGTAATGCTTGCTGGAGGTTGCTCCTACCGATTTGTCAGACAGAGCATGCACATTTTCTGTTTTCCATGATTACTGGGGAACCATTAATCCATCATGGCTAGAACCTGACACAAATAGTATGAACAGCACCCACAATCAAATTAATTTACCTGACATAGATAAATCCAATAATGTTTCCCAAAACATAGACAATTATTAGGAAGATAATAGTTCCTTTTTTAATTTAATTATTAAGTCTCACTAGGAGGAAACTAGAACACTCACTCTTCTAGAGCTCAACAATCACTGCAAGAACCAAAGAAAATGTCACAGTTGCACATTTTTTGGCAATGCTTTCAATTGGGATACTTTCCTGTGATCTTTAGCTGCTGTAAATTTTTTAATGTTGTTTTAATTACAAATCCTGTTGTGTGATGCTTCTCAGAAAATTAAGAGCAGCAAACATTCAACAAAAACACATCAACAAAAGAATGTGTGATCATTGGAAATATCAATACAGAGTTGAGAGAAACTGAAGGCAAAGGATTTATTGGAAATGCTTTCATGAGGAATATGAAATAAAAGTTAAAAGGAATGTTGATGCTTTTAATTAATGCCTCTATTTATGCTACCTTTAGGCTTTATTAAGAAAACCAGGGGAATGGGGAATTGAAACTGCATATATCAGTGGATTCCAAAATATAAAGTCATCTTGTATTTATTGTATTTGAGATAAATGTGTCTCCAAATCAATCGTCTATGAACCATAACAGGTTTGTAACTGGGTAACTAAGGTTTAAAAATATGTTTCAAATTGTGGACTAAGTGAAACAAACTTCCTATTGTCCAGTCTTATGCTTAATCCTATTTTTCTTTTATATTTTCCACTATTGAATCACAAATTCTGGTGGAACATTCTTATATATATTTCACACAATCATTAAATGAAACAGAAAGAGCTGTGTAAGAGTTATAACTGGGCAAAGAACAGGAAAACTTCCTAACAAGATAAAGTTGCTGAAGACAGTTTAATGTCAAAAGTCATACACCATGGCAAGACAGAGCACAACGACAAGATACAAGGTAGTTGTAATGCATCAAAAAGGTCTCTCCCAGGCAGAAATTTCAAGGCAGACATGGGTCTTCAGATGTACTGTCCAAGCTCTTTTGAAGAAGCACAAAAGAAAATATTGAGGACTGTAGACGCAGTGGTCAGCCATGCTAACTTAGCCTTCCCCGGCTACCAGAGAGGAGAATTCCCCACCACTCTGCCTCCTGAAATGCCTTATATCCACCTATATGCTACTCTGCCCCATGATATGCCTTTTAACCCCATATATATATATGCAAGAGACATGTAGGGGTATAAGGTATTTCTGCAGGCAGAGTGGCATATAGGGGGTTAAAAGGCATATCATGGGGCAGAGTGGCATATAGGAGGGGATAAGGCATATCAGGGAGGCAGAGTGGCATATAGGGGGGTATAAGGTATTTTCTGGGGGCAGAGTGGCAAGCTTGGGGGCAGATGTGCATAACTGGGGGGCAGGTTGGCAAATAAAGGGAAATAAAACAAAACATTTTTTTTTCTCAATCATAGCTTTAATTAAATATGAAAAAATAGTTTACATGAATTAATATTCATATATTTAATCAGGGTCGTCTTATAATCAAGCACATACAGTTTAATGCAAACTTCCCTTCGCAATCTGGGGATTTCCAGCAGCGCCATCAGCTCAGTATTGGCAGTAGGACCCTGGTACACCCATCTACTGTCTGGAGGAGTCTTGTGGCCAAGAAGCCATTCCTCCGATGTGGAAACAACTCAACTATTCACAAAACAGGAACTGGGTTGGAAAAAATGGCAGCAGGTGCTCTAGACTTATGAGTAAAAAAATCTATATTTGGTTGTAGTAGCAGCCAGTTTGTTTGTGGAACAAAAGTGGTAGAAGAATGAGTGTTTTCAGGCAACATTGAAGCATGGTGGGGAAGTTCCTTGCAGGTTTCATGGCTGAGTTGGGGATTTGGTCAGAATTAATGGTCTCCTCAATGCTGAGAAGTGAGTCATATGATTGCCCCCATATTTATTCTGCAGCATGACCTTGAACATACAGCCAAAGTCATTAGGCACTATCTTAAGCATAAGAAGAACAAGGCATCCTGGATGTGATGGTATGCCCTCTCAACATCATTGAGAATGTCTGGGATTACGTGAAGAGAGAGAGAGAGGCAACTGAGGCTGCCTAAATCTACAGACAAAAATTGTGGTTAGTTCTCCAAGATGTTTGGAACAACCTACCTGCTGAGTTCCTTAAAAAAACTGTAAGTGTACCTAGAAGATGGTGATCACACCAAATATTAATTAATACTTTTTTCACAATAGTCCACAATCTATTTTAGTGCCACTGGCCAATAGGAATGAGATTGCTGATACATTGCTAATAAGCAATGAAGCTATTTATTTCTTTTGTGTATCTTCCTCTTATTTTTGTGCAGGTTTAGTATGTTAATAATGCTTGTTAAGTAGATAATACCAACTGACAGATAAGGGAAAAAAAAGGAAGAAGCAATAAGGATCATTCTTCTTTATTTACACCAACGACTCTGTCAAGATCATTTACCCATTCAAATCCTTTTCCAAGCTTCCCCAAGATAAATTTTTACTAAAGATTCAAGTTGTTGGAAAACCAATTGTGTATCATGTGAAAAGTCAAATCTAGAAATTAGACTTGTGTATGAGGCCCAAAATCATTGTGACTAAATGGTTTGTTACATTTTTGGCTTATTGTCCTTTTGGCAACACAGTTTGGATGAAAATGGGAGGGCCTTTTTACATTTAGGAACAATATTCATTGCCAAAAAACAAGTCTTTCTTTCTTTGTCCCCTGCCCTCTCTCCCAAGTCCTGTCTGTGCCCCTTGTTCTCTCACTTTAGGTCTATCTGTGGCCCCTGCCCTTTCTCTATCACAGCCTCCTTTGCCCTCCTTGCTCTGTCAGTTCCCCTGCTCTCTCCCCTGCTTTGTTTCTGCTGCCCCTCTCTTTCCTCACTCACTCCTTCTCCAGCTGCTGTCTGGTCTCCTTCGATCTGTGTGAAGCTACAGAGAACACACTGTCAGGAGAGAGGGGGGATAGGGAGTCAGTGTGCTAGAGAGTGTACAGCTGCAGAGAAGATACTGAAAGGAGAAATGGGAATGGGAGCAAAAGAGGGAAAGGGAGATTTATTGCATGGCCACAGAGATTAAAGCACAGGATGAAACTGTGATAACGGTCATGGGGTAATGCATGGGTTTAACGGCTTATACTTCATACATGTTATACTTGCAATCCCCGTTAGTTAGTTATGAGTATATAAAATTTTAGGGCAGGGTAATGAGGCAACATTCATTTTTAACAAATCTAAAAGATAACCGCCACTTCGCAAATAGTAAGGCCAAATGACGCCAGAACAGGCATTAATTTGTTTTCTATGCAAGACACTATTTGTTATATGTTTTCCCACAGCAGCACATATCCCAGCCTAGGTTACCATATTTTGTATAGTGCACCTGCTTAGGTCCTTCACAGAAAAGTGTGCATGTAAGGGATGAGCAGGTTATGAAACTATTGCAAAAGCTAATAATGGAGATAAAGATACCTTTATTTAACAGGGCAACAAACATAATATTCTGTCATATTTTGAGGTTTACATATCGTAGGTTTCTGTTTCCAGTATAATAAATACACTCATGAGATTTAACTTAGCACTTAAACCAATGTAATTAATGTGATAATCATTTTCTTTTTAAATGACTTGTTATTTTTATATTCTGTTAGTGCAGTCATCTTTTGAGAGTTTTGAATTAATGGTATGAGTGTACAAAGATCCGAGTGTCTATAACTCTACAGGAATGAAAATTCAATAGTTTGTGGTCTTTTTATCTATCTAAAGGATTTGCTGCTAGAAGCTCTATGAAATGTTTCTGATCTGTGTTCCTTTTAATTGTGCTATCAATTCTTCCTAATGCTCTGAATGAGCTGTGCTTGGTCCGGGAAATGGCAAATAGCTTAATGGGGCTGGAACGCTAATAATCTGAAAAATGTTGTGCATATGTTTTACGCCTTCTTCAAACTGTACTACAAGAAATTTAAGAAATAAACACCATATAACAATTGGAGCATCAAAATCTAGTTTGTGATTTGTAAATTGTATATAAGGAAGGAGGGTGAGCATTTTTGTTTTAAGTTTATTTAACCTATTTATTGCATAGTATTTTCAGCAGTAACTATATTGCAAATCAGTATCAAAGAACAATACCAAAAAATATTTCACCATGTATTTATTTTGTGATCAGCACTTGCTTTATCATTTCACCAAATGAAATGAAAACAAAATAATGATTTTGTAACATAGAATGCTGGGTCATTACGAAAGGGAATAGTCATAGTTCATGGACGTCAGGCTTTATTGCAAGGTTTGTTGATGTCAGTGTTGCATAGGGGACATTTATAGAAATGTCCATCAAAAGGATAACTGATTACAACATGCATGGAAAATGTACTAATCTGGTCCAGAGGCTCATATCACACCTTATTATTAAGCATTAAGCGCGGTCGTTGGATCTCCTGATAAAGATGCGTTGCCTTTGCATTCCCACCCATTCTTTTCCTGGTTCTTCCAACTTCCTCTCCCGATCCACTTAGGGCTTGCCACGCACCATGCATGGATAGTCCTGGTTTAAAAACAATATATAAAGGGAGGTAGAGATCAATTGAGCTATACATATTTGAGTTTTTTATATGCTCATATTTGCTTTTGTACTTGTGTGAGTATTCTTGCTCAAGCTTTGTGGGTCTGTTTCAGCATGTGGCATATGCTGTATATACATTTTTATATATTTCATTCTTCACACCCTCCCCTGGCCTTTCCTTCCTTATACAGACAGTAACTCTGCACTTATGTCTCAATTGAATATTTAATTAAGGTTAAAAACTTCAACCAAAACATGTACTTACTGGTCAGGGAAGATCAGGGGATAATGCAAATGCAGGACAGTAGGTTTGCTCCTCAGAACATCGCCCAAAAATCAGAACTGCCCCACAGAAAACACGAGAGTTGGGAGTTATGATCGTAAGCTAATACAACTATATTCACTGTCAAGGAGAACTTTGTGATTGCTCACTATTTGAAGCTGTCCATTTCATGAAAAATGGCATTTCCTTCATCTGGTATAATGTTATCAGATACAAGGTTGACAGGATATGTTGAACTTGGGTGGCAATATAGAATGGAAAAGGTAGAATGTAGCAACAAAGAGAAAGTGTACAGAGGTAATATGGCACGCTCTGGAAAGAAGGAAAGGTCCCGTTAAGGTCCAGTTATTGCAATAAGCATTATCGCTATTGTGAAGATTATTTTTGGGTTTGGTTAAGTATCCAGTATAGGAATCGTACTATAATATCAAATGCTATGATAAAGTTGCATTTATCAATGTAATATTAGCTCCCTGTTTAGTTATTGGCCTGAATGTTAAAAAGCACGCACCAGTTAAGGAAATTAAAAGTAAACATTTTTTACATTTATTCTGTATCATTTCTTACTTAAAGGGAAATGTCTATTGCCATATGAATTATTGTCCTTGAAGCGTAATGCAGAAGTCATTTTGGTTTATGGAATCAGTACAGTTATTGCTGTATAACATTAACAAAAAAGAGATCAGCTTTGTTAGTGACTCCGAGGCAGATAAACATTTCAGGTTTATATAGAATTCTTCTCAATTAATTACTTTCAGTTTTTGAGAAATATTCCTGCTTTTTTTGTCAACAATGAAAAATAGCAGTCTAAAATAATCAATGAAACCATTAATATTGGTTGCCATGGTTTGTTTGGTATTTTGTATTTGTTTGTATTGAAAAATTGACTTTTAAAGAAATATTAAATTTCAATATAAACTCCACTTTAAGTGTTAAGTTATTAGCCGAAAGACAAATATGCAAGTTGGATGGTCTCTGATTCTAGGTCGTTAAGTTCAAGAGGATGGAGTTCCCCCTTCCGCAAAACCCGGGGACAGATCGCCCCCTTGTGCAGCCTGCACTTCTGCTGTACAACTCAGTTATGGAATTGAAGAATTTAAATATGCTTTATGTTTATTAAATTAAAAACTGTACCCCTGGGGTACCTTATGTTTAATTATAGATCAAAGGTGTTTGATCTCCAGATTAGGGCTGAAGGTAGCATTCAGATGTTTAAACAATGTTGTGAAGTGTTTTAGGATGGACAGTTTGTGCATTGTATGAACAAGGAGTTTATGGTATTTTATATATTGTATGATGATGATGGTGACCATAGACACTGGGCAAATGTCTGGTGGGCCACTGGTTGCAGCTATGCATATCCACTGGTCTTAAAGTGCTTAGCTATACCCATTCAGTCCTTCTTATAACTCAATTAGTAGTGAGGGGTCACCATTTCAAAAGGATAATTTTGTAGCAAGACAGACCTCAATCAATTCACAGCTCAGTGGACAGTCAGAGGAGACATAAAAAGTATCCCAAAAGTTGGACGGTGGGTCTGTTCGGTAAACTGTCCAGCAGAAAAAGGGGACATCTGGAAGGTATGTTGGGGTCCAAGTCCATGACAATAGGCCTGCTTTATCTGATTCAAGGCAAGTATAATTTCCATTGTAGGATCCTTTACCTTCTGGCAGACACAATACTTTTGCACACAGATAATTAATAACATAGGAAGAGCAATAAGCATACCCTGGAATTTTTTTGGCTGTGGTACCCAGAACCCACTTATGCGGGATGCTGGTAGGAGGTCCTGTTGGTGGTGGGCAGGGAAGCAGGAGGAGAGTGGGGTGTGCTGCAACGCCGCTCCAACGGCCCAAAGTTTCCCAGTAGTGTCCTGTAGTGAAAACTTGGGGAGATCCAAGGTATGGTTTTGAGTAATGTGTGAGAAGACCACAGGACCAGGAAGCTACATAGTAGAACATGCCCCCTTGCTTTTATAATAAAAATACGTAGCAACCAAATCAAAAGCATTAATGTATTCTGTGCAAGCATTGCTAATTTACTTATCTTGCGATTTGCTTACCTTTCTTTCTTTCTTTTTTAGCCTTTTCTCCTATTTTAATGCATCTAGTTCAAAAAGTACACTTAACGTCAGTTTGTTTGATTTGGAAATCCCTTGCACAAATTACTTTTTTATGTTTATAATAGAATAATTAACTATGTTTGACATCCGTAAACCGAAGAACATAAAAAATGATAAAAGTACAAAGGCTTGAAATTAGTATATTATCTTCCTGTTTTTGTTGGTCTATTTTTGTGCAATAACATTTGAATCTGTTGTGTTTAAACAAAGCATTTATTCACAATAGGATAATGTAGTGCAATCTGTTTTTAATAGCAGGTTTTTGAAAAATACTCTATGCTCAAATACATTAAAATTAAATTACATTTTGCAATATTTTATATGCAGAAATGTCCTTGAAATTTTAAGTAGAATTGGAAGGTTGTGTATTCTCAGAAACATATATTCACCATGTGAATACTATAAAGTGTGGCCAGCTGTTGGACCCAGTATCATATCGAAACGCTACCACTAATGATGGCACAAGGATTCAGAAGTGGAAGTGGGTGGACATTGACATTTTTTAGCGCTTACAGAAAAAAAGTGCAAATTCAAGCCCACTTTTCTGCTAGAATCCCAAGGGAAAAAACTATCTTATTTTTAAACAAAAGCTTAGATGGTGTATGACCCAGTTCATTTAAAATGACAGTTATATAGATTACTTGATAAAATCTAGCAGTTAATACTAGTAACAAAAATACAGAAAGGAGTATACCTTAAGATTTTGGGTAATCTTTGGGGCTGCTGTTCTGCATACAACAAAGCAAGGGATCAGTGCATAGTTACCAAAGATTAGTTAAAAGCACTGGAGGTGTAGCTGAAACATATATTAATCTCCATAGTTAGCAATACAGCCATGTTTGAACTACAAAGGGTTCACCAAAATTGGGGTACTTTCATGTAGAGGCAGGCTAGGCAATATATAGCTATATACTGTGATGAAATCCCCACTATTTAAACCTGGGATAGGTGGCTGTACTCTGATTATTAGACAGATAGTTAATTGACATTACTTTCTTAAAGTTTCCTCTTGATCCCACATTATTGTGAGACACATTTGCCAAACGCATTTGACAAATGTATAGAACCCCTGTAGTCTCCATTCTATATACTCTAAAGCCATGAGAGAACATTACATTTGGTTGAAATCCCTCACTGGTGTTGAAAGAGACTCTTATCTTACACAGCGTATCTAGTGTAGCTCTTCAGAAAATGTTCCTCTTGAATCTTCTCCGTGAAAAGGCTGTAGAAAAATGTTCTTTCATAGATGCATACAGCAAGGAATTCATTTTCATTATTTAACCTAGCACTGAAATACCAAATGATTGTGGGGAAGCAATGCTAAAATAATACAAATTAGCTTTCTGTCATTTTCTAATTGAGGGGCTATTCAAAAAGAAATATGGAGGCTCACTGTATTTTTATTGTAAAATGTTTTAAGTACATTCGAAAGATTGTACCAGCATTCACATAGAATAAAATGATAATGATTCATTAATGCCTGAGGAAGGGACCTAACAACTTGGTCTCGAAAGCTTGCAATTAAACTCTCAGTTAGCCAATAAATGGTATCATTTTAACTATACTTTTCTCATAGAATAAAATGGTGGCAGAAACATTTGTTTTAATAGGTAACTAAGGTGAATTATTTTTTTATGTACAATATCTTTTGTACAATTTGTATCAAGATGCCCTATGTAACTGCAAAATCATCTGGTGCATGATTAAAATAACATTTACATTTTTAAATGGTAATAAAATAACCTGTATTTTACTGAAACACATGCTAATTCCCTAGCACAGCTATTCAATTAAAAAGCCTCCAAATGTTTTACAGATTCATAATAATAAGTATTGATTAATAAAAACAACTTGCTGTACCTCTACCATTTCCATGATCTGGTCCTAGCATGTGAAAATCATGGAAGGGCTCTGCAGGGTTTGAATCAGAACCTAGACAGATCAGCTCTATGTTCATGCTAAGCAGAATCATAACTATAGATCATGGCACCTGGGGCAGCACTGGAAGCTCATTCCGGGGCTGATGTCATATGTGCTTCTGAAAGCAGAAGGTAGTACAGGAGCATTGCTGGCAGGCTACTCAAACGCACCCTTCACCTTGCAGAGCCTGATACATCTACCCCCTTTACCCCATGGAAGTTACAGCACATGACTGCAATACGAACAAGCAGCCAGAACATACAGACGGTTTCATTTAAAATAAAAATACATTATATTACACAATGGATTATCATTAAATAAATGCAAAATCTTTTAAACCTATGATTTTAATTAGGCATTAAATTGTAGAGCTCTACCAATTACACTAAATGCTTCACCTCTAATCACTGTAGAAGGGAATTATAGTACAGTAACAAACAATAGGATAAGAACAGTCATTATAAAGCTTATAATCACAGTCATTTAAACCTATTAAGTAACAGTTAACTGTATTTTACCAATACTTAACTAAATCACTTAAATTATACCTATCTTGGATTAAATAATTTTCATTATTACCATGAAATTTATACAGTAGCTATACCATGAAATTAAAATAAACACATTATTTTTAGTTTTTCTTTTTTGTTTTTGTTAAATGTATAAAAGTAAAACTGGTCCAAAAGTGTTTTTATTACCAAAGAAACCTATGAAATGGTCCAATTGGCAGAAATAGTTCATGCTTTCTTGCATTGTGCTGAACAATAAAATGAATGGTCCTTTGAACCTGGGTCAAACAGTGAAAAGTTAGAATCCTATTCTTCAGACAAAGAAAAGTAAATATTTATCATTGAGCATTAAGTACGATGTGGCTTACAGTGATGTTGGGTTTCAAAAAAGTGTGTTTTGCAATAATCATTATCAAATGGAATTTACTTATAGACTTGGAAGCCACCAATATAATGAATATGATATTTTGAAACATAATATGTTTGACTATAATATTAGCAATTTTTAGTTTTTAAAAATAACTAGCTTATCGGCAGGGAGTAAAACAGCATGTGAAATCCCAAGAGACCATAGGTAATGCGTGCAAAAATATATTCTTTGTTGGGATCAGTTTGGAATTTATCTCCTGGTCACTAACACTATACACTTTTAAATACAAAAAATATCATTTTGAATAGTATGTGGTTACTTTTTTTTTTAAGTACTTGTATGGAAAAAGACTGCCTTAACCAACCAAAAATAATCAGCAACTGACTGAGGAATAATAGTCATACAGATCATAAGAACAGAAAGTTTAGATGGCTGCTTCATTCTTCTACTAATGAGGTTGGATTCTTAATTACATATTACTTTTTTTAAAAATCTGTAGACACAATTATATTGTTATATTTAGGTTTCAATGCTGCATAATATTATATCAAACCAAGAAACCAAGTGTTTTATCACACATGATATATAGTCTTCAAACAGTCATCAGCATACATTGAATAGGCAGTCTTTGGATATACATCATTAAAAATGATGAAACTTGATCTGCTTTATTGTAACGTTCACCCTTCGCTGTATGGACTTGTTTAAACTTGGTGCTACTCATTTCATGTTTCCAGCCACTAGTGGCCGCCCTTGCCACTCAGAACCACTCAGACTGATTATCAGGTCCAGCTGCAGTTGATTACATGATCAAGACAGCCTTTATAAACCTGTCCAGCCCTGCAGTCTGGGCCTTGACATTGATGTTATAGGACTGCCTGTTTGGTTCCTGATCTGTTCCTGCTTTGGTTCCTGATCTGTTCCTGCTTTGGTTCCTGCTTTGGTTCCTGCTTTGGTTCCTGATTTGTTCCTGAGTTGCAGCCAACGCCCCACTAAGTGGACTCCCAAGTCGAGTGCCCTGCAAGTGGGCAACCTGCCGTGCGCCCTGCAAGTGGGCAACCTGCCGTGCGCCCTGCAAGTGGGCAACCTGCCGTGTGCCCTGCAAGAGGGCTTCCTGCCGTGTGTGCCCCATCCCGAGGGCTTCCTGCCATGTGTGCCCCATCCCGAGGGCTTCCTGCCGTGTGAGCCCCATCCTGTGGGCTTCTGCCGTGTGTGCCCCATCCAGAGGGCTTTCAGCCAAGAGACTTTCCTTGTTTGTATGTTGTACCATCATCTACAATACAACTCTTAATCCTGATCTTCTGTCTGTGGTTTATTTCCTGCGCCTGTCTGTAACAACCCCAGGGCATCATGCATCGTGGGGTACAGACAGAGCCCCTCGTATCCCCTGTACCTGGACTCCTATCAGACCTGCTCGCCCGGTTCGTGACATTTATAGAGCACACTCTATTTCTTTCCATGTCCTTCCCCTTGTGGAATTCACAAAAGGTGTAGGCCTAACCCAAGAGCATCCTGTATGGTCATCCCGGAGGGCTGTTACTCTACTAAAAAAAAAAAAAAAAAATCAAAATAGACAAATCACCAGGTCCAGATGGTATTCACCCCCGCGTTCTAAGGGAGTTAAGTAATGTAATAGACAGACCCCTATTTCTAATATTCAAGGACTCTATAGTGACAGGGTCTGTTCCCCAGGACTGGCGCATAGCAAATGTTGTGCCAATATTCAAAAAGGGGACAAAAAGTGACCCGGGGAATTATAGGCCTGTTAGTTTAACTTCTGTTGTGTGTAAACTGTTTGAGGGTTTCCTAAGAGATGCTATTTTGGAGTATCTCAATGAAAATAAGTGTATGACTCCATATCAGCATGGGTTTACAAGGGATCGGTCCTGTCAAACTAACCTGATCAGCTTTTATGAGGAGGTGAGCTCAAGACTGGATCGGGGTGAATCGCTGGATGTCGTATATCTTGATTTTTCCAAAGCATTTGATACGGTGCCACATAAAAGGCTCGTACATAAAATGAGAATGCTTGGGCTGGGGGAGAATGTGTGTATGTGGGTAAGTAACTGGCTCAGTGATAGGAAACAGAGGGTGGTTATTAATGGTACATACTCTGAGTGGGTGACTGTTGCTAGTGGGGTACCACAGGGGTCAGTTTTGGGTCCTATTCTTTTTAATATATTTATTAATGACCTTGTAGAGGGATTGCATAGTAAAGTATCAATCTTTGCAGACGATACTAAGCTCTGTAACGTGGTTAACACAATAGAGGACAGCGCACGATTACAAATGGATCTGCATAGGTTGGAGGCTTGGGCTGGGATGTGGCAGATGAGGTTCAACACAGATAAATGTAAGGTTATGCACATGGGGAAGAAAAATCCAGGCTGGGAATATGTATTAAATGGGAAAACACTGGGGACGACTGACATGGAAAAGGACTTAGGAGTTTTAGTTAACAGTAAATTTACCTGTAGCGACCAGTGTCAGGCAGCTGCTGCTAAGGCAAATAAAATCATGGGGTGCATCAAAAGGGGCATAGATGCCCACGACAAGGAAATAATTCTACCCCTGTACAAGTCACTAGTCAGACCACACATGGAATACTGTGTACAGTACTGGGCACCAGTGTACAAGAAAGATATAGTGGAGCTGGAGAGGGTTCAAAGACGGGCAACCAGAGTAATAAGGGGAATGGGAGGACTACAGTACCCAGAAAGATTATCAGAATTGGGGTTATTTAGTTTGGAAAAAAGACGGCTTAGGGGGGACTTAATAACTATGTATAAATATATAAGGGGACAGTACAGAGATCACTCCCAGGACCTATTTATACCCAGGACTGTATCTATAACAAGGGGACATCCTCTACGGCTGGAGGAAAGAAGGTTTCTACACCAGCACAGACGGGGGTTCTTTACAGTAAGAGCGGTGAGATTATGGAACTCTCTGCCAGAGGAAGTGGTGATGGTAAACTCAATAAAAGAGTTCAAAAGGAGCCTGGACGTGTTTCTTGAAAGCAATAATATTACAAGTTATGGATATTAGATTAATAGGGACAGAACGTTGATCCAGGGATTTATTCTGATTGCCATATTTGGAGTCGGGAAGGAATTTTCCCCCTGGTATGGGGCAATTGGCATCTGCTTCATAAGGGTTTTTTGCCTTCATCTGGATCAACACAGTAGGGACACAATATGTATATAGGTTGAACTTGATGGACTTTGGTCTTTTTTCAACCTTATGAACTATGTTACTATGTTACTAGTGGTTTTTGGCAATTTCCCAAACTAACTAATTAAGTGGAATCCAGCTACACGTTATTGAAGAGGCTGCTCAACCATTGGGGCATTGACATGGTTTTATGATCATTTTTATCTTCACTAGCGTTAGTAAATTTTTATCTTTATCAATAAATTGCACAACAGTCTACACAATTGCCATCTCTTTCCTTAATCGAGATGTTCTTCAATCTGGAGAAAAGAATCTGTCATAATTGAACCTGGAGTGGATGAGCTTAATAACAGAATAGAAGTCAATTGATTTATTTAGACTTTTTTTTGATTTTTTTTTAGGAAAATTTTTTTTATTTTACTTTAAAGAATTCTATTTCTACCATATGTAACTATATAAACTTGATGGTGCAGATAGTAGCTACTATCTCTGTATTAAGACATCTTGATATATGTATTTTCATTTGTGGCCTACACTACTCCTTTGAGTGCTCTTCTACTTTTATTTAAAAAAGCTGTCTTTACCTATGTTATTTCTAAAGCTGGATGAGCCTGTGATGGTTGGAGCTGGGCTTGAGCTCAACACATCAGTTTAGGCTTGTTAAAAGAAGAGATGAGCAAAGCAGGACTGAGTTGGCTCATCCATATTTTGGTCTATTCTGGTCAGTACGGACACTTTTGAATTTCTTTTAATTGTAGATGACTCCACTCAAACCTGTCTGTGGCTATTTGATATTGTCAGGTAGGGGAGTGGAGCATAGCACAGGCCCTGCCACACAATGTGTGAGAGACATCATGCGCGCCGACTGCGAGGTCAGGGTTGCTGCCTGCCATGGAGACTCGCGGGCAGGAGTAGAAATCCTGCTCTGCGGTTCCCGCGACGAGGTACATGGTCCCCGTCGTGCCTGACAGATGTTCTTTTTAAAAGTCTATTATTTGCCTGTATAACATTTAATCTGGCCCAACAAAAATAAAAAAAAAAAAAAAAATTGTCATTAATTATTTCTGTTATGGACATTAATAAAAGTCATGATAGAGTTGATGCTCATAGTAACTTGTTTAGTGTTTTTATTGTTGTATCCATGAACTTATATAACTATGATTCCACTAAACTCTAATACTAGTTTTACATTTAAGGAACTTAATGATTTTGGTTATTTAGAGATGTAATAATCAATTGAATGAAACCAACAGGGCAATCCTTTCTTTAACTTGCTAGATTTTACAGTTTAGAAAGCCAGTCACGTCTGCTTGGGAAATGCTAACCTTTGGGTTTATTTGTGATGTCATTCAAGCGTTTAATGTTTGACACACAAACAGAAAGACTAATGACCTTTTCATCATACCTGATTGTTTAAAGGAGATCTATGTGCTTTAATGAAATAATAATGCTGTATTGTTTTCCTGGTGGGGGAAAGCAGTATGAAAGACATAACTAGGGTCATTTATTGCAGTTTGCTGACCAAAAACCTCAGGAAATTTGGATGCAAGAACACTACATCAAAATTATTGAAATAAAGTAGTATCCTTTGCTATTATAAAGGGTATCAGTCAACTGCATATGACCTTTGAAAAAAGTTTAATTTATTTTGTCCTAATGAGAGCTGTCTAGCTGTTTATCACTAGCTAATAACTGCCATATATACACTAAATGGACAAAAGTATTGGGACACCTGATCATTACATCAACATGGACCTTTATTACATTGCATTCTAAGTACATAGACATTAATCTGTAGTTGGTTTCCCCTTTGCAACTATAACAGCTTACACTCTTCTGGAAAGGCTTTCCACAAGATTTTAGAGTGTTTGGGGGGGGACTTTTCGCCCATCCATCTAGTAGAACATGTGAGAGATGAGGCACTAATGCTGGACGAGAAGACAAGAAGACTAGTTTGCTGTGGACGAACTTGACTGGCCCACACTGGAACTGGAATGGAGATTGTGAGCCAGGCCTTCTCACCCAACATCAGTGCCTGACCTCACACATGCCCTACTGGATGAATGTGGGACTTACCTTATTCACACTACAAAAAAAAATTAAACCACAAAGATCATTTTTGTCATATCGATGCCCTTCATCTGGTCAATTTGACCATTAAAAATCATGACTTGATGGGGGCAATTATATGAGTCTAGGGTGGAGAAATTGACTTGCAAAAAGATAAGAGGCGCAACCTAGAACTTTCCAGTTTTAAAGATTATTTAACCTGATGCCAGGTACTCCTTCAAGCAATGATACATTCATTCTCAAGTGCTATTGGCTTGTGTTATCTTTCGGGGGGGAAATTAGACATTGCTGTATTTCTAGTAAAGCTCACTAGTCAGTTACAGAGATTATGCTTATACATAAACAGATTAATGGTCTAAGGTCTGCTCAATGTTGGAGGGGTGAGACACAGCTATCTTATAGAGTTACATCGCGTTATGTTTTCTGGTGTCATTAGTAGACTCTCAAAATCTTTTTTAGCTAGACCCTTAAAAACCTAGATGCCCCAAATCATTCACTTATTCTTTTTCATTAATTTTACAGTCATAGCTTGACAAATGAAAAGACTTCACTTCAGTGTTGAGGGAAACTTAAGAGTTGTATAGTTGGAAACCCAGAAAACAGAGGACTTTTTCACATGGATAACAGAGCAGCTCTCTCACTACAATCTATTCAAAGTTATACACTATTTTTTTTACATTCCATTTGCTGCTGTAGCTTTTGACGTATGCAGAACAAAAAGCAACCGATAATTAAAGGTACAAATAGTTACTATAGTTCTCCCCTATAACTCTTTTAATACATGCAATTCATAATATACGGTGAACTTTTTCCTATCAATATCTTTTTTAAATCAGGTATATCAAGTAAACGCAAGTGTGAAGTAGATGGATGTAGTTTATGGCAAGCAAAAAATTTCTTCTTAAAACAATATTTCCTAAAACATAAATTGTAAAACACTCTTTTTCTACTTTCTAAAAAATTTAATTATAGTACCTAAGCCACTGGGTCATTTTAATCATATATATTCAGCAATACATGGCAATAAATAATTTAGTTTTCAGTAATACAATTTTAATTAGGACCAATAAATTGTGGTTCTAGAAGAAGCTACTGAGAGTTCAACTTTCTTTAATGGGTCAGTGTTTGATACCAAACATTTTTTTATTGGAATGAAGCGACATGAAAATGGGAAGACTGACAAGGTGTTAAAACAGGTGAATACAGGGTTGCATTTGCAGCTGAAGGAATAGAAAGCCTTTAGAGAGATATAGGGAGAATATCAATTTTAAGAGGCTATATCTGTCAATGTAAATGTAGGTTAGTGTATATAAAAGTTGCATAAAAGAAAAATCCAGATAATATCTCACACCATGGTTTTGCTTCTGCAGAGATTGCTGGTGGAGGATGAAAAAAATCCAATTATCTGTAAAACAGGGTTTTACAGGACTGATGCTTTAATTTTTTCAGGTGACAGGCCACAATTCATTTGTAATGAAACAGAGATCTGTGTCAAATTCAAGGGCTACATGTAGGGTGGCCCCTAAGGAGGAGTGTAATATACACTCACTGGCCACTTTATTAGGTACACCTGTTCAATTGCTTGTTAACACAAATTGCTAATCAGCCAATCACATGGCAGCAACTTAATGCATTAAGGCATGTAAATGTGGTCAAGACAACTTGCTGAAGCTCAAACTGAGCATCAGAATGGGGAAGAAAGGGGATTTAAGTCACTTTGAACGTGGCATGGTTGTTGGTGCCAGATGGGCTGGTCTGAGTATTTCAGAAACTGCTGATCTACTCGGATTTTCACGCACAACCATCTCTAGGGTTTGCTGTTGTGTGGACGAAAATGCCTTGTTGATGTCAAAGGTCAGAGGAGAATGGGCAGACTGGTTTCAAGATGACAGAAAGGCAACAGTAACTCAAATAACCACTCATTACAACCAAGGTATGCAAAATACCATCTCTGAACCTTGTAGCAGATGGGTTACAGCAGCAGAAGACCACACCGGGTGCCACTCCTGTCAGCTAAGAACAGGAAACTGAGGCTACAATTTCGCACAGGCTCATCAAAATTGGACAGTGGAAGATTGGAAGAACGTTGCCTGGTCTGAAGAGTCTCGATTCTAGCTACCACATTCAGATGGCAGGGTCAGACTTTGTCGTAAACTATGGGAAATCATGGAATCCTGCCTTGTATCAACGGCTCAGGGGGTGTGGAAAAAATCTACTTGTCCAAGGGACTAACTGTGTTTAAATAAGGTCTTTATTGATAGCAACTTAATGCAATACTTAAATGCAATCAACAAATGCAATTAAGTATTGAGCTTAACCCTTTTTTGACATGCCAGGACTTTAAACTGGTATAGAAAGCAATCTTCACTTTCTGCACCCAAATGGCTCAGGGTGGTGGTAGTGGTGTGGGGGGATATTTTCTTGCCACACTTTGGGCCCCTTGGTATCAATTGAGCATTGTTTAAACCCGACAGCTGACCTGAGTATTGTTGCTGACCATGTCCTTCCCTTTATGACCACAGTGTACCCATCTTTTGATTGCTACTTCCAGCTGGATAATGCACCGGGTCACAAAACTCACATCATCTCAAACTGGTTTCTTGAACATGGCAAAGAGTTCACTGTACTACAATGGCCTCCACAGTCAACAGTTCTCAATCCAATAGAGCACCTTTGTAATGTGGTGGAACAGGAGATTTGCATCATGGATGGCAACCAACAAATCTGCAGCAACTGGATGGCATCATGTCCATATGGACCAAAATCTCTGAGGAATGTTTCCAGCACCTTGTAGAAAGTATGCTACAAAGAATGAAGGCAGTTCTGAAGGCAAAAGAGGGTCCAACTTAGTACTAGCAATGTGTACCTAATAAAGTGGCCAGTGAGTATGTATATATATTCAGTTTGAAAAGCACTTAATTTTAATTTACATTAAACTTTTACATTTTAATATGGGGATCTCTGGGGTGTTGTGAAAATATTGAAACAGACATAATACTACTAGTAATTTACCTTTATAATGTTATAATTATTTGTATACCTTCTACAATTAAATAACCCCATGCTTTGCAACTAGTTAAATGACACATTTTCAACAGGAAAAGATTTTTGTTTAAACTTTAATTTATGCAGAAATGCACAATTGCTGATGCATATTTCTATACTTCTGTGCTTGGCTGAACAATGGCACAGCATGACCTGCTTCACTCTGGCTGACACAACTTTAAATCTTTACATTTCAGACATGTTTGCTGTTGCGTTGGATTGTTTCTGTACAATATAAATGGATTGCTTTGTGTTCAACTGCCTGACTTCTATATAACAAAGAAGCCAATTATATTGTACCGCATGCAATTAAGCAACTATGCAGAGCAAAAAGAGCACAGGGAAAATATGAGTGATATTCAGCTAGAGGCAGAGGTAGTTTATGTAAAATGTTCATATGATGAACCGCGTTTAAAATGACAAAAAATATCCTTAAACCCCCCAAAAATAAAAGCTAAAATATTAACTTTACTTTAATATCTATTAAAATATTTCCAAAGGTGGGAAATATACAACCTAGAACCTTAGGATAATATTAGTCTCACACTAAACCATAATATTATGCACCTCCCTGGAGTCTAACCTGTATAGCTATTATAGTATAACGTAGAACTCTCCTATATGTGGGCTGTGCCCTTGCTCTTAAAAGTCCTAATTAAATAAAGAAAAAATATAATTAGGTAACATACTCCTAGGCAGAGCAATAGCAAAATAAAAAAGCAATAAAGCCTGACGCGCGTTTCGCTAAGGTGTATCATAGGTTGGTCGGGGAGATTTTAAAAATTCCTGGCAAGTGGAGGCCGGGTATTTAAACAACTGGCTCCTCCCTAATTGGTAGAGACCATGATAGACACTCGTCTGTAATTAACCAATCCTGCGCACGATCACTCGAAGACTCTACATTATTGGATCATAAGATCCATGAAGTATCCGGGTTAGATCCTCAGCTGTGTAATGCAATGTGAAGAGTTTGTGATGTTTATTTAACCCCTTAACGACCAATGACGGGCCAGGTACGTCAGGCAAAAACGGTCAGTTAACAACCAATGACGAGCCTGGTACCTCATGGTATTAAACAAGCTTAGAAAGTGATCTACGATCACTTTCTTCTCTTAAACAGTGTTGCTGTAATACCTCAATGTTGAGGCATTCAGCAACACTGAGATCGCCATGTGTGGCCCCTCCCCGGGGCATCAACGCCCCCCATACACTGTTTAGCAGCGGGCGTCCATTTTAAAAGAGTTTAGGAGGGGATCAACGATCACCTCCTAAGCTTCAATGGTGTAGCTGAAATGCCTCGATAGCAAGACATTCAGCGACACCGAACACTAACCCCAGGACTCAATGTGACCACTCCTTGAAGAAAGCCCTTCTTGTCCTGAAAAAAGTATATAACTTGTGTGGGTACACTAAATGGGAGAGGAGAAAATTACCGCTAAACATGAGCACAGCAAAAGTATTGAAACAGGCTTGGTCACAAAGGGTACAAAGAATAAAAACAGCCTGGTCCTTAAAGGGTTAAGCATATATCATGATTTTAATTTTACATGGCTGTATTGCTTGCTATGTGTGGATGTATATGTGTGTATATATATATATATATATATATAATTTTATTTATAACGTGCCAGCAAATTCTGTAGATCTGGTATAAAAGGGAAGTGAAAACTAACAACAATAAAGCTGTTAATATACAGATGGAGAAGACACCCTGCTGGTTTGCCCTGGCTTAGAGGGATAGGTTAGCTTGGCATTCTAGCTTCCTCCTTATTTACAATGGGGACTGGGGCAGGTTAAACTTACAATGTGGCCTCCATTATTGGATCAATGTTTTTCCCTTAGACTTTTTGTAGTCTAGTGACATCAACCAATAAATTAAATGAAATATTTATATCTTCCAAAAATATCCACAACTAAAATATATATATAGAAACAGAGATTGTCTCTTTTCCTCGTGTATTTGATTTCTCAGTGCATACCATATCCACCCTGCCTAAAGCCATGTGATACTGATCATTAATATGGGAAACAACCGTTAATAGATTTATGTGGTGTTTTTTCAGCAATTAAGTGAAAAATATAGGAAACTATAGACTTATTTTCTCAGAATCCTCTTTTCTCATAATCTCATCTTGACATACAAGCAAATCAATATGAACTAATGAAATTCATCAGAAATGGGTCAAGTCTTTATAAAAACTCCACTTCACTCTTATAGATACAATATAATATAACTTGAATATATCAGGTATTTTGATTTATTTGAATTACAATAGTTTATATGAAATGTTTGACACATCCTTTAGAGGCATTAGTGTGATTAAAATTAACAATTTTTTATGGCAATTTTGATCAATTATACTGCTCAGTACAAGATCTTAATAACTTTATTAACGTTTGGAATTATTTTAATAGGGCTGTGATGAATAGATATGATAAATTCAAACATTATGAATTAATTATGAATTTTCATTGTGAAAATGTGAAGAAAATGCAGAATCTCAGATGATCAAATCTCCTTAAAAACACAGCCAATTAGTGGTTTTTAGTAAACTGAATTAAATATTTCTGTGCTGTAGTCAGCTTGGCATGATATTATCTTCATTTTAACTAGTGCCATGTTGTAGTTACCACGTTAACATATTTAAATATGTTGCTAGCATATTATTAATGATAGTTTATCATTTTATTCTTTGATCATGGAAGTTATGATTGGATAATTATATGCTAAAATTTAGAATACCAGCATTGATATAATATTACCGTATTCGCTCAATTATAAGACGACCTCCCAAAATGTGAATATTAATTTAGAAAAAAAAGAAAAAGCATGAATATAAGACTACCCTATAGAAAAAGTTTCACTAGTAAATATTAATTCACATGTAAAATATTTTTTCATATTTAATAAAAACTATTTTAGATTGGGAAAAATCAATTTTTGCTTTTATTTCCTTTTATTTTACAACCTGCCCCTCCTATATGCTAATCTGCCCCTGATATGCTGCCAGAGAGGAGGATCCCCCGCAGAGCTGCAGGATACCTGGATCCTCCTTTCCGGCATCCGGTGAACCTCTGTGCAATGCGCGTAGATAACCTCTGCTGCTGCTGGCTGGTAATTCCGCCTGGGCTTCTATAGTGGAGCACCGGAAGGTCGTGTCACGCCAGCGCTCCATCATAGAAGCCGCGTGCATCGCGTAGACGTCCACTGGCTGCCAAAGAGGAGGATCTGGATCTTAGTCTTGTTTGTGGCAAAAATCTTTTTTAAATTACCCTTTGCTAAAAAAAAATCACTAAATGGATACATTCCAGCTTTTAGTGTATTTTCTTCAAGACAAGATATTTTCATGTAGTTGGTTTGCACTCTCACGCTCTCTCACATTCTCATTCATATTCTTTCACACTATCATTCATTATCTCGATTTCTCTGAATGTCAGCCTAGCTTCTCCGTTGACCACTTCCGTGTCCCTGTCTCCTTCTCTTGCATTCTTCTGTCTTTCTTCGTTTGCTACTCCTCGTGTCTTCTTTCATCACCCACACGGCCTCCTGGTGATTTTCCGCAAAAGGTCAGTGCCTCTGAGCACACCCTCTACCCAAAAGGGTTCCGTTCCTCCAATCCAGGAAGAGGGTGTGGCTGAAAGCGCTGCCCTTTTGCGGAAAATCACCAGGAGTGAGAGTGTGAGAGACTGAGAAAAAGTATGAGGGTGTGAATGAGGGCGAGTGACACCCAATTTGGTTTCCAAATGTAAAATGCCCTAATATGAAGTGAAAATGCCCACACAATCCAAACAATGGGACGTTAGTGCACAAGTGATCTATGTTATGTGGCTTTTGAGCTTGATAACTCCAGGTTGGGCACCAGCTGACATGGAAGTTTCCTCTTTTATCTTCTAGTGGTAGATAACATAAAACTTGTGATCTAGACTCATCCATAAAGCATAATAAGTTGGAGTAAGTAGGATGCATTCTCAAGAATGTTTCCTGTTTTATCAAACAGGTTTTTTGTCACAATGTTGACCCACACTGGGCAGAGGAACCAATAGCTAAACTTAGCTCTTTACTAAGGACCTTTTTCCTTATAGGCTGAGCCCCTTGTTACTCTGTGGCTGCTTGGAGTTAGAAAACTAGGACAAGGTACCAAAAAGATGAATAGACAAATGGGTAAGGGAAGGCAAAGTCACTCAACGGTCACAGCTAAGCTGGGGGCTGGCACATGAGAAATGTTAAATATTAAGCCCACACAGAGCAGAGAACTGTAGCTCTTGTAATGGGTACATCATCATGATGGTACATTGGTCACATAACAAGAATAAAAATAGACTGTGTGTAGTAACTAATAGTGTGTGGAGCAGAGCATTTGCAGGGAACATATCTTCAGCAGAGAATGAGACAGGCTATACCTCAGGAAAACATGAAATTGAAGGCGTGTGACACAGATCTGAAAGTTTTGTTCTTAAGTTCAGAACATAAAAACAATTCTCCTTAAAAAAGCAGTAAACCACATTTTCAGTACATGAAAACATCAACTATTATAACGATGGATTTTAAGGCAATAAACCAAAATGGTAAAATAAAATTATCACTCTTTCCCCCTAGAATAACATAAAAAGTATATACACATAAAAACAACTGAGAGATTTATACAAATTGGAATCCACAATAATAAATAATTGTTCTAAGATGAGAAAAAAGTGGCAAGAAAACATTGTTTCAACCACAAAACATACTTTTACTATAATATATATTTTTTCTTTTTGTAAAGTCATTGTTTTAGAGCAATACAATCTACAGAATTGAATTACCTGCTGAGTAATACCACCCTAAGGGGCAGAGGCTATATAGTTCAAACCCCATCAAAATAATATTTTCTCACAATTGTAGCTATTTCTCTTGTTATCAGTTTCAGTGAAGCTTCTCTCTTTGAAGGTAGATAATCCCAGGTGTACTTTTCAAAACCTCAGCATCTCTGAATGGTGTAAAGGCATCCCATTATCCCCTATGTGCACTATTATGCCCTGTGCTATTATTAAATATATACAGTTATCTGTTATGGATTATATAATTGACTAAACAACATAGGAAGTTTTATTCAATGGATCCTTGTTCGGTTGTCTTGCTGGGCTTCAGATACCAAGAGTGGCAAAAATAGCCACACTATCTACTGAATAAGTCAAAGTGAATCAGACGTGAGTTACATCAAATATAGATGCTGAATACCAAATATGCCCTTTTGCAAATCAAGGACTATGAGCTTTTCAATTATAATTAGAATGTATCTAGCGTAACAATATAACTTTCTATCAGCTGTTTGTCTTTAATGTTTTATAGTCTAATTGCGTGATACTGTTGTAGTATAGTGTATACATATATTTAACAATGTTATTTACACTTATGTCATTAATGCAATTCAATGAAGCTTCAGATGAATTAATACTAGGAATAAAAATATATTACAGCATAATGTCATCAATGGAGTTGCATTAAACGTACGGGGGAATAAAGTTGTGCTATTAGCTCATCAAAAAGATATAGAATTGAGTTCTATAATATTTTATATTAGTTCTCAGTATCTTTTACTTATTTAGATTGTCAGACATGTATGTTGCTAGATGCTTTACATTTCTCCTGATCACAAGTCTCTTTTTACTTGAACAATGTACACGGTGGGTTTAACTCACTTGTCTCTTGGGCTGTATATTGCCAGCTCTCCCTTATCAACTACCAATGGTATGTTAGCAGCTATGAAGAGATTAGATCCGGGGGATCCTAGGGTCACTAATGCCTGGAAGCAGGTCTGGACAGCATTTCAAATAATTTAATCTGGGATAAGCAAGGGTGTAACATTTATAGCACCACAATAGTGAAATCATTGTCATTATTTTTATATTCATATACATAATTCGCTCATGGTTAATATGACTATAAAATAAGTTTGTCTACCAGTAGACAACCCTGCATTGCCCTTTTGACAAAATAATGTATATTTGATTAAGATTGCACAACAAAGAAACAGAATATCTCAGTAATCATCCCATAGGGCTAGTGTTTAACATCAAAATAAAAATGTACCATAGAACATACTGCACCCACATAAATGTAATGTAGACTTCTACATGTATAGAGATAATCATATTAATAAATTACAAACTTTGTTACTGTTTTACATTAGAATATTTGTACGTTGACTAAATAGTAGAAGTCATGATAACTGACTGAATAGAAGAAAAGTGGCATCTTACTCTTGACATTCTGAAGCAATGATAATATATATGTCTCTAAGGAACAATTGTTTAGTTTTTTCCTTTCTTTTTTTCCCTGATGGTATCAATCATTGTGGACTTTGCTCTGCTGTTTATTTCTTCTAGCACACACTTGATTTCAAATTGGAGATGGAAATCAAGTCCATCTTTCTTAATCTCATCATCATTCTCTCCACAGCTGGAGGAATAGTAAAAACTCAGTCTTTCTTAAGGAGCTACATATTGACACGTTGTTGGCCAGGGAAGAGACACAAAATTGATATCCGCAATGCAAAGGTCACATTGAGTGCCCATGTCTAATCTACTATGAGATAAAAAAAGAAATTTAACAAAATGTTTCTATAAAAAGGGTTCATTTTTCAAAGAACTGCTTGTCAGGAGCACATGCTCGGTGGGTATAAACTAAAATACTAAAATACACTATACATCATATGGTAGGAATCAACAATTCCCTATTTACTTTTACTACTGTCTGACTATAGGGCCGTACATTTTTATTATACTTACAATACTGAAATGAAATAAACTCACTGACACTGTATGAGGGAACAGGTTTAAATGTTTTGAAGACATTAGATCTGGAGGGATCCTAGAGTCACTGATTGCTTGGATGCAGGATTGACACTTGGCTCTCAGTAAATGGAAGGTCATATAGTAACACTGTCATCAATTTAGCGGAGTCTGGTGCAGTGCACTCATACCTGGTTATTTTACCATGGCAGCCCCATAAACATAGTTCATGAATTCTGATTCTGTCTGAAATAAAGGAAATATTCTAGCATTCTTCCCTTTTTTAATTACTATGCTAAGCCACACTCATAAACAACTGCTAATATCAAGTGTACTTCTCAGAATATTCATTATAGGTTTCGGTAGGAACACCTCTGAGTTAATTAAAATAAATGCAAAATATATCTCCATTGACCTTTTCAACATGTGGCATACAAAGTGCAAATATTCCCAGCCACTGCATTCCAGAAAGGCTTAATGTTTGAAAATGCTGCTAAAAAGTCTTACATGGCCTAGTGAATCATGGCAATACATGCTAAACTGGTAATAACCACCAGCTGCTGGGGGGATATTACTTGGGATTACACATCCTCCATCATCACTTTCTATATTTGTGGTAATTTTCCTTAAAGGGAATGTAAAGGCCAGAGAACTTAAAAGAAAACCTACTTTGTAGAATGATAGTTCAAAAATTATGCATTTAGGTGATAAAGGCAGCTTTAAACCTTATTTGATTATTATTATTTTATTTGGCATGAATTTCTCACGCTATTTAGTGAATTTAAAAAACTAAAGTAAAAAAATGTTTACTCTTTTTTCTGTATAATAAACATGTGCTTGTTGGTATAATATCATACATGGGAACTTCCCAGAGTAGTCTATCCAGAACTCTATTCTAGGGGAGTGGCTTCACAAGTGGTGGGGTTAGCTGACTGTGTAGACTAGCCTTTCATGTGGTGGAGCGAACTGGAAGTGCAGTTGAGGCTAGGTGTACATAGGAGTCGGGCTAGCCCCAAAAGTAGAAAGGAAAGTGAGTAGGGACTGGATGTTGGTACACTGCACTCACCTGTCCGGAGAAAGAGGAAAATCACAGGGGGGACCAGATCAGGTCAAAACTGGATTGTTCCTAGGTATGAGTATTAAGTATTATTTTCATCGTGAAAAAAGGCAATTTAAGAGTAAATGTTTGAAAATGAAGGAGTTGGGTCTGATTTCATGACAGTGGGTATATTTGAGTCCAATGACCAATAAAAATAGGTGGCTTATTTCACCTGAACATTTACCGCAAAGCAAAATGATATTGAATCGGCCATAAAACAGGGATATACACTATGTAAGTAAGGTGATGTCACTCTTGTAATTCCGTCTCCATCTTTTCAAGAACTGACCTACAGATCATGCAGGATCCATTGTTAATATCATATTGTATCAATTACTGTTGTATGCCACTTTGTCAAAGAAATAAACATTTTTAAGGACTTTGAAGGACTTATCCTTCTGGACAGCCAGATATTCCTAGTTAGAGAAATTGAGAGGTGCAATGGTTTAGTTAACTAATAACTCAAAACCATCATTTTTTTTTAAGTAAACATAAATAACAAAGGTGAATATAGCATATCTATATGAATTAAGCAAATTAAACCAAAAAGCATAATACCCCTCGACTATTATGAGTCAGCCTTTGGCTAGCTAAGAGGTTGACAGAGGATCATGTTAATTAGATTTCAGAGCATTAGAGCTACCTGTTTGGCTAGATTTGCATTAGCAGACTCTCGCAATTAAATGTAATATCTACAAACTTGAATGAGACCCATCCTTCTAATGTTATAACATTTAAATAAATCAATTTCTTGGAAACACAAAAGGAGCATACTGATTTACATTTTACTTTAAAAACATTGAATTGTTTAAATTAAACCACAATCTGATTTAATTTTAAAAACCTTGAAAAAAAACAATTGACAGAGCTACATGTATTCTGTATGTTCATTTAAAACGTAGCTTCCTTCTAATTACTAATTCTGTTCCATCTTGATTGTTTGATTACTTGTGTGGGCCTCAAGTGCCTGGATAGCAATTAATCAACTGAGTTCTCAGAGAGGTGCAACTTATTATTCAACAAGCAAGAATTAATTGACTAATGTAGAAAAATGACCACCTTCATTGATAAATGTATAGGGGAACATACTTTCCGTATGGAAAAATAACCGGAGAAAGTTAATTAATGCAATAAAAACAAGCACAAAATATTAGACATAGTTTTGATGGAAAGAAGCCACACAAATGCAATGGGACATTTAATTGTGTCTTTACAAATATCTGAAGTCAATTTAATTGGGATACAATTATTTATTGCAGATGTTTTCGGATTATTTGTATACCTTCTCTATAAAACACAAACTATTAAAATTTTACTTATTGCTTCTCTATGTTGAAGAACATTTCTAGTTTCTGTGTATAATTTCCAATATATTCCCAATCTAAACCAAATGGATTAAGTAAAACTTTTATTTTTATAAATGAAGAGCACCTTATAGAAAAACACCAACGTTCTCTAAAACTAACTATATAAGTATATTTATAACTATAGTACTTAAAAAAGTTCTTTAGAATTTAAAAAAAAAAAAATGTTCTCCTAGAGTAAGGAAGATCAAAGAGGTGCAGCAGTAGTAGTAGAGCACTGGGCCTAGGCAGGCAGACACTGGCAGATGATAGGCACATGCAGCCCCGGGGAGCAGAACTGGATTTCCCCAATATTATAGAAATGTTTTTAAAGCGTTCCCCCAGAGTAAGGACCATCAAAGAGGTGCAGCATTAGTAGAGCACTGGGCCTGGGCAGGCAGACACTGGCACATGATATGCTTACGTGGAAACTCTCCGGGTTTGACCCGGAGATTGCCGGGTGAGCCCTGTTCCTCCGCTTCTCCAGGTCAAGACCCGAATCCTCCGGGTCGCGGGAGCAGGGTCTTGACACGCCCCGCTCCCCACCCATTTTTTCCCTCAAATGGGTGTGTTTCCCGCTGCCTTCAGTGTGCAGTCCTGGCTGCGTCCCGCAAGAGAAGGCTCCGGGTAGACGGAGCCGAGAAGTTCCCAGGTGTGATGATATGCACATGCAGCCCCATGGCGCAAGACTGAATCTCCCCAATGTTATATATTATAATGTCTGATTTTGTAACCAATATTTATTTATCAATGAAGAATAATAGATGATATGAGAGAAAGATAATAAAAAATGGACTTGTCTACAAATTAGAGATTTGGCTAGTAGCATAAATGGACTGGTCTTAATCAACTGAAATGGTCTTAATCAACTGAACTCTACTCGGGAACAGGGGTAAAATGTCTGCTGCAGTCCCTGTAATACACTACAGTAGTCACTAACTACAGCTTCTCCAATCCACTCCACAACAGTACATTTTCTGCACTAAAATAAACTATTCATTAACTTGCAGTATTGTATCTGAGTAATGAGCATTAATCTCAGCCTCTGCTAAACTGTCACTGTCTCAAACCCCAACTCTCATCAGTCTGTAACTGCTGCTAATGAGAAGTTAAAATTGTGTCAGCACACTTATACATCTAATGCTTGTCCTTTCCCCTTGTAATCTGAAAATTGATGAAAATTAATGAAAATCTAAAAATGTAAACCATAATGAATATCTACAAATTAGAATATAGGGATTATTTAATTTATACAACATGATTAGTTAAATGCTTGTCATATCGTTGATAATATTGACTAAACATCTGCTGCCCCTAATATCATGTGGAACAGCTAATCAATAGTTTATTGGTGTTGTGGGTTGAATATTTTATGTGTATTGGAATCAGTGATAACGGGTGTCCTTCATTAGCCTGAAGCTCTGTAGAGAGGGTGTCTATAAGGGTGGCGCAACCAAGAACTTGAGGACCCTATACACTATTTGTATTATTATATAGGGATTGTTACTAATTGATAGACATATGAATCTTGGGTTTTTCTTCCCTGTAACCATAGAACAGTCTCATTCACTGTAAAACACAGAAATGTTGCAGTTTCAACCAATTTCTTCACTGGGAGGTTGTGTAATCAAATGTACATGTGGGATTACATAAAAGACAGCTAAACTAATTATTTTCTCTACTGTTCATCAAACTACACAAAATGATATACATGTAAAAATCAGGAAATGGCCCTGTATTTGAGGACTCACTATATATATATATATATATATATAGATATAGATATCTACCACAGAACATGCAATCTGTGGGCTATTTTCAGGGGTCAGGGGACCCTGGGGTCTGGGGTGAGTGTGCTGATTTGCCGTAAATAAAATATGATCCTGCCGGCAGAGATCACACTGCGGCTCTCTGTGGCTCTCCATGGGCAAAAAAAGCCCAAGTGGGAATGTTTTTCCAGATATGGAAAAGATAAAAATGCAATTAACAGATATGTTTGTGTACGGCAAAATTCCAAATACCAGTTCCTAATGCCTTTTAAACAATTACAGACAGATGTTATTTCATGTCAACAAAATGCGGTCAAAGAATGTACTAATTTTCAGGTAATCAACGCAATCACCCACGTCCATCCACATATACAGTAGAATACTTTATCTTAATGTGGTATATATTTAATAAAAATTTAAAAAAACAAGTTAAGAACCTAAAATGAGCAAATGTTTCATACTAAGTTTATTTCATGTATTGATAAAAAAAATTACTATTGTAATTAATATGTCTCCCTAGATTAAACACCCACATTTCAGAACATACAATAGAATGACATTGGCACTAACGTTCCCAGATGTTATTCAATTTATTTAGAAGGATCTAATAAATAAGAAATCTTTTTTTTTATTTCGAACTCTATTCAAGGTTGCGATGAAGGATATATTTAGAAAATGAAATATATCATCCAGAATTAATTTGCGTATGTATTCTGGAATTTTTAATAAATTAAGGTTCATTTAAATTCATCAATCATGTTGATTATTTCATCTCTGGGATTATTCAGAATCACATTCAGATATTCAAATTCCTAAGTATAAAAATGTTACCTATAATGCAGATTTTTTAATGATTTTTTTAGGCAGGACTATAATAATGCAATAAAGAATGCCTGTTTTCAGAAAAAAAAATTGAAAAGCCCTACAAAAAATATTTTTTAATTATGTAACAAATAATAAAACTCATGTGTGCATGTAGCTGTGGTAAAGCGGAGTGGTATGGTGTTTTCTCACTGATCTGCATTGTACTTTACCTCTGATTGCCATTGTTGCTTGTGTATAGACTTGACCTGTGCACAAGGCCCAAAATAATTACGAACACATTTTTAGTTTCATTTTTGGTTCATTAATTTTCAGACAACAAATTTAGTTTCCTGCTCTTTTGGTTCGGACAAAATTCAGAAGGCTTTTTTTTATTTGGAAACAAAATTCCTTGCACAAAAATGTCTCTTTCTGTGCCAACTGACATCTCCCTCAGTCCTGTCTGTGCCCGTGTACTTACGCCCTACCTTGTATCTGCACCCCACTTGCTCACTCACCTTCTCCAGTCGTTGTCTGTGTCCAGGGGACCTCCGTCCTGACTCGGCGCTCCTGTCCGCCGCATGGCCTCAGTGCCGCGTGGCATGCCACTTCCCCCTCCTCGAGGTAGGCGTGCACCGCGTCTCACACTCGCGGACATGCATCCGGCGAGGACGGGGTGCGGCTTTGCCACCGGAGGCGTAGCAGCCAGGAGAAGAGACGCTGGGGGAATGGGGGGAGGCAGAGTCCTCTGACTCCCAGCTACTAGCAGGGAGAGGAGGTGATACCGAGGAAGGAGGAGGGACTATGTCTCACCTCCCCTATATAAACCCAGCAACCACTTCACACAGGGCTTACTTGTTGAGCTGTACACCTGTGTGTTACCTGCTATCCTGTTTAACACTATCTGTATTTTGACCCCTGGATTGTGACCCCGATACTGCCTGTTTGCTGCCTGTCTTGACCCCTGGATTGTGACCCCGATACTGCCTATTTGCTGCCTGTCTTGACCCCTGGATTGTGACCCCGATACTGCCTGTTTGCTGCCTGTCTCGACCCCTCGATTGTGACCCCGATACTGCCTGTTTTCTGCCTGGCTCGACCCTTGGACCGTGACCCTGACTATTCTCTCTGGATTTATCCCTTATGTAATGTTGCTGGACTTTTTCCGCTTCCTGCACTTCGCTCCACATCTGGACCTGACAGTCTGGTCTCCTCTGATCTTTGTGAAGCTGCAGAGATGATACTGACTGGATAGATGGGAGAGGGACCGGATCAGTGTGTGAGAGAGGCTGCTGTTACCTCGCCGGCGGATCCGCGGTGTCCTCGTGCAGGGGAGCCGAGACGCAGCTCGCGCCGGCAGCTCCTGGCTCGTCTCGCTCACGGGAAACGCGGCGAGGTCCGTCCTGCTGCGGGACGCGCGCCCCCATGTGGATCGAGTGATAGACGGGACGCGCGCCGAGACATCATGAGAGACGTGCGCCTATCTCATGAATATTCATTAGGGGAATTAAAGGGACCTTTTATCTTTTTTCCTCCTCCCCCTTAATTAGGTGGGTAGGAGGATCTAGGGATGGAGGGATATTTAAATCCTCAGTTTAGAGCTATACCTTGCCTGTGATAGAGCCTTTATTGCCTACACTAGCTTGAACTCTGCTTGAACCTGACCACCCGTTGTTTGCCGCCTGCCTTTACCTGAACTCAGTTTGTACCTGACTATCCGTTGTTTGCTGCCTGCCCTGACCTCTGCTCGTGACCCCGACTATCCGTGTTTGCTGCCAGTCCTGATCTCTGCTCGTGACCCCGACTATCCGATTGTCTGCTTCTATACCATCTGTTCCTGCATTACTCGTCATCACCGCTTGGGGCGCCTTTCCTTGTACTGCAGCGAGGATCTACAGCCTGAACCACCGTTAGTGACAGCTGCAGACAAGAAAGTGACAGGAGAGAGGGGAGGGAACATGTGTAGCACATACAGTGCCTGAAATAGAAGCTGCCCTAAATTATAACTTGAATCTAATGCTGCACTCAGCTGCCCTAAAATATAATAATATCCTTGCATGAACACAGAGGTTAAAGAAAGAGACGGTGCCGTGATGATGGTCATGGGGAAAGGCATTGGGCTTAATGGTTTACACTTCATACATGTTATACTCGGGATCCCTGTTAGTTATTTAACTTCTGTGGTAAAATTGGGATTATATCATACTTTAGGACAGCTGAGTGAGGCAACATTAGTTTTCCATTCAAGCCACTGTTTGTTAATTTTGGGGACACTTGTGCTGCCCCTACTACAGTAGCACAGATTAATATTTCATTCAAGTAGTTTGAGGTCCACAGAACTCCTAAGATTTTTACTTTTATTTAATTTAAGAAAGTTTTACTTAATGTATACTGTCCATGACTGTTCCCTGGGGAGTTTGCATTTGCTAATACTTAATAAGCAGCAACTGTTAGGTTTATTGAACTCCTGAATTTTTAACACTTTAAACCTTTCCACATGTTCTGGGAATACTGGCAAAATACTAATCATAGGTTGTTTACCCCCTTAACCCCTTCAATCCCAGGGGTTTTTGGTACCTCAAAGCCCGGAGCAATTTTGCCATTTTTGCGCTATGTCGGTTCAGAGATTATTCTCTTCCTGTGAATAGTGTACCCATGTAAACTATATATTGTTTTTTCAAGGAGAGATAGAGCTTTCTTTTGATACCATAGTTGGATGATTAGCTGAAAATTTAGAAAAACTAGAGAAAATTTAAAAAAAACGGATTTGTTTTACATTTTCCCTCTGAATCCTTACAAAACTAGGTAAAGTGATGGAAAATCCCCTCCAAGTTTATCAATTCAGGTGTCCTGATTTCAGAAATACCTAATTTATATAGATTTTCCACCAGGGAACATACTATAAGGTGTACCGATCAAACTGTGATCTCTATGCAGGTCCTCACAGACATGCATAGAGATCGCAGCGCCTGCAGGGAATATCCTGTCCTCCGATGACCTTCCGGGTTACGTCAGCAGTGACGCAACTCGGAAGGGAATGCCCGATCGCGCGATACAGTTTGAAATGTAACAGCTTTCCGGCTTTCATGCCGGAAGCTGTTACATCAGATCGGACAGGAGAAAGCCGGCGAGTGGGGAGTCCAAAAACAAAATTGTTAGTTAAAAATTCTGAATCAGTTTTAAAAATATTTACATCACACATGGCATGTATTGAAATGGGGATATAGTTATTACAAGGGAAGAAACAGATAAGTAGCAAGATTAGTTAATGTATATGTATAAATAAAAGTAGAACAGTATATAAAGGAAGAACTTCCCAACCTATTACTATATAAAATTCCAATGCACAAGGAAGCAATTTTTTATAGTTCGTTCCCTAATGGTTTTACAAAAAATAAGATTTTAGCAAAGGGATATTTTTGCCATTATTTTTTAACATACCTAACATTACACATGGAGAAGAGGGATGCTGTGATTGGGTGACTCTGTGAAATCATGATAACTATTTATATAAGAAACAAAAGTGTAACCTTCCAGACCGGCACCTCTGGCTCTACTTACAGGCTACTCATTATGCGCAGACGACTCTTAGTAAGATTTAGACGCAACTTGTGGGTTATGAGCTAAATCCTCTTTTTTTAACCCGGTCTTTAAGCAGAGGATCTCCACCTCACTGATTTACAAGAAAATTATTTTTCTCCTTGATTACACTAGGCTTAGGGGTGGGGTTAGTACGTGGAGACCCCCAATGTGGAGTTTACGATCATACTGATAAATTTCACATGTAGACTTAGATTCACCACATACTCCTAGAGTTGCTCTATAATCTCCTACACAGAAGTTATATTATGACTAAAATGGCTACCCATACTGGGCTTTGTGACTCAGATGAATGCATTAAGTGTCACTCACCCGGGGTTGATTTATTACATAATCTCTGGATTTTTCCCATGATCCAGATATTTTGGGCGACCTATTTGGAAATACTGTAAGAGGGTCATTAAATTTGATTTGGATATCAAACCTTAGGAACCTACAGCAACTGAACTCTGGGCCCTCTCATTAATGAGTAGAGGCTCATTAGATACAGGTCCCAAAAAGGAGGGACAGTTGGAAGGTATAGATATAATCTGATTCAAAATAAAATGACAATTGAGCATATACATTTCTCATGATTACCTGCTATGCTAATCTTACAAAATATCTAACCTGCAATAATACTGCTTTCCAAAATATGTCTCATCTGGAGATTTTTTTTCGGATTTTGTCAACAAGAGAATGACAAAAAAAATGACCACCGTTTTGAACAAAAGCGTGCTTCTTTTATCCTCAGAGACATACTGATTTATTTTGACTGGCCACAGTATATAGCCTACTAGTTTACAAGGTAAAGCAATAAAACTTTGCCTGAAATAGCCTATTATCTCATTTTTTACCTGGAACAGTAAATAAATTGAGCCAAGTTCAGGCCAAGGTAATTTTCAATCATTCCCCCATGAAGTATTCTATATTCACAGATGACTATTTTCTACTTGATCTTCTTGATTTGTGTGTCCTTATTTTGAACTGCTATTTTAGAAACTCTAGGATTTTGTGTTTCAAAAGCATTTCTTCAGGGATCAATTTAAAGAAATATTGGACTGATATGTGATAATTGTGGTAATTGATAAATGTCATCAGCACAGTCATATATCTAATGATTGTCCCCTCCCCTTGTAAATGTTGATTGGCCAAATAGGTATATATAAAAAAAACTCCCACAGGTTGTTGGATCCATCAGTCACAGCCATTACTATCAATGAGACAACCCCCTCTTTTTTGGCTTCTTCTACCTATCAGTCTTTGATATGAACCCTCCTATACACAGTCCCTCCCACTTCACATCATCAACGAGCACCAAAACAGCTAATAATGACACAGGCTTCACATGTCGATGAATGGATGAATCATGATGAATTTTTGCAGTTTGGTTTTGTTAGTTTCTTTGATTTGTACAAACGCAGAAAACAGGCAACTTTTGTAAAACATAAAAAAGTTTGTATGAAAACAAGTTAACAAGTCTAGGATGTTATGCAAAATTTGCATTCTAGTTCTAGATGTTTTGTCCAGTGCTGAAATTATTCTCCACCAATAGTATATTATATTGTATATAAATATAAAAATTTAATTTTTAAACCATTTGTGAAATTTATAGAAATTGGCATTGAAGTATATTTTCCTTTACATAAACCCTTATTACTATTCCTCTGATGTATTCTAACATAACATTGGAGTTTCCCTATAATAAAATGAAAATAGGCTTTATGCATTTATTAATTTGTATTCCTTAATATTTCATAACATTAATGAAGCTTGGTGAAAACAAAATATGAGACATTACATTTGATCTGAATACTGTGTATGAATAAACAACATGTATATAAAATATATATAATAATGTATATACTTGAGGCAACTGTATACAATATTTAAATGTCCCCCTTAAAATGTTGAAAATATTATTAGTAAGATTCAGGCACAACTTGTGGGTTATGAGCTAAATCGTCGTTTTAAACAGGTCTTTAACCCCTTGATGACAATTGCCGGTCCGGGCACGTCACGGAAAAACATGTCGTTTACGACAATTGATGTGCCAGGACCGGCACGTCTTTAAACGGGTTTTAAACCTCAAGGCATTCAGCAACGCCACGATCGGCACTAGGGGCCATCTCTGGCCCCTCCCCGGGGCGTCAACATCCGCCATTATATGGCGGTGGACGCCCGTTTTAAAAGCATTTAGGAGGTGATCAACGATCACCTCCTAAACTTAAATGGTGTCGCTGGAATGCCTCGATCAGGAGGCATCCAGCGACACCAAACACTTACCCCAGGATGGACTGTGACCGCTCACAGCCGGTGATCTTCACCATCAGCAAGATGGCGGCGGCCCGGGAAAAAAAACAATAAAGATGAAAAAGTTTGCTAGAGGGTCTCCAGACCCTCTAGAAAACTCTGTCTCCACATGCAAGTCAATGCAGTCCAGCTTTCTAATCACAGTGTGATTTTCCACTGATGTCAGGGGAACCTTCAAGTTAAAAAAAAATAAAAAACATTTTTTTAAAAAAAGGCAAAAAAAAATTAAATATATATATATAAAAAATATATTTTTGTGAGCAAGTTCTAAAATTAGCATATTAGCTTAAAACAATTCTCATATGGAAAGAGTTAAAATACTGGCATATTAAATGCCCATGGGGTGTCTACTTTAGAAAAATGTATGATTTGATGGGGTAAATTGAATTGGCCGGGTTCAACAATGTCCCAATTAACATGGGGGGGGAAGGATGGCTACACATCTAATTTCCAATTTGAAAAATGCACACGTACCAAATGTAGCCTTTTAGTTCACCCAAAAAATGACAAATCCATGCATGTGAGGTATCACTGTACTCAGGAGATGTTGCTGAACACATATTGGGGTGTCGTGTGACAGCGGCATATACCCTGGGGTGTATAGTTTTCAAAAATATATGGTTTTGTTGGGCACACTGAAATGGCCCGGCTCAAAGATGTACCAAATAGGGCATTATTAATAACTAATGCATTACCATATATTACAACAGGTTTAACAGTTGTTAATATAAAGTTGGTAGCTGTTCAGGTTTTGCCCCATAATGTGTAGAGAAAAGCAAAAAAACATAAAAACATTGGGTATTTCTAAACTCAGGACAAATAGTAGAATCTATTTAGCAGGTTTTTTTATTACCTTTTATAGATGAGTAAAAGATTTTTCAACTACAATTTAGAAACAGTCATTTTTTTCAAATATTTTCACCATATTTTATACTTTTTTTAATAGTAAATAATATGATACAATCAAAACAATGTCATCTAAAGAAAGCCCTTCTTGTCCTGAAAAAAACAATATCTAATGTGTGTGGGTCCAGTAAATGGGAAAGAAGAAAATTACAGCTAAACACGAGCAGCGCAGAAATGTTAAAACGGCCATTGTCACGAAGGGTACAGAAAGTAAAAATCAGCCTTTGTCACGAAGGGGTTAAACATATTTTGCTCCTAGATTACACTAGGCTTAGAGGTGGGGTTAGTATGTGCAGACTAACCAGGAGCTTGACTGGTGCAGTCCATGACTGAGCTGTTAATTTGGCAGTTGATACTGCCCTGACCAAACCTGAACACCTACCAACTTTATATTAACAACTGTTAAACCTGTTGTAATATATGGTAATGCATTAGTTATTAACCCCTTAACGTCTATTGCCGGGTCAGGCACATCATGCAAAACGGTCACTTAACGACCTATGACGTGCCTGACACGTCATCAGACTTAAACAAGCTTATAAAGTGATCAACGATCACTTTCTAAGCTTAAACGGTGTTGCTGTAATGCCTCGATGTCGAGGCATTCAGCAACACTGAGATCGGCATGATGGGCCATGTATGGCCCCTCCCCGGGGCGTCAACATCCGCCATACATTGTATGGCGGCGGACGCCCGTTTTAAAAGCGTTTAGGAGGCGATCAACGATCACCTCCTAAACTTCAATGGTGTCGCTGGAATGCCTCGATCAGGAGGCATCCAGCGACACCAAATACTTACCCCAGGGCGGGCTGTGACCGCTCCGGAGAGCGGTCACAGCCGCAGCTGCACGCAGTCTTCACCATCCGCAAGATGGCGGCGGCCCGGGAAAAAAAATAATAAAGTTGAAAAAGTTCGCTAGACGGTCTCCAGACCCTCTAGAGAACTCTGGCTCCACTTGCAGGTTGAATAAAGGTACTGCATTCAACCATACAAGTCAATGGAGCCCAGCTTTCTAATCACTATGTAATTAGTAAAATATTAAAAAAAAAATATTAAAAAAAAAAATAGAAAAAAAAGAAAAAGCTTAAAAAAAACATGGTAACATTTAAAAATTATTATGATTTATGTGAAAAAAAATGTCCAAAAAGAGTAAAATAAAAAAATAAAGTTTATTATTATGAGCAAGTGCTAAAATTAGCGCTGTATCTTCCCAAAAATCTTGACGTGGAAAAATTTAAATAAAAGCATTTCAAATACCCAAGGGGTGTCTAATTTAAAAAAATGAATGGTTTTATGAGGTAAATTGTAGTGGCCAGGCTCAAAGATAGGGCATAGGCACAGACTGACCAAAATAGGGAAAAAAAAGCGCACTTCCCAAATGTGGCATTTTAACCCCAAACAGCAGTCAAACCGATGCATGGGTGGTATCACTGTACTCGAGAGATGTTGTTGAACACATATTAGGGTGTTGTTTGATAGTGATGTATACCTGGAGCTATAAATGTATACCCAAAATACAATTTGTGTAAAAAAAAATACCAAAAAAATACTAACACAAAGTGTGGCAAAGGCTGGTGGTAGAATCTCATGCATGGAAAGGGTTAAAATACTAGCATTTGAAATACCTTGGGGTGTCTAGTTTTCAAAAATATATGGTTTGATGGGGTAAATTGAATTAGCCGGTTTCAAAGATGGTCCTATTAGGACATGGGGGCAGAATGGCCAGATGTAAAAGTTCCAAGTTAAAAAATGTGCACTTCCTAAATGTGGCGTTTTACCTCCCAAACAACCTGACAAACCCATGCATGTGGGGTATGACTGTACTCGGGAGATGTTGCTGAACACATATTGGGGTGTTGTTTGAAAGTGATGTATACCAGGAGCTGTAAATCCATACCTGAAGAGCAATTTTAGCGATAAAAAACACAAAATAAATTAATACCACAAAGTTTGACAAAGACTGGTGGTAGAGTTAATGCATGGAAAGAGTTCAAATTCTAGCATTTGAAATACCTTGAGGTGTCTAGTTTTCAAAAATATATGATTTGATGGGGTAAATTGCATTGCCCGGCTTCAAAGATACCCGAAATGGCACATGGGGGGAAGAATTACCAGATTTGGAAAAAATGGTTTTGAAATAGCAAAACGCTACTTGTACTTAATGCTCCATAACGTGCAGAAAAAAGCAAAAAAACATAAAAACATTGGGTATTTCTAAACTCAGGACAAATAGTAGAATATATTTAGTAGGTTTTTTCATTAGCTTTTTTGGATGAGTAAAAGATTTTTGGGGTAAAAGTCAGAAAAAGTGGGGTTTTTTTACATTTTTCATCATATTTTATTATTTTTTTATGGGAAATTAGATAATATGATTAAAACAATGGTATCTGAAGAAAGCCCTTCTTGTCCTGAAAAAAACAACATATAATTTGTGTGGGTTCACTAAATGAGTGAAGAGAAAATTACATCTAAACACGAACACCGCAAACACTGCTGTGTGTTTGTGGGACTCTGACGTCAAACAAAGAGTGGTGACAAAGTATGTTTTATATGCAATGCAATTTTCATTTTTGTAGATATTCAGCTGTTTTAAAACACATTCACCATCTTCCACTTTCACCATGTCTATTCCCAAATCTTTATTTAAATTATTAACATTGCTAGAGATAAAATATAAATAATGAAAAGCCAAAAGGAGAATATATTATAAAAATATATACAAATAAAGAATATATTACGAAAAAGGTAATTCATAGGCTCAAGAGCTTTCTCGTGGCTATACTTAGAGATGTATCTGACAAAGAAAAGTGAGGCAAAGAAGTCTGGCACGAACAAGTTTGGCAAACTTTTAAGAGAATATCAATGTAAGAAGACAGCTGAGGCCTGCTAAAAGCTTACTATTTCCGTACAGTCTGTTCACAATCTTCTGGCGCTTTATAGATTGGTTATTTAGTTCTTAAAAGAATATCTGTTAATAATATTAGCAGAAAATTGTGGTGCTTAAGGTGACATGCTCTCCCACAATTGGATGATCATGGGAGAGGACATGACCAAAAGTCCCCAAAAGCACTGCAATTTTGGTTGAAGTTTGTGCCAGATTATGTACGCGGGGATGCGGACAAAGATTAAAGAGAGAAGATAAAAGAGAGAAAATGAAAGAGAAAAGATTAAAGAGAGAAGATTAATGTCAGGACCCTGGCCAGCAGGTCAGGTAGGAGCCCAGTTGCAGGGGATACCAGGGGCTCTCTCTGTACCCCTTGATGCCTTAATGCATCATGACTGGTAGGTTGGTACAGACAGGCACACAACAGACAGAAAAGCAGGACTGGAATCAAAGAATAAAAGGGGAACTGTAGCGAGGACAGGGAAACTGTAGCGAGGACAGGGGGAACCAGAGTGGCATGGCACACGGCTTGGAAGCCCTCAGCCCTGATGAGAGAAGATGAAGAACAAGCAAATGCAGAAGCAGAAGCGCAAGTGGTCAGCTGAGAAGGTAGGGAAAGATTTAGAGAGAGCGCGAGAGAGTGAATGAGAGTAAGTATGAGCACCGGGCAACGAATGTCGTTCCCGTGGGTCAAGGGCCTAAAAGAAACCAAAAAATTAGTCTGAATTGTTTTTGGCCTATTTGCACATGCCTAGCAAATGTACATTTGGGACTTGTAGTTTAGGTTACCAATATTTTAACAAAATATATTTGAATCATAGATAATGGAGCAATATTTTCTTTTTTATCTAATTATAGTCTTTAATATATAAAAAGCAACTTGAATGTTCTATATTCACATATAAAGTATCAAACATGATTGTCTGGTTTATGAATAAATATGGTAAATAGGTTCTAGATACATGCATTATGGGATTTATTCAACATAATCCTTTCATCAAAAATATCAGCTGTGCTCTCTGTAAACACCTGACTTCAATTTCATCCATATCATTCCATGTATAAGAATTCCTGAGTTAGGTTCTTGAAGGTTTCATGAAAGTTATCTACACGCATCAAAATATGTTGAGCAACAGAGTTCTTTTTTTACAATACAGGTCAACAAGAAAGTAAAAACATTGTAAGAACCCTTGTCAAGTCTGGGTATCATATTTGTTTCATATTTCTTTTGTTTAAGGAAATACAATGGAGATGAAGAATGATATTGCAAACAGATTTGTAGTATGAGTTGTTCCATGATAATGAAATATTCCCTTTCTAATTTATCATCAGCATTGCCAAGTCCTTGAAGCATATGACTGGATAATGCAAATTGAATTTCTGTCTCATTGAGCATTACAGAGTGAATCCAAGAGGATTCTTCAAGGGCAGTGCTGGTGGTATATCATACTTTAGTCAAATCTAGCATTTTATTGAGGATTTTGGTACATACTGGTTTGAGGCAGTTAAAGAGAAAACATTAGACTAGAAAAGATTTGTGAGATCCCAAAAGTTTATATGACTGTATGTTGGCCTAAGAAAAAGGTTTACCCTTTTTCTAAAGACTTAATCGAAACACATATGTTTACACAGGTATAGAGGGAGAGGGATCACTTCACAAACAAAAGATGCATCGTGGAATAAAACATAAAAGAGACTAGTTTGGCTTGTGATACAGACTTACATATATATATTTATATATATATAGTGAACTAACAAAAAAATCAGGCTTATCAACTATTATAAAAAAAATATAATATTTTATTAGCAACCTTATTGCTAGCTCAAAAGGTAGCCAAAATATTATTATATTTATGGTCGTGAGATTTTTATAATGGGGTAAAAAAATAAATTAGTTTTTAAGCAATGCAGTCTTTCTGGTTCAGTTAAATGTTTAAAAAAGCATAAAGCTGTCAGTTACACTCGCTCTAACACTAACATTTATAATCCTACCAAGTATCCGAATGTTTGTGTTTTAATATAAAGTACTGTTTATTCATTCCTGAAGCATGTATTGAATCAAGATGTACAGCTTGAAAGATATAAGGTGAATAGTTACACTGTGCTAGAACAAATTAAATTTACAGTATTTGCATTATTCTTTATGCATTTAGACTTCTGCTAAAGAAATTAGTAAAGTTATATTTAATAAAGAATACTACGGTAGTTTATGCGTTATTTCCGTAGATAAAGATTATAACATTATAAAGATTATAAGAACGTGTTAATAGCAAAACTATTATTAACTATTTAACAAGGGGTACATTGGACTTTATAATATTATGTGACTTGTAAGTGTCCCAATTAGGAGGGGCAGTCCTTGTTGGGGGCCCAAATCCCACTGCTCATTTTTCCTCCTATGATGCCTCTTTTTTTGTAAAATGTTTATTGGGTATGAGTGTATCACAGTGTTCTAGAGCTTAAGAAGTCACAATGATATATACATATATAAACTATATGACCATAAGTATGTGGTCACCTGACCACCTATATTAGCATGCTGGACATCCTATTCCAAATCCATGGGCGATAATAAGGAGTTGGTCCTCCCCATTCAGCCAAAAGAGAATTTGTAAAGTCTGACACTGATGTTGGACAAGAAGACCTGGCTTGCAATCAGCATTTTAATTCATCCCAATTCAATTGTTCTTTAGCTTGTTTGCAGCTGCTCATTTCATAAAACTCCTGATACATCATGCTTGCTCTGATGTTGCTTCTAGGTTCACATCAGGAAGATTAAAGTCACCCATGATTATTTGACTTGGGCACTGGCCAACACTTCGTGTTCGTCTTCATGGGGAAAAAAATCTTTGTATTACACAAATATTCGCCCGTTCCTGTGTACGGTAAGGGCGAATACTCGTGTACATTCTTTGTGTTCGTTTTTTTGTTAGTTTTTTGCCGTTTTTTGTAGAAGGGGTTAATATGGGGTTAATGCGATACGCACTACGCAGCAGCTTTGGCTCCAGGATTTTAAAGGTCAGTACGAGCAACTCTATTGATCGCCAGCAGGGGCCTCCTCTGCCAATAAACCAATGAAGTGCACCTGCACTACCAATAGTGTCGCTCGGTCGGACCTTTATCTCTTGGAGCGGGAGACCCTGGTCTACCCTAGGCAATGTTCTGTCGTCAGATGTTAAAGGTGCGTGCGAGTGACTCTATTGATTGCCTGCAGGGGCCTCCTCTGGCATCAACCAATTGGTTGATGGCAGGCAAGCCCCCTGCTGGCGGCCAATAGAGTCGCTTGTATAGACTGGTGCCGAAACTCGGCTGGGGGAGACCACTCTTGGAGGAAGGAGACAAAGATGTTAAACCTACGGCTTTCCACTCCTGTTAACCCCTGCGATGCTGCATAGATAAGGTAGGCTAGATGGGTTAGGGACCAGGGAAATTAGTAAACGAAAATTAACACGTTTTGCCGCCGCCATGTTCGTTTCTTTGCACCCTTCGTGTTCATTTTCATGTTTGCCCAAACACGAATGCACAAGTCTAATTATAACTTTCCATTTAAAGTGATTTAATTAGCGTATTATCTAACTATTCTATTTGTCCAGGAGGCTTATACATAACACTCACATATTGTATTGTATATTGTAATATTACCAAATTCTAACATAACCCAAAATGACTCCGCGTTTGCCTTGAAATCCTCTCCAGCCCCTCCCAATAATCTGTCCACTCTGTCTGCAACATGTCGAAGCTGGGCAACAGGGAGACAGCTAACCAAAGTCAAATATTCCCCTGTTTGTTCTCTTAATAATAGAATCCCCATACCACCACAACATGCCTAGGCTTCCCTTCCTTCTGGATCCCATCTACAGTAGATTATGCGAGGATTTACCTCTGGAATTTCATCGCCTGATGTTCCTGATGTTACCCTGACCGATTTCTGAAACCTCTCTACCTGGCAGCACCGTTCCAGTTTCTGTATTCCTCTGTTGTCCAATTTCTGCTCCTGGAATTATATACTTACTATCTGTTACAGATTGTTGGGATGGAAAAATTCAGGACTCGCTGCCCTCTTCCCTTGCCCTTGGCAAAATCAGAACCACTGAACCACTTGGCTTGGCAACACAATGCTTGAGCTGACATCAGAGCTGAGTATGCAGCAGGTTTACTGATTTGTTAAACCCAGCCTGACAGCTAACAATATTTTACTGTTGCTGTTATGGTTCAGGGAGTGACACAATCATGCCAGAGAGATAGATATAAAGACCAACAAATGTGAAGACAGCAGGAAACATTTGATGCCTTGAGGCTCCTTCTTCCCCTTCTTGACCCAAGACCTTGCCATGATTTTAAAAACAAAATAAAATAAATAGCATCAGGGCAACATGATCCCTCATGATGATACTCACACCCCACCGAAACCCCACTTATTGTCAGAAGAAACTCTTAGCTACTTCAGTCCCGTGAAGGTTTCTGGTGTCCTCTGCTTCCTTCTCTTTCCAGTATCCTAACAGAAAAACTAATCTATCTATTCAACCACAGTATTTTACCACTGGCACATTCTCACCCTGCCTTAAATATGCTCAGATCACTCCCTTCTTGAAGAACCCTACCCTAGCTTATATTTCCCTATCTAATTATTGTACTTCCTAATTCTCTTGGCTTGCTCTTTCTCATAGACACACATATTCACATACACATATATATGATGTTTCATTTTCACATTCAACTTGCATGCCCTTGTGCGAATTCCACCAGTTAGCACATAGGCATATTTGTATGTGTTGTACAGTGTGTGCCTGGCATTTTTTTGATGCAAAATTTGGAGATAAGAACATGTGAGAGTAAAGAGCAGTTGTTAAAAAAAGGGGTGCACTTGCAGAATTAGTTGTAATTTAATTATATCGTGATCCAACAAGACTGTTTTAATCTTTCAATGGACCTTTTGCAGCTGTCATTGTTATTTAATGTATTTAGTTAACTTGCCCTTTTCCTTCTTTCAATAGGGCTCTTTTTAGTACAAAAAGTAATTCAATTAAAAGTTACATTGATTATAGTGCATCTAATAAATAAAACTTGATTAGCAGAGATCCACAACAGCAAGTACAATTGATTGTAACTACAAAAAAGGTTATGGTGTAAGATCTTTTAGGATATATCAAACTCAATGAAATACGGGACAATGTTGTGAATAAACTATTTCATAGCCTACATTATCCTATTTGTAATGGAAACACAGCCTAATTTGGATAATTTGCATTTTACACAATTGCATGTGCACACACCAAAGAGGAATGGCTTGAGATCCTATTGAAAATTATTTTAAACCACTTTTGTAGAATTCTTATAAATATTCCAGTTAATCACTACACCTAAATGCATGATTATTTACCCATTTTCTGGTGCTTCATGTTAAGGACAACTTGTACAGGAAAAAATTTAAAGTGATTTAGAGAAAGCGGTAAACCACTTAAAACACCCTGAAAACATTATAAATGCATGGGGATATAATCTAGACTAGAGTAATTGCTCATGTCTGAAGTGTTTGGATTTTTCCTAAATGGGCTCTGAGAACAATTCTTTTACTGAGTTGAATGCTGTTCACACAGCTTGATCCATTTTAGGCAGCACAATGTTTAAAATAGCAATATGTGCATTCTGTCCTTTTTTAATTTTAATTCTTGTGTTCATCACCGTCAGATATGCAGATTGCCAAAAATGTGTTTAGTACACAATTAAAGTCGATTACAGAAAGCATTGGATTAAAATTATATTGTTTCATGTCCTTGTTTCTTTCTCTGTGATGGTTAATATCATGCATTTAATTGTAATGTATAGCTAAATTCTTCCATTCATGTAACTCAAGCTATATAATCATTTATAGTCTCCACTGTAAAAGTTAGTGTGTAATGCCTAAAAAAATGGGCCTGAGTCACATTATAATTTCCGGTCCAAAGAATGCTGGAGCTATCTCACGACTTATTATAATGGTTGTAGACATTACAAACACAAAGACATCTGCTGGTTGAATCACTGCCATATTCTGTCCTGATAATTGTTAACCAAAAATTTCCATATTCTGTCCTGATAATTGTTAACCAAAAATTTCCCTAAATGATTTAGGAATGACAAGCCATTTCTAAAACTTTTTAATAATTTAACATAATTACTGTTATGTCATTTACATAGAATTTCTGAAAAACGTCATTAAATGAAAACAATGGGCCATTGCTGATTATTAGCCTACATAACGTAATGAGCTTTATTTGAAGCAGAAATCTGATTGATTTTCTGCCCTGAAGTTTCTCTTCTCTTCACCTGCCCTTGCAAAGGCTGCATGGACCAATTAACAACAACCAACATAATAACAATAAGGGGAAGATAATGGGGAGAAATAATCCTGTAGATCATGTGAACAAAACGTAACAGTGGCTGCACCCATTGTATATAAAAATAGATTTCTTATTTTTATCTGTAAATAATAATATAATTGTTTTATTTACTATATAAAACTATAAAAAGCAGGATTTAGAAAAAAATAAGCATATCCACATTATTAAAATATTGAAACCCTATTCCATTTCCCAATAAAGGAAGAAAATTTTGCATTGTAGACTCTTTAATAACACATTTCTCTCATTTGCTTCTCATTAACATTTACCATGTTATTAATAGTTAATAACTTATATACACTGAAGAATATTCTAAAACAGGACTCGTTTTTTTAGTCGTTATAACTTCTGTAGAAATGAGGAATATAAAAAAAATGTAGCTCTAGGTGTATTTTACAATATTATAATGTTTATGGTGGTCATAATCCACCAACATATAATACTCAGTTGACTTCTATAGCAATTAGTCAATCTGTTTTTGGGGTAGGATTCATTTTTTATTGTCAAGAAATAAAAATCAGAATTCTAAGCAAATCTTTGCATGTACACTTTATAAATATCATTGGAAGCATAACTGTATATATATGCCCCCGAATTAGTTGTTTTCACACAGTTCCGTGTACTCCTCTAAATCCCTTTGTTTGATAGAGTACCATTCTGAAAAGCCCAAAAGGCCAATTAACACCACAGATGCTGTTGTTGTTGAGATTCTTCACTTGTCTTGCAAGTAACTTGATAAAGGGTTGTATTGTACCTTACAAATCTGTATCACTCATTAAGAAAAAAAAATACAAAAGATGCTGTTGGTTTGCGAAGTGAAAACGGTGTGAAGCTTATTAAATGAACAGTAGTCTCCGTTTGCACAGCATGAAAATCTGTACATTGCATAAAACAAACAGGAGATTGGCCCTGCTCATATATGTGTATTGTTAAATGGTTTTATAATTATTATATTATTTTGAGTTGTATTTTCATATTCGTGTCTATACTCAGTGACCGCTTCCTTGTTGTTTACGTAACAAGTCACAGGTCCCCTCGATACCCTACACCCTACTTGCTCCCATAAGCCCCTGTTGTCTACATGACAAGCTGCAGGTAACCTCAGCAGGACAGTGGACAGCACTTTAAAGGGATGTACATCCATCACCCTTAAATACTTATGTATATAACATAACTGAATCGACTTGTCATTTGCCCCATTGGGACTTAATGTTATCTAGTTATCCAATACCAATACAATAAATAGTTGGAATGAAAGCAGATTTTGGGTCCACCTCCCTTAGAAACTATGTTTAGCAAAATATATTTTAATGATTAATATATGAATTTTTCATATTCATGTGGCTATTGGCTGGATAGAAGAGACCACATGCTCTGTTTTTAATACAAGCTACACGTATCTCGCCTGTGGCTGGGGCATGTATGAGGGGCTATTGCCATTTACCTGGTGTGCCAGTTTAGGCCTGGAGAGCATTTGGGCTATAAATCCTGTTGCATATGGCATGTGATAACAGGGAAAAGAAAAAATGTCGGTGCGCTAAGCTAGTCTCAGGCTCAAATAATACAAATGTATAATATGAGGCCTACCAAACAGTGTGAGCATGCTGCAAATACAGTGTGTTGGCTGTACAATGTATACAAAAAACAAAATACTGTCTGCGCTTCTCACCCTAATAAAGTTGGCAACAAATATATAAACATAATATAAATGAGAGGTTTTGGTTATATGAATTGGCCAAAGCATAATTAAGCTCACCCGCCACGTCAAGGCACACTCTCAATAGGGTGAGATCCTACTCTCACCTCCTACATAGTGGGCACACAAAGCAGTTTATACTGCTACCAAAACCTTATTAATGTGTTGGGGGAGGTGCAATTAAACCTCCTCCCATGTTTATATATTTGTTGCCAACTTTATTAGGGTGAGAAGCACAGACAGTATTTTGTTTTTTGTATGCCATGTGATGTTCACTGGCTCAGTGAATTTTTTTTTAAAAAAGTTTTGGATGCCATGCAACTTAGTAGGACCCAGAGCACTGATGTATCATAGTAACAATGTGTATTGCTATGTGTAGGAACAATGTGTCATTGAGTTTATGTGGGTCTAGAAATGTGTAACAAGAGTTTATTGATGAAAGGAGTTTGATACTATTCTCTACATAACAAACTAAAACCTATTCAAATTTTTCAACATAGGCAAAATACGAGCTTAACTTTTTAATATTTTGGAAAACTATCTGGAAAAAAAAAAATGTATCATATCAATGCTATATAGAACATATGGAAACTGAAATTAACATACTATTTAACATACTATTTAAAAGCCTTGCATGCAGTTACATGTGTTCTATTATTGGTCTGCCCAAAACTTTGGACCAAAACTTTGGATATGTGCCATTTCTTTCCTTGAGTTCTCACATAGCTTACAAAAAGCATTGAGCCAGGAAGCCATGGAAGCTCTAGAGGACTGCAGAAGCCACTGATTCCCGGTAGTCCACCAGTATCCATCTCTTTGGCCATACCTGGGAATTTCCTACCCAAAGCTCTCGTGTTATGGAGTAATAGCTTAGTGAAGGGTAGGGCTAGCTGACCATGAGGGTGGGGCTGGGTGCAAATGGGACGGGTTAGGACCAAACAGCAGGTGATGAGTGAGAGGAGAAGTGGGTGGGAAGTAGGGCTGAGAGAAAGTGAAAAGTGACTCAGAGACCCCAAAAAACAGAGATTCACCTTGACAGTTCCCACGTGTGTCTGTGTTATTAAAAGTCACTATACCAAGGAAGCACCAAAAATAGAGAGATCAGATGTTCCCATTTTCAAAGGGCTAGTCCCCTGATAAAGGATTCTGTGGTTAACATTAATCAAAGAATGTTCCTCATGAATCATTTTAAACTTCAAAATTAATTATATTTAGGAACTAAATCTAATCAAATCTGTAGGATGTGGTTTTTGACGATTTATGTTACTGAATAGCGACAGAATTTTGACTACTTTATGTGTGTTACATTTAATATGGTGTATACATTTCCCTGAATATTGCTCACAGACTGGTCACATGTATTTATAATATTCACTAACAGGGAAAAACACTAAATTAATGTATAAAGCTTTAATCATAGCAATTGTCTCTAGATAAATAACTGTCTCTTGCCGTTTTTGAGCCATGGAATCTGAAACCACTTTACTCAGATGCTCTACTGTGCTCATATTTAAAATCATTTACCATCTTTTGTGTAAGCTACACTTTACTGCTTTTAAATCAGTTTTGTAATCATAGCTATAAAGATAAAAAAGTGTTCCCATGGAGCAATGTAATGAGTAAAATAGTAATCATTTAAACCATTTCATTAAAGGCCATTTTGTCATTGTGATTTGTCGTCAACTTACTTTACATAGATTTTCCGTTAGTTAACTAGGGTTTAGCATGCTTTTAATGTTATTTATTTATTTGTATTTCATGTCCCAGTGGATAAAACTGCATTATTTCCTTCAATACGGTTTATCATCTGTGAATAGTCGTCATGCCTAAGAGAATATTGGCGGAGTAAATTAGACTGGAGAGCAAAGAAGACTTTAGAAAACCTCAAGGGGCTTTCTGGAAACACACAAGAATGAGGCTGGAGTCCTCAATCAGAGAACTGTCTCTTGAAAATGGGAATATCTAGTTGCTCTACTCAGTCTTAGACCCCCAAGAATCAGATAAAAATGATGCAAAAAGCTCTGAATTTTTGTCTGAAATTTGTGGGTCATGGACTCTCTAAATGTTTCCCTACCTTCTCTGCCAACCACTTTCATTTCTGCAGACCACTTCCGCAACTTCTTGTTCTTCATCTTCTGTCTTCCTTCTTCTCGTCTCTATTTTATCTTCATTCTTCAATTCTTAATCTGCTGTCTTCTTTCTTTTGTCCGCCTCTTAGCAGACATAGCACAGTGGCACAGATTATTATTTTATATTTTAGATAATATATACACTGACTCTAGCAATATATATATACTCCTTTAGTCAGTAGTTGTGTGCTAGTGTAGTGCATGTAAATAGGAGTGTGGTGTAATGAGCCCAGAGATTTCTGATGGTAGCCCTGATATGATCCCATCCATACCCTTGGTTTGAAATACTCCATAAAGGTTCCCTAAAATCAGAATGCATACATCAGTTCAAACTCTCCCATGTCTTTCAGTTTGGATATATGTGTGCTTTCCGATTTCAAGGAGTCTGCTGCACTAATCAATAACATGAATAATTCTTTTTTGCTTTTTTTCCTATTTTCAGTAAATAAAGAATATTCTTTGTAATTTACACCAACGGGAAAAAATAACAGCTGGCACTTTGTGAATGCATCTGACATACATCAGTAGCAAGATTACACCTCAGTCTATTATGGGGACTAATAACACAATCACTTAGGTAACTTAATTTTAGTGCTAATTATGCTAAATATGATGGATCCACTGTGTTTTCAAGCCTTGTTATGCAAGTGCCCTCAAGCACTGAGTATGACAAAGAACAAAATGCAAGATAGTCAATTACACACAATCATCATTGTAACCAATACAAGGGGCTTGTAATCCTCTGACATAATATTAGAATGGGTTATAATAAAATAAAATAATTATATAAAAAAAAAATGTGATCCACTTTGAATATCATTAGCCCAGAGTTCAGTACAATGGTAATTATACCATTGTCTGTGCGTTATGGACATCTTAAGAAATAAAAATACAAGTTTCCATATAAAAGTATTACTTTCAGGATGTAAGAGTTTGTGGCTAAGTATCGTGCTGTAAGTGTGTAAAGTGTTCTCTTAAACAGAGACTTTAGTCATCATATGTACTTTTCTGTCTTTATTGTCTGCTTTATTGTCTCTCCTTGTGATCGGCACCCCAAATGGCAGAACAATGATGGGGCAGTGGTCAGTGCTGGAATGGGAAAACTAAGCAGCTCTGGCACTTTAAGGCCAGCAGCTGCATGTTAGGTTTTTATACTCATGCAGTGTAATTGGTGGGGCTGTATGGGACACTAAAATCTTCTTTTAAAATGTAGATTTTGTGTGTTTGTGATATTGCTGAAAGGTGTTTTTGGCATTTCTTCAACAAATGATCAGCACAAACAAGAAATGACAGATCAATAGTCAGTACATCTTTTCCAATTAAGACTCTTGAATGTAACATCCAATAATCAATGACAGTGATTGTACATCCAGTCATCTGCCCAATATCTGCAAATAATCAGCCTTAAAATGGAGATACCAGACATTGAGTGCTAAGAAATACATGAAAGTCAAGAAAAACGGGTGCGCTTGTTATTTTGAGTACAAAATGGCAGAAATTACATATAACAATGGATATCTTTTATTAGGGAAAAAAGAAATAGGATGATTTGTCTGTTAAACCATAGGAATGCATGATACAAAAAAAATGAAAACATATCATCTATTTATACCTAGCAAAATTAAATCATATTTTCAATTGTATATGTGTGTTTTATGCACATAAATATATATATATATATATATATATATACAGGGAAAATCAAGCAAATCATTAATAATTCATTTTAACACAAAGGTATTATTGTGTTTGCTGAAAAGTAAAACATTCCGGTTTTGGATAAATCCAAAGACAAGGTGTTTTAGACTTGTATCCCGGCTTGGTGATAATTCAGTTGCTTCAGGTTCATGTTTCAACTGGGGAGCTCTTGATAACCAATGATGGGAATTTCTATTTCCCTTTTTTGGAATACCTCTGTTTTCTTTCCTAGAGTGCAAGTTTAGAACAGCCCCGGAGGGAAAGAATTGGACGGAGTGCGTAGTGAATGTAGTGCGGACGAGGTATCCATGGTCAAGCCTGGCTAAGGGGTTAAGGGATGACTAGGCAAAATTTTGGCACTGAAAGTGTTAAATTGTTAGCACGTGCAGGGGCAGATGGGAGGGGGTAATTACCCTCCCTGAGGGGTATATATGGAAGGGTATTGCACTATAGGGGCAATCATTTTAAAAGTGCGTTTTCCCGCCCATCCCTCCCCTAATTTTCGGCATTTGCCGGGTTCTCTGTTTTTTAAGCTGGTACGGTGCAGGAGTTAACCATCTAGGTATGGTTACTTGTGATGCACAGAGGTGTAAGTGCAGGACACTCCAGGGGCATTCGCCCCTGTGAATCGTGTGGTCGTGTGACTGCCGCGCTAGGGGACGCCGGCAGTTCCAGCAGGGATACAGGTGGTCACGCCCATACCAGCAGGTTACTTATTTGGTTATTTATTTGCTTATTAATTGTTTACAATTGGTTATATGTTTACGTTCATTTGACAATAAATATTGATATAATGTGTCAAATGTGTTGTGTGAATAATCGTTGACACTTTGTGAAACATTAATAAAGGTTGAGTGTCGCAGTGCTATAGTTATTTAGTCCGCACCGCGGACAAATAAATTCCATCTCTGACAATTAATAAAGTTTAAAAAAAAAAATAAAATAAAGAAGTGTCTTTTGTCTTATTTGTAAGAGGTACCGAAAACTGGACGCTACTACATTCATGATTCCTCTTTTTTTTTAATAAAAAAACAAAATGCAGCTTTAGAACCGCGTTTCTCTTTTGCTTACAGGTCAGCGACTTCAAAGCCCATTATACTTGTTTGTCTTTATTTTGTATAATCTAATATATTGATTTCATAGTTATACTCATAAGTGATAATAATACTTGATAATATGGATATGTTGCTGGTTTGTCAATCCAATAAGTACTCACAAATATTAAAATTGAATATTTGTAGTTATAGAATGTAGCCTAAGGGATTGACACTGCTATCCTAATTTAATTAAGAGCCCTCATGCCCCCCTATATAAGTTTTCTGAGCCTTTTACTAACCGAGCATCCTGAAGAACCGGGGTACACACAGGATCAAATGGAAGTATCCTTACTGTGGTGTACACATACTATAAGATGATAAAGACCGCTCTACAGGAACTTATTTATACGATGTATGGGATGGATAATGAGTTTCTTCTTCTACTGCTCATTATGGTGAAATATTAGTTATGTGAGTCAGCACAAAATGAGGTGCAGCAAGCTGAGCTGGTACATCTCTTGGCATCATCATCAATTCAGAAATCTGTAGCTGTTAGCCAACTGAATGTTCTTGGCCTACAACCCCCATAACTCTTAGTCTCAATTCCTCAGGACAATGGCAACAACAGGTGTCTATAAAATTGCATTGGTTTACAGAAAATACCTTTATACACATGCATTAGTTTGATACTAGGATAATTATATTATATATTTATTAATTGCTTATTTTCCAACTACACGTCAAAAACTATTTAAGTGATAGATCTCTGAAAAATCTTTTCTTCCATTAGATGAACGTATACCATAAACTAGATCAGGGAAATTAGAATTCAAAGGGTCCCTCTTGAGACTTGCCTACTTTTCATTTGACCATCAATCACTGTCACTACTGGAGTATCAACAGCTGCTCTTCGGAAAGACATTGCAGAGCTGTAAAGCAATTTATTCCTACACATAAGTTTTCCCATTAGGCCCGAGCGTGACACATCCAGGACTGTGTTACCCTTTGCCCCAGTTTCTTGTGTCATCAGAAAAGAAGCAGATTAGTTCATGGCCCCATTCATAAGACATTAGGAAAGAGGAGGGAGTTCAATATTCTATTTGAAAGCTTCTACAAAACACTCAGCTTCAGTTATTTATTATACTCTGTATTACAAAGTTTAGGTCTGCAGGAATATTAAATCGGATTATTTTAGGTTGTTCACTCATTTTGAGATACATTAACACAATAAAGAAAGTCTGCATCATTTCTAATATTTCAGTATTTTGGTTTTCTGGCGCAAAATGATGATGCAACAATCAGTAGAAATGTGCATCCCATTGGTTGCTATTGTGACTGTGATTATTGCCATCAATGTAGGGGTGTCTAGTGTCTGCCCCTCTAGGAGGGAATTAAACAGTTGGCCAACCACAGCAACAACAGGCCCTGGTGTTTCTTATAGTATACAAGAGGAAAAGCGTCTGGACATTTACCCATACTCGTTAATGGCAAGTGAGATCTTCCAATAAGATAGACTGCTCAAATCAGAGTTTCAGTGTAACTGCGTTGGTTAGACAGTCCTGAGTGATTGGTATTGTCCTATGTTGTACGTTGTGTCATAAGAACAAAACGTATGTGCTAGGTGCTCAGGTAGGTATAGTAGCTTCCCTTTAGTTTCCCTAGTTTTTAGAATATAGGCCTATATGCTTCCTGAGGGTGAGCACGAGTAGCCTGCAACATTTACTTTCTCTTTACGTTCTTGGAATAGGTGTTTAGTTGTAGTGATGGAATGGAATATTTTGCCATTCTAAATATTTGAGAGTGCCCTGTGGTCATGAAGTACGAAAGTGTATTTGTGTCAGGAGTGCATTTATGTTGTTTTTCAAGGGTTCTGATGTGTGTCTTAGGTTGGTTATGTTTTGGGTATTTTGTTTCCTTTTTTTAAACAAAAGCAATTTGCTTCCCCCCTAATAGTGCACTTGTGTCCATTCTAAATAGAGGGGAGCGTGGCCTCAACTGCCTCGTTGTCCTTAAAATAGTCTCTACCACAGGGTCAGTGAGTAACAACTCATTTAGTCACCATGTGCGCTAGGGATGTACAACAGGGAGTAAATCCTTAATATCAAGGGGTGTGGTAAAGACATATCTGACGTCCCAAGTTAGTCACAACTGGCCAAATGGCTCGAGTACTTCTAGAAGAGGTGTCTAGCTTCAGGTTCAGCAGGACATTAAAGTCCCCACTTATTAGTAGCACGTCTTCCCTAAAATCTACTAGCTCTTTTGCCCTGTCTGTTGTTAGGAAGATAAAAATGCATACAAGTGTCTATTTCACCCCCCTTATGTCAGTAACATTATGTGCTTAAAAAATAATATTGCAACTCTTTTTGATTTATAGTCATTGGAGTTGTTAAAAGGTTATTTTGAGCCTTTGATGTTTATGTAAGCATATGGTATTATTAGCCATGTAAGCGTATAATGTTAAGAATGAATGTGTTTGTCAGACTATGCTGTCAGGTGGAGGTTGAGAGAAAATGTGTTTATGTAATATATGTATGTAATATATACAACTATGTTTGTATGCACGTATATGTATGATATTAGCTGAGTACATGTGTAAGTGTATGACGTTTGTTAGAGTTATATCAGTAATTTTGTCAACTTCATGTTGTAGACTTTCAGATGGAAAAATATGGTTATGCACATATAACCAGATTATGTGTCTAATCATTAAAGGCCTTTCTAGATCAGTAGAAGATGTGAACATATGTAAGGGCTAAAATTTATTCAAAGTTCATCCTATAAGGATAAATGTACAACAAATTCTCAGGAGTGATATGACACATCTACATTAACATGCCTCATTGGCCCTTAGTACATCAAAGTGTTGCTGTGATGTAATAACTTTTAAAGGAAATATTGCTTTCTTGTCTGTTATATTCAATAAATGTGCTCCAACATTATGATTAAAAATGTTAATTGAGAAGAAGTTAGGGCTATTAAAAGGGGGGATTTGAGAAATATGGTGGGTTAAAATGAAAGGAATGAACGGATTGAAAATTAAAAGGATGGAGTACAAATTAAAAGGGATGAGACTGGGAGAAAGAGAATAGTTATAGTATCTCTTAGATACTTGCTAAAATATTTCAGGACCACTACAAAACAAGGGACAGGCACTCACTGGCTTATTTACAAACATTTAACTAAATGCTCATAGACATAATGACTTTTACAGCCTTGTCAGGGACAACTATATCTTTATATAGCCACACTGCTAATTCATGCACATTTTGTAAACTGAGAAGTACCTTTTATGTATAACAGTTAATTTAAAACATTAATTTATTAAGCATATAATTATGTTACATGAGGGGTCTTGTATTTACTTCATGATACTGAACTGCCCTAGATAATATTCTAAAACATTATAATAATAAACTTAAATTATTGTTTGCTTCTGTTTACCTAAGTATCATACAGGTCTCCTTTTTCCATGATGAGGAAATGTAATTAGAAATTAGCAATGGGATATTTCAAATGTAAATTCAAATCAAATTGCGCCTTGCTAAATACATTTGTTGAGATCCTTTATTTTTTTTAAATTATAGGATAGATAATAGAATTCTGAACTTGTCTTAATAAAACTCATTTCAAAATATTTGCAGAGTACTATGTTTCAACAGCAGCTAGAAACATTAGTGAGATATATCGAAATTGGAAAACTTAAAATGATGAAATTCAGCTATCTTCCAGGAATTTCTTGCTTTCTGAACAGAGTTTTCTGATATGTAATATTACAGATATCCTAAGTTGTTTGTTTTATCTATGCTAGAGTTAGCTGTCAGCTTCTTCCGTGTTTCTACTCAATAATATAATCCTGTAACTGTCTGATGTACATGTACCCTATTCATTCCCTTTCCCCAATACAATGATTCGACACTGATAAGTCCCCACAAACGCAATTGGAGTGTTTGGTTTTCCAGCTAAGCAATTACTACAAGCAATTTCCTCAAATGCATAGGCATATAAAATGAAAGTATTTTTATGATTTATGTATCTTCAAACATCATTGTAGTAAGAAAATGTAATATTAATAATGAATTTGACATTGTTTAGCATCAGAGGCGAGTTTACATGCATCAAAAACAATGAATTACGAGTATATTGCTGGGAATTATGAATTAGAGGAACATTTCTGAGTCTAGAGTTTCAGTGACCCTAAGGAAATGTACTGTTACATTTAATACAAACTGAAAGCAAGAGAACAATCCTTGACTATCTAATTATTGTTATGTGTATTTGACTGTCATTGGGTTGTTGCAGCATAATTCGTTATTAGTTTTAGATTTTTGTTCAGATTTTTTGGTGTGATTCCGTTGATCCTGTACCCCTTTTTCTTGTTGATTACAGAGATTCCAGTGCGCAAGGTTGAATATCATATGTAAAGAAAATGTGAAAACATTATGTATTAATTATATTATTATAATTATTACTATTAATGCTTTTCCAAATGGAGGCAAACATTTTTTTTTAGAATTAATATTTTTATTCGTTTTGCTGCAAAAGTAAACCTATTATGAGTATTTTATCTCACTTAATGAAACCAGGCCAGGATATCTTTAACTCTTTTTTCATTGTGCTCGTATTGCGATTGGATTACTAGTGATCGATTTATGTCTATTCAGTGGACATTGAATCTTGTGTCTTGTTGCTTTCATTCACATTTATTTCAAAAGATTCTCTACAAAATGAAGCAGTTGTATACTTTTCAGTTCTGATGGATACAAGGTTTTTGTATTTTCCTAACTAATACTATAATAGAACTTAGCATGAGATGGTGTATTTCATATACTCCACAATGATATAAAATCATCATTATTTGGTTTTTATTTTAACTTGAAAAATCAAGAGAAAGTTTATTTTAAAACAACAGGGGTTTGCCATGTATTGCCAGTCAACTGATGTAACTAATGCTGAAAAAGTATATAGGTATTAGACTTGTACATTTAGATTCATACAAATTTTCATTTTAACAAAATTTGCCAATTTTGTTAATTTATACGAAAAACAAATTAAAATGAAACGGCTATGAATTTTTGTTTACATTTCATTACATTACATTGTTTTACTCTCTCACTCCTGATGTCTCATACTCTTATGCTCTCTCCTTGTCTCTTTTTCAACAGCCCTGCTTCCTCTCTTGCCTCTTCTTGTTCTTCTCTCTTCTTTCTTCATCTGCTTCTCCCCAGATTCAGCTCTGTTAATCCAGCCTCCATGTACACTCTGTCCCTCTATTGGAGAAACCGCGGAGACATTGTGCCTTTGGCTCCTCCCTTTTGTGGAAGTGCTCATAGAAGCCAGAATAATACAGATGGCTTTGTGGAGAAATAGAAGTGCAGAATGCTTCTCTTTCTCTGCGGATCTGTCTGTATTATTCTGGCCTTTTGGAGTACTTCCGCAAAAGGGCAGAGCCGTGGCAAGCACCACAGGGGTAGCCTTGCCCCCGTCCCTCCAATCGCATGAGAGAGTGTTCCCGGAGGCTCAGCCATTTTGTGGAAGCACTCCGGGAAAGCAGACAGAAGAACAGGAAAAGGCTAGAGAGCAAGAGGAGCTGCGGAAAAAAGACAGGTACGTTGAAGACGTTGGCAGAGAAGGTTGGGAGACAAAAGCACCTCAGAATTTCATCCAACCAAAAGAGCAGGAAAGAAATGCATTATCACAGCAGGCAGTTGCCCAATGATGCCTCCCACATACCTTATTGCCACTCCTGTGGCCTACCCAACACATCAATGTTCATTTGATTGAACATAGCAGCCCCACACTCCATCTTTGTTCACTTTCTGGCAGCTTCTCTTTCCACAATACTATCCAACAGTCCCTGAAAACCATATTCAGCAGCCATATACAGCAACTTCTTGGTAACACCTTACAATCACAGAGTGCTTTACTTTGAGCCAAATCTAGCATAACCAACAATTCCCATGGGAACAAGACTTTCATTTGACAGAGATGTAACTTTTACATACACTGTTTACAGTCATGTCATGTACATTTTAACATGAACATACATAAGACATATTGGTTCAGACGGAAACGCTACAGGGAGGAGGAATTAGGGTTGGGTTGGCCTGGCTCTGACAGAACTCTACTCTTGCCAAGTAAGTTACTAGCCAAGTGTTGGGCTTTAACCTGACTTTGTCTAGTAATTACAATTATAATGATATACAACTATTATAATAATAATTGTAATAATATATAATCATTTTATTGATTTGATTATATGTGCCCTTTTCTAATATAATTTTCCCATAATCCACCTGTCTCCACTTCATCACAACATAATATATGTACACATAGGATTATAACTAAACCTATAATTTAGTTTTATTTTAAATTGGAAACTATAATGTTTGTAATATTGATCAGCTGCTATGATTGGTATACAAAAACATGTCGTTTAGAATATGTATGGCATTACTTACATTATTATCAATATGTTATTATTTATAAAGCTTGATTAAGCAATAATGAAGGTAAAAAAATGTAAAACAATATAATTAGTTTATAAATATATATTTAGCTATTTCATAAATGTTACTGTTGTTGTAGGTATTCAGTCAACTATATAAGGCTTGTTCAGATTATATAAATGTTTATTTAATGAAAGTTTAAAATGAATATTTTTTTTAGTAATCATTTTGTTATATCTGTTAGATGCATTTTGTATAAATCTTCAATAAAATTGGTAGAAACAAAACATACTTTCAAAGATTAACACATTGTATATTTTATTTATTTTTGAGGTCAAATACAGAAAAAGATAAAAGTAGCTGCCATACAAGAGCGAACTTGTTCCTGCCGTAAAAGTAAATTATTATAGCTTTATTTCACAAATTATACAGAAGGGTGCTTTTTGTATGGTTATGACTGCAATGAGGGATAATACTACAACACGAATGGACTGGTATTGGACTTCAGTGTAGGTAATATTCACATTCTTAATGCTGCTATTGTTCTTACATTATGTGTCAAGATTCTAATTATATCCTTTGTGAGTTTTCAAGGGCAAAATCATTCTTACTTCCAGTTAGATGAAAGAAAATGTCTACTTAGGTTGTTGAATCATAAGAATATGATCTATTGATAATGCTTGGTTATTACTGCGCGTTGGTAGCATATATATTGCGCAAGGCTTTACTTTACAGTGGCTTAGTAGTTTAGTAGATCAAAAAAAGAATCACCATGCCAAAGAAAGGTATGGTATAGAGCCTGCTGCTATCAAAGCGAGGTGTCATAATTATGGGTATCCTGTTTACGTTAGCCTGCAGATTAAATCTTTATTTAATGCAGTAGACATTGTATGCAAATTTAAACACCTGCTTCACATCTGTTTTTATTTTAACCAGGATGCAGGTGGTAGTTACTTAACAGTATTTAAAAAGGTACGAAAAAATGGCATCAAGAGCAATAATTTTAAACAGAATGTTATAGACAACTTTTGTCTTTTTTAAGACCAAAAGGCATTTTGTATAGAAAAATAATAACTGGATACTGGGTTTTCTACCTCAGCCATTCCTGTATTCACCTGCCATGAGATTCAGATTTTCGCTCCTGATTAATAATGAGATCTCAAACAGGTCCCAAATCGATTGTTAGTGAAGGCAGTGGTCTGGTTTAAGGAGCTGGTCCCCTGTCGGCGTATCTGACCAGGGACATGCAGCTGGGAGTTGAGCAGAGGTAGCAACTCTTTAATGGACTTTTATATTTCAGTCTATGCCAATTCCTATTACAGACATTTCTCATAATAGTAACTTTTTAAATAAAAGAAAAATAATTCATACATTATTAACATCACAGAAGAATTGATACTCCATAAAACCATGCATATATTCATAGACTATCATCGGGAACACTGTAAGATCACTAGCAGAAGAAAAGTTGAAAATAATAAGCCAATAAAATAAAACATATGTTCAGGGCCGGCCCAAGGCAAAATGCCGCCTGGGGCGAATTTTAAAATGCCCCCCCCTTATGTACCCTTCCTTCCCCCCCCCTGACGCCCCCCCCATTATCTACCCTTCCTCTCCCTCCCTCCCTATTATCTACCCTTACCCCCCCCCCCCTTGTACTTACCTTTCAGCAGTCCTGCGGCGAGTCTCCCTGTTCGGTCTCGGTGCCGGCTTGTAATGCTGAGCGCCGGAAATGAGGTAATCTTCCGGCACTCAGCATTACAAGCCGGCACCGAGACCGAACAGGGAGACTCGCCACAGAGGAGAGAGAGAGGGGTACCGAGCGGGTGCTGACAGCTTGGTAAGCGAAAAACACTCGCCCCTTTCTCTCTCTTTTGCTTAAAAAAAAAAAAAAAAAAAGGGCTTGGGGCGGCAAAGTGCCGCACCTTCAAAAGTGCCGCCTGGAGCGGTTGCCCCACTCGGCTCCATTGTCGTGCCGGCCCTGCATATGTTTTCTTTAGCTGGTATTTTCATACCAAAATTAGTCTATTATTTGTTATCATAAATTTTTTTCTTAATGACTATCATTATTTATGTATTTTTTCTGTGGGCATAGCATGCAATCTAATAGGCTAATGGAATAATGCTTTTTTAGGACAATTCCTGTGTAATGCCATGTGCCAGAGACACACATACATACATTCTCCAAGCTCTGTAGTTTCTGCAACAATTAAATCTTTACCCTAAAGTTAACATATTGACGTTTTTATAAAGGTATAATAATGTAAATCTTATATAAGTACGTAGAGTCTATAGATCACAGTCTGGAGTATAATAACACATAATCCACACAGAATTTCTGCATAATGGCGTGATAACCCTTTTGTGGTATGATAATAAATCTATCTTATAAAGCCTTGCATTAGGGTCTTATGTTATAATACCTATTAAGAATTCTATACTGTTAATATTCTTAAATGCCTAGTGGGAAGAAAATCAATAGGAGTGATAATTGACCTGTCCTTTTGTAGTGCATTTCAATCACAATCAACTAAATTAAACTAAATAAAATTATATGTTTCTTGACAGTGGGCCTACATGTAAGGCAAAATCTTACAGTGCTAAACATTGGGTTTCATTAAATATAATGATAATAAAAAACTAAAAATCATTAGGTAAGTACTATGAACCAAGGACAGATTTTTTTTTTTTTAATTTTCCCTTGTTACCTATGGGTGTTTAAAAATATTAACAACAGCAACCTATTTTTCTTTGAGTAAGCATACAAAGGTATTTCTTACTGATCTTCCAGCTTCTTCAAATTGCGTACAAAGTAACAAGCACTTGAATGTGGACTACAGTGGGGTCAATTATTACCATCTTATGATTAGTGCATCCTAAGAATCTATCTCCCTATGTGGAATATGTGATTCTTAAGCAAAATGATTTGCATGCAAAGTACTTATAGCAACACTGAAATGATCTCGCCAGTAGGCATCTTGTACTGGCTTGTGCTTTCATGCTAAAAATTTTTTTTATTGTGCACATTTTGTATACACAATCCATTATACTTACTCAGTTCTGCCAACATCATTTATAATTTTAGATAACATGGCACACGGATATTATAACTTTTAATGTTAGTATAAAGAAACCACGAGTGACCTGTCCATCAAAATGAGTCTACAGAGACATGGCAAAACATTATTTTAGAGATTAAGAAAGAAGGTGGATATTCTTGAAATACCTTTTATAGTTACAGTGCTTTGTTCTTGAGTACATTTTCATTTAACTTGTGCTGAAACAAAGTATAACTCTGCAAAGCAAATATTTTGTTTATTCAGCAAGACAGGGAAGATGTAGGGAGCTCGGTAAAAATGTCATCACCTGACCAGGGACTGTGCTATTGGCTTCAATGGACTGCATACCTGCATCTGAACCTGCTGGTAGCTGCGCACATCTGGTCATGGTGGTTTAATATAACCAAAGGGGTTACCTTTATAGAGAAAAACATATATATTGCTATTGTCAATTTAAACAAAAAGTATATTTTTATATTATACCGTATATTATTTGATCACAGATCTTTATTAATAAATATTTTTTTCAAGCATAGCTCAATGCCAGACCAAACATAAAATATATTAATATAAAATTAAGCATTCCATTGGATAATTGCATTTGGTATTTTTCATTTGTATTAATTATGCTTTTTTCTCTTGAAAAATGTTCTAAATGTGACACACGTTTTCATGCACAGCTGGCCAGCATCGATATTGGTAATCAAACTGCAATTTCAAGGTAACGCTTAAGTTTCAAATGACCTACTAAGCTGATAAAACAGATAACTTTCAGCACAATTTTCTGATGTTGTTCTCACTGTTGCGCTGATCAGCAGAAATTCTTAGTATTGTTTTCAGATGATTTGAGCCAAATTGATTAAAAGTGCTCAGTCCTCTAGAAAGTTTGAGTTATAAATACTTCTTCAACTTGACTGAATATATTTTTCTATTTTTTTCTAATGCTCATCTTAAAAAAAAAAAAAGAATTTGGCCAAAATTACAAAAATGTATCAAACATTTAGAATACCAGGATCATATATAAAGTTTGTTATTATCTATGCGTGACTTTTGAAGGTATATACTAGCAGGATATTGGAAACATGTTATGAAAAGATGGTCTGGCATTCCAGATAAAATTGGTGGGGCCAGCCAACTCTTGATCTGTGCCAACCACCTGATGTGCAGCCTACCCTGTTTCAGTGGTAACTCATGGATACCTCCAGGGCTAATACGGTGCAATATTGTACTTGACTTTTCACATAATTTAACCTCCTCTGGGTTAAGTAACAGATCAGACAGACCTAGAAAACTTACATACCAATAATCAAGATAAATAAATAAATCAAGACATGAATACAGATAGATTAATAGGGTGAAATATTAATTTGTTTTCCATGGCCTCACAAAGCATTGTCTACATCAATCAGAAAACCTGAAATGTCCTTAAGGAAAGGGGCAGTCATTATTTTTAAAAAGAAATGTGCATCAATTAAGAATAGATAGACCTCTTTATAGCTGTGTTTATTGTTTGGTAATTTTAATTACTAATTAGTTGAAAACTAAATAACTTTTTAAATGAGTTGTTGCCACCTGGAGCTAATTTCCATTTAATTCCAAGCTAATCTTATGCAGCATATACAAACAAATTAACCAAATAATTTATATAAAAAGGCACACATTGAGGCATAAAAAAAGGGAACTAGGACTTTGCCATCCAAAATCTATAATGGGGGTTTATGTACAAAAAATTTTTTTTCTACAAAGCCTAAAGCATAGTATTATCAATATACCAACCAAAGAAATATTATTTCTGATTCAACCATACCAGTATGCTATGGTAATAAGACCATATTTGTGAAATGTGTGCAAGAACCATCTGTACTATATGTTTGTTAAACCATGATTCCCCTCTTCCATATTTGATATACCTACACAAATTATACATTGTTTTTCAGGACATTCCTTCAGTAATGCCTTTTTAAAACTTAAAATACTTAGTATAGTGATAATATGTAAAAAAGAAACTATACTATATGGGAAAACAATATATATATATATATATATATTGCAATTTTGCCTAGAAGTTCTTCTACACAGTAGGTGCCAAAGCTTGAGAATAACCCATTTCGACAACATCCCCTGATTACAGTAATACCCCACATACATATTTTTTATATGATCAAGAGGGTCAAATCCATACTTTACATATAACCCTATATAACCTAACATAATATTTTTCATAATTTATTTTACAATTTTTTTTTCAATGTTCCGAGTGCAGCATGGATCAAGATCCCTCTTATAAATTTTGCATGTCAGTGATCTCATGGTGACATCACTGGGCTTCCAATTATTGCATAAATCTACATAGACGTTGTGATCTTCTGCTCCTAGAACATAGGATCTCCCCAGGGATCAGAGAGAATACATAAGAAGGAAGGAGAAAGAAGAATAGCAAAGGACAGTATGATATGAAAATCACAGTATGATATTTATTACAAATTGCATCCAAATCCAGCTCAAGTGCAAAAAGCGTCTATAAAATATGCAGGTTACGGGTACACTGCCACATTAACAAAGGATATCAATGTTTCTGATCTTTTCCATGGGTAATGGTGAAATATTCCTTACTAAACCGTCAAATAATGTGTGCAAAGATCTAAGTCTTAAAGACTTAAGATATTGGGTCAGTGCCCAAAAAGAGAATCATAAAAACAACACCTTACACGGTTTGTCTGGAATTGTCGACTTCTTCAGGGGCTCAAATTTAAACAATATATTTGCAAATTATATATTTTTCCTTCCTATGGGTTCATGTTGATCCCTGGGAAGATCCTGGGTCCTGGGAGCAGAAGACTAAAACATCTGTGTCAATTTATATCTCTCGCTGTGGTTTTGGGACTGAAGGAGTCCCTGCAGAGTATTATCTTTCCATGAGTCTGGTTTATACTATATTGTATTTAACTTCTATTTGTTAATTTGTTAATTTTTTAATTTCTTGGTTATTTTGTTTTAGTTTTTTTGAAAGGGGGAAACTTTGTTTCTCCTTCTCCTCCCTCTGATCTGTCTGTGCTGATCACACTGTACATGCAACAGAGGGAGAAATCAAAGATCCTAGCAAGTTCCTGCTGGGTCTCTCCTGTCCTCCAGTGAACTTTCAGTGGGTGTCAGCATTGACACTTACTGGAAGTGCGTGATTGAGCATTCATTATATAACAATGTACTAGAGCTTGCGCCAAGCACACTGTTAGTTGACATGAACCCAACAATGCTTTCTTCTTCCAACTGGGAAGTGTTTACTCCAGCACTCATTTAATTGATGGTACATATTTCAGCATGAATTCATAATAAGCATACTACAAATTTTAACAAGTAAAACAAGAAAACTAAAACTTGAGACAAACTTTTTTTACAAGCCATCCTGGGGTTCACAGCAGCTCCCTTGTTACATAATATAATAACACTGTTGTGCGCCACTAGTTATGCTCTTTTTTCTCTTCCTAATCATAATGTTTGATACTATCATATAAAAATTACAATCTCTCAAGCAATGTATTTAGCTCCACATCTCCTTGGAAACTAACAATTACTTTGCTGTGGGCATCACTTTAAACAACTGATTAGAGAATCAACTACAGCAAGGAACCTGTAATAAATAGAATATTTATAATTCACATGAAATCCGTTGCTTGTTTTTAGCAGTGGGTAAAAGCCTGGGGTAAAGTCAGTATGATTTATGATAAAGACATAGATGATGCACAATCATATTCACAGAATAAAAAGACTGACTATTTCACAGAAAGACCAAAATTTGGTTCAAAAGGTTGAAACTTTTTGAAAAGTTCTCCTTACAATGTTTATACTCAAATTATCTTTTTTATTTATTATTATCTTTTATTTATATAGCGCCAACAATCTATGCAGCGCTTAATACAATACATATATTCAAGGGGTATGACAAGACAAGAATTGACAGACTAAGACAAACTGATACATTAGGAGGAGAGAGCCCTGCTCACAAGTTTACAATCTAGAGGGAATGGAGTGACAGACATAAGGCACAGAGAAAGGATGAGAGGTAGTGTGGTGGTTATATCAATGACAAATGAAAATATATTTCTTTGTACATGGGCAGGACTGCTGGATATGGGAAAAACACTTCATATTCCATAACTCCAAGGGCTGTATCTTTCCCTAGGCCGACTTACATAAAAAGCCATCCCCCACTTGCACCTGCTCGGACGCCCCTAGGTGTCCAAAGAAGAACTGCCCACATACATAATTGAGCAGGCCACCCACGCGTGGGCTCTATTCTTCTTTGGGCAGGTAGAGCTGTCCCACTTAAAGAAGAATTGAGTCTGCCTGCTCAATAATGTTAGTATCACTGCTGACAAAAGTGGACATGCTCGTTCTTCTTCGGGGTGGTGTAACTACCAGCAAGCAGCTGTCATGTGGAGCTGTGGCAGGGGAGGGCTGGCAGCCTAAGGCCTGGGGCCTGGCAAGTCTAGTCAAGTGGCCCGTTGCACCACCGAATCAGCACACCATCCATGCCCATCTTTTCCTGATTTTCTGACGCATAGTGATGTAATGCGATGGGACTGGGAGTAAAAAAAACTTATGTTTAATACATTAAAAAACAGCTAATAAAATTTTAATATGGAAAAATTGGACCCTAGGCATTTCCTTGGGCCCCTGCCTGTAATCATCCCCAGAGTCCCTTTGTCCCTCATTCACTAAGCCACACCTCTGTTTTACTTACTCCCTGTAGTTCAGGTATAGATCAAATAAACAACACATGTAAACAGCACGTGCATGTATAGATCAACTGAATAAGAAATACAATCCCTGTATTTGCAGGTATACATAAATAATGTATGGAAACATAGCATAGTAGATACAGATCAACAGAATAAACATACAAATCCAGCTTTGCAGGTACAGATCAACTGGAAATCACATTACAACTAAGCATTAAAGGTATAGATAAAACCCCCTAAATTACAGGCATAGATCACAGGATGCACACCCCCAAAGCCAGCCCTGGTGTCCACACTGCCCACATAGAACCCGACCAGCACCAAGATAACATTAACAAATAACAGTCCAGAGTGAGCCAACTTTGTCCCCAAACAGCCCAGCGTGAGCTAAATTTGACCCCAAACAGCCCGCACTGACACCAGTACAAGCTCTGCAACACCGACACCCAAACACACACACCAGGACAGGCTCTGCCACACCGACACCCAAACAGACACGCTAGGACAGGCTCTGCCACACAGATACCAGGAAAGACTCTGCCACACCGACACCCAAACACACACACACCAGGACAGGCTCTGCCATACTGACACCCAGACACACACACCAGGACAGGCTCTGCCACACCGACACCCAAACACACACACCAGAACAGGCGGCCCTGCCACACAGACAGCCAAACACACAGACACCAGGACAGGCTCTGCCACATCAACACCCAAACACACACAAAACAGGACAGGCTCTACCACACCTACACTCAAACACACATACACCAGGACAGGCTCTGCGACACTGACACCCACATCCAAAATGCTTTCCACAATGGTTTGCTGTTTGTTTGTTTTTCCCTCTTGTGTATTGATGCCCCAGCCAGCCCCCCTTTGGTTTTAATGTATTTCCCCCCACACCCTTGTGTATTGCCCCATGTGGATTTGTGCCCCCAGCCAGCCCCCTTTGTACATTATGCCCCTTGTGTATTGCCCCATGTGGATTTGTGCCCCCAGCCAGCCCCCTTTGTACATTATGCCCCAACACCCTTGTGTATTGATTTATGTGATGTCCCCAGCCAGCCCCTCTCCCTTGTGTATTGATGCCCCTCTTTGCATTGTTAATGGCCCGTGTATATTGAACCCAGCTATCCACCCCCCACCTTTGTGTATTGATTTATATGGTGCCCCAACCACCCTGTTGTGTACTTATACCCCCTAGCCACCCCTATTTTGCATGTAATTGTCCCAATACAGCCCCCCCTTTGAATATGGCTCCTCTTCTGCCTATTCCCCCAACTATTTTTTTTATTTTGTAATACTTACGTTTTTTGCTGCCATCCTTCACTGCTGCTCTCCTCCAACGTGCTCTTCTAGCTGTAACGAGGAACTGTTCCGTGTGACTCCGCCCCCTTGAGTGCCCCACCACATTGATTGATATGACGTGCCGCTCAAGGGGGCGGAGTCACATGGAACAGGACACTGTGCGGCACTGTGCAGGCACGCTGGCCGCTTAATCATTTTAAAGCGGCCAGCGTGTCTTACCGCCGCTTTAAGAGTCACAGCCACATCGGCTGCAATGGCATCTCGGTGTGCCGGCCACTTCAGCCGGCCCACCGTGGATGCTGCGGGCATTAGAGACGGCCCTGGCACGGCCGTTTAATGTAGATCCAGGGCGGCCTGGGGGGCAATTGCTCCCCTGCCCCCCGGCCCAGCCCGCCCCTGAGCTGTGGAAGGAACAGTCAATGCAAGAAGTTTTTAGCAAGATAAGCTGGCAACCTGTTTGGGGACAAAGTTGGCACTGGAAAGCTGTTTGTTCACAAACATGGCACTGGGAAGCTAGGCACTGTTTAGGTATTTGTGGACAAAATAGGCACTGTTAAAGTGTTTAGGGACAAAGATGGCCCTGCTAAGCTGTTTGGGGACAAATGTGGCAGACACAAGCATTTTTGGCACAAAGAAAGATGAGGTCAAAGAGGAAAAGATGGAACCAGATGGGGTGGATCATACACAGGAAAAAGGTGTAGCCTGGACAGGAGTTGGTGGGTCAAATTAAGATTTGGAGCGTGGACGTTTAGTCAGGCCTAGGGTAGCACAAATGCTAAATACACCACTGAACATACACTGATTATTAGGACCACCGGCCTTTTTTTTCTTCTTACACTCTAACTTTGAGGATGTAATGTTCACTGACAGGTGCCAGTATATCTGGGCACTTTCTGATTTATCAATGAGCTACTATAGAAGCAGCCAAGGTGCCAGATTTTTGCTGTAAGACCTGTGGAACCATTTTTCAAGTTAGATCCAATTCTGTGGCGATGATATCATGTTAATAAGTTCAACTGAAGACATGGGTCTTTCCTACATGTGAAAAAAAGAGATAGTCAGTAGATTATGGTTAGGATAATATGTCTTGGGGATACAAACATATATGCATAATTCAAATAATATACATGTTTAAAATAATACAGTATATAGGTGACATCTTCCATAATGTTTTCACAAAGGTAGACCAACATACACTTTAGATCTCAGAAAAGCACCAACAGCAGCTTATAGATGACAAACAATGAAGGAAGTAGTATGTTATCTTAAATAAATGTTGTCTTGACTGTAGTAAACAAATTAACAAATGAAATCCCTTCTATGGAAGTTCATCATTTATACATCCTTGAAACTGACAAATCTGTAGATTGGTTTTCTAAAATCCAACACACCATTTGAAATTATGAAGAAGAATTACTGTGCTTTAAAAAAGATAAATACAAGCAGGTTAAACATCACTATAAAGCGCACAGGGTGTATTGCTAACTCCAGGGAACTTACTAACAAGACAACAAGCTTTTTTGCAGTTATATTGATATTTTTTCACAGCACAGCAACCCTGTGTTATAACTAATTTTTCTTCAGCCCATTCAACTTTCAAGATAAGGCGCTACCATTAAATGAAAGCAAATAAACAAAAAAATTTACTTGAGAGGTCTCCAGTTAATTTAACTTGAAATGAATTTGCAGAAGAGGGGTTCTAGAATCACTATGAAATTAATGTAACATAGATAACATAGATAACATAGAATGAGTCGGCAGATAAGAACTATTTGGGTCATATAGTCGGCCCAATTTCGGAAATACTTTCCTTAGTCCTTATATCTTGGATAGACTTATGCCTCTTCCATGCATGCTTAAACTCATTCACTTTATTAACCTCTACTACTTCTCCTAAAAGACTATTCCATGCATCCACTACCTTCTTATATAATATTTCCTGATATTACTTTTAAACATTTGCTCCTCTAATTTAAGAGTATGTCCTCTTGTTGTGGTAGAATTCTTCTTTTAAATAAACTCTCCTCCTTTATCATGTTGACTCCCTTTAAGTATTTAACTATCTATCATACCCCCCGTCACATCTTTCTTCCAGGCTATATATGTTAAGATAAGTTAACATTTCCTGGTTTTATCCTGTAATCCATAAACCATTTTAGTAGCCCTTCTCTGAACTGTCTCCAACATATCTATATCCTTCTGGAGATACGGCCTCCAGTACTGTACACAATACCCCAAGTGAGGTCTCACCAGTGCTCTGTACAACGGCATGAGCACTTCCCTCTTTCTACTGCTAATACCTCTCGCTATACAACCAAGCATTCTGCTAGCATTACCTGCTGCTCTACTGCATTGTCTACTTACCTTTAAATCCTCAGAAATAATTACCCCTAAATCCCTTTCCTCAGATGTTGAGGTAACAACAGTATAGGTTTTTATGCCCGAGGTCCAATATCTTGAATTTATCCACATTAAATGTCAGTTGCCACACCTCAGACCAATTTATAGTTTACCTAAGTAAGTTACCATTTGGCTTATCCATCCAGGAACATTAACCCTGCTGCAATTCTTTACTTGATGTTAGAGTAAAAGACTGTAACTGGTATTTCAATTAGACTTGTGCATTCGTCTTCGGGCGAACATGAAAACGAACACGAAGAGTGCGTTTTCGTGTTCGTTCTGAAGACACGCCGAAGAGAAGACAGGCGGCGGTAAAACGTAGGCGAAGACGAAGACACACACCACGAATATCTTCGTGATCGTCTTCGTCTTCGTTTACCTTGTCTTCGCGGCATCGCGGCAGTTCACGGAAGTGGAAATCCGCAGGTTCGCCGTCACGGGTTACAGGGCAGTGCAAATGAGCCTATTGGTCGCCTACAGGGATTTCCTCTGGCATCAACCAATTGGTTGATGCCAGAGGAAGACCCTGCAGGTGACCAATAGGCTCACTCGCACGGCCTTTGTAAGTTGTAACCCCTGACAGCGAACCTATGGATGGAGCGGAAATCCGTAGGTTAAAGGGTCGTGCAAGCGACCAATAGGCTCACTCGCACGGGTTCTTAACCCTTTAAAAAAAAAGTTAACCCCTAACGAAAGTTAAAAAGTTAACCCTAATGCTGCAACTTACCCGGTGATTCCCACTGGTCTCCCTGTTCTATCAGTTAAATGTCCGTACAAGCGACTTTATTGGTCGTTCGTACGGACATTTAACGGATAGAACAGGGAGACCAGTGGGATCTGAAGGGTAAGTTGCAGCATTAGGGTTTTAAAAGTCTGTACGAGAGACCAACAGAGTCGCTCGTACAGACTTTTAAAACTTCAATGCTGCAACTTACTCTGCAGATGCCACTGGCCTCCCTCCCTGTTCAATTAGTTAAATGTCCGTACGAGCGACTCTGTTGGTCGCTCGTACAGACTTTTAAAACCCCAGTGCTGCAACTTACCCGGCACATCCCACTGGTCTCCCTCCCTGTTCAATTAGTTAAATGTCCGTACGAGCGACTTTATTGGTCGCTCATATGGACATTTAACTGATAGAACAGGGAGGCCAGTGGTATCTGCAGAGTAAGTTACGGCACCAGGAGTTTAACAGTCTGTACGAGCGAACCTATTGGTCGCCAGCAGGGGGCTCGTCTGCCATCAACCATTGGCAGACGAGCCCCCTGCTGACAACCAATAGAGTTGCTCATACGGAAATTTAAACTCCTGGCGCCAGAACTGCGTTAACCCCGTATTAACCCCTTAACCGGAAAAAAACGAAGAAAAACCGAACACCAAGAATGTCCACGAATATTCGCCCGAAGAGAAGACAGGAACAGGCGAATATTCGCGGAATACGAAGATTTTTTTTCCCCCCGAAGACGAGCACGAAGACGAACACGAAGAGCCCCCTGGTGCCCAAGTCTAATTACAATTAGCTTCAATAAGTTTGTCCTTTACTGAAATTCTGTGACAAAATCTATATGTTTGTTGCCCATGAAACTACTCTAACTATAAATTAAGCATGATTTGGTCATCCTAAATCTATAAATATCCAGTAAGCTCATGGAACTTTCACCATCACAAATGTCCAATTAAAAATACAACCTAAAACCAACAAATACATACTTATATTATAAAATAAAGAAGGTGCTCCCAACACAAAATTATGCACAAGTAATGATAGCCACACACATGGAAATAAAGAATACCCTTGATTTATACTTTGTATTGTTATTTAAATAGTTCAACATAAAACGATATATAGATACAGTTTATTTTACATTTGTTTAATTTTAGGTTTTAGTTTCATAAAATTGTCATCACATCAAAAATGTTTGGATAACTTTAGCTAATTAACACAAATTATATATTTTACAATACACTGTTACATATAGATATTATTTTGTGATAGTTGTTCTTTAAAGGTGTTACTGAGTTTTGTAGAAAATGTTCTTGCAGGAAAAGAAGTCAGTGAACCAAACTCAGTTTGCTTCAGTAACCTCTGTGAAAAATGGAGATCTCCCTTTAAACAAAAATGCAGTTTATAATAGAATTTGCATGCAATATGTATTCTGTATTTTCAGGAGACTTGTATTAGTGCAGAGAAGGATCTATTCTCTTGTGTTGTTTAAAAATTAATTATAATTTGAATAGTTTTGTATTGCTGGATTTGTTTGGATTCATTTCTCCCTGTTTCCAGGTGTGAAAAATGCTTTGTAAATAGTGAAAAATATGAAAAAAACAGTCAATAATAAGGCAATTTGTTCTCTATAAAATTATAGTCAATCTCTTTAATTCTTTATGCGATAAATGTATTAGATTCAGCTGTCTTGCTAAGCTTTTCAAGCTCATCTGATACATTGGTATTGATTTTACTTGCTATCATAAAACAAACTTCTGTATCTGCAAATTTATACCTAAAAAATCAGGTATTTGAAACAAACAATTTGGGAATACAATTTCTCACAATGCATGTAAATAGGCTACGTGCAGTGAGATTCTCTTGCAAGATGTGCAAGATAAAAATCCAAATACCTTAGTAACCATTAGCAAAAGGCAGAAAAACTGCCAGTACATACAAAAATAAAAGCAATTTGATAATGGTGTAATGGGAAATGCTGTCAGAATTCAATCCAGAACAGTGAATACATCCAATACACCAAAAGTATGTGTATATATATATATATATATATATATATATATATATATATAAATGTATTTATTTTTTTTACATTGATCCATAAGCAGACAATAGGACGACAATAGTTTTGTTCCTAGAGGCACCTAATCATAGACCACCAGGGAAAGTCTTGGCACCCAAACAACTGCCTGGGGTGGGGTCCCTGATTCATGGGGTAAGCAGAGGGAGGCAGATCTGAAATAGTGACAGCCATTTTGCCATTTTACAAAAATAACGAAAAGAACCACAACTGTGACTATATTCTAGTAGTAAGTTGTCAAACTAAATTTGACAGTTACTCCACCCCTTTTGGGCAGAGCTACCCAACCTCTTTTCTTTTCTTCAGAAAGGATGTGCAGTAGATATTGCTAATGGTGGAAAGAGACCATTAACAGCCCTCACTAAAACAGAGGTCCCATGGTAGAACCCATGTCTTTGTGATATCTCAAGGGGTTGTCTTTTCTTTCACACAAATGTGGAGCTCAGGCTGAAAATTGAGACAGGATTTCGCTCACAGGGCTTGTATAAAGATTACGTTAAATATTTTGTTAAGATCTGTCCTGATGTGTATCCCTGAATTTAATCCTCTACAGACACCGCCTCATAGGGAGGGGACAAGAGTATTATTCAATATCTCTTGTTTCATGTAAAATCCTTTAATTAAGTTAGAGAGTAAATTATGAGGTAGAATAACAAAGAATAATAAATTGTGGGTAAATACAGAAATAGTTTGTGTCCTTGATGAGGTGGTGAAGCCCACCCATGTCTGTGTTCTTTCAAACCACATTGAGTGCGGGTTCCCATGTGACAGCGGGTATCCCTATTTTATCACCTCCATGATTTCACATAGGAAACTGCTGAAGGCCTTCACGTCATGTTCTTATTTATGGAGTCAAGGTAATTGTATTATCGTTAGCCACCCACTCCAGGACAAAACCTACTTGCTTGGTTAATCTCTCTGGGAATACCTGGTTTTATGTTAACATTTATATTTTTTATGAATGGCTGCTGCTAAAGATTACTTCTGGAGATGTATTTAATATACAAAAAAAAATTTAATGTTTTCATCAAGCTTGCCAGCAGTATTAAATAATATCTAAGTGTCTGACCGTCAGGTCCTGAAGATTTTCCTGCTTGTGTAATTTCTATGGCCTATTCTAACCATACCTGGGAACTTCTGGGCACTGGCTACCTGGAGCCTTCCCTTGCGCGATGCGGCCAGGACTGCCCACTGACGTCAGTGGGCAGTCCAGTGGCGTCGGTGGGAGTTCCAACTGACATCAGTGGGGGGTCCCCTTGACATCAGTAGGAAGTCCCGCTGACGTCGGGAGCCTTGCCGCTGACGTCAGTGGGCGTGTCAAGACCCCACTCCCGCGACTCGGCAATCTCAGGGTCATCCTTGCCTATTTGTAAATTAACCTACAGAAAGCTGAACCGAAGAGATACCTTTGCTCAATAAATATCAAGAAATTAATTTACCTGTAATGTCAGCATGTGGCAAATCACAAGCTACTAAACTATTACATGCTTCCATAATTAATTGGAAAAAGCTATTTATTTCTATATAGTCCCAGGTGTGAGCAACAGCCTTAATATTTTTTTTATTCTAGTGCTAGTATTAAATGCATCATTTTATGTTAAATCAATGACTACAATTCTGTATCTTGAGTGAATATGTTTTACACTCAAGGTTATTAGACAATGAAACCTAAATATTAGATACCAAGGAGCTTGAATGATGTAGTAGCACATAGTTTTGATATTTTATTTACTAAGTAAATGCATGCAGTATCCATACCCAGTGACGTATTCAGTTGCCTAGGCCTGAGGCGGCAGGTCTAGGGGTGGTGGCAAGGCTGGCATCAGAGGGGTACACCCAAAACTAGAGAGTTGAGTGGTTAGGGCCCTTTCCCTGGCTTCAGGGGTGCACTAAACAGGCATGACCCCACAGAGAGTGAGATCTGCAGAGGAGTCAGGCAAGAGAGGGAGAAAAGGGGAATATTGCGTGTGTATGTAGATGTGTGTGTATGTATGTAAGTGCACGTATGCTTATTTTACTATAAAGAGTCAGTGTGTTTATATACACTCACTGGCCACTTCATTAGGTACACCTGTTTAATTGCTTGTTAACACAAATAGCTAATCAGCCAATCACATGGCAGTGACTCAATGCATTTTGGCATGTAGATGTTGTCAAGACAACTCGCTGAAGTTCAAACCAAGCATCAGAATGGGGAAGGGGATTTAAGTGACTTTGAACATGGCATGGTTGTTAGTGGCAGATGGGCTGGTCTGAGTATTTCAGAAACTGCTGATCTACTGGGATTTTCACGCACAACCATCTCTAGGGTTTACAGAGAATTTGCAAAAAAGAGAAAATATCCAGTGAATAGACGAAAATGCCCTGTTGATGTCAGAGGTCACAGGAGAATGGGCAGACTTGTTTGAGATGACAGAACTCAACAGTAACCCAAATAACCATTGGTTACAAGCAAGGTATGCAGAATACCATCTCTGAACGCACAACATGACGAACCTTGAAGCAGATGGGCTACAGCAGCAGAAGACCACACCAGGTGCCACTCCTGTCAGTTAAGAACAGGAAACTGAGGCTACAATTCGCACAGGCTCACCAAAATTGGACAATGGAAGACTGGAAAAAAGTTGCCTGGTCAGATGAGTTTCGATTCCAGCTGCGACATTCAGATGGCAGGGTCAGACTTTGGCGTAAACAACATGAAAGCATGGATCCATCCTGCGTTGTATCAACGGTTCAGGCTGGTGGTGGTGGTGGTGTAATGATGTGGGGGACATTTTCTTGGCACATTTTGGGCCCCTTAGTACCAATTGACCATCGTTTAAACACGACAGCCTACCTGGGTATTGTTGCTGACCATGTGCATCCCTTTATGACCACAGTGTACCCATCTTGTCACTAAGCTCACATCATCTCAAAATGGCTTAAACATGACAATGAGTTCACTGTACTCCAATGGCCTCCACAGTCACCAAATCTCAATCCAATAGAGCACCTTTGGGATACCGTGGAATGGGAGATTTGCATCATGGATGTGCAGCTGACAAATCTGCAACAACAGGGTGATGCCATCATGTCCATATGGACCAAAATCCAGCACCTTCTAGAAAGTATGCCATGAAGAAAGGAAGCAATTCTGAAGGCAAAAGGTGGTCCAACCCAGTACTAGCAGGGTGTACCTAATAAAGTGGCTGGAGGATATATATATATATATATATATATATATATATATATATATATATAACAATTTTAAACTTTTTAGGAAAGGAGAGCCTTGGAGTAAATGTTATCTTTTAGTTAGCACTAAAGGTATGGGATAATGGATGAGTAGAATGAATTAGTGGGTATGTCAACAAAAAAGGCTAAATATAAAAGTCCTTATAACTAACAGATATATCCTCTTGTCCTCTTCCAGTCAGTTATATTTAGAAGAGTCATGATTTGTTTTGTATTTAAAAAAAAGATTATGCAATTTCACAGCTTAAGTGAGTTTAACTCTTTGGGATATGTACACATTGTCCTCAGGCACTGCAGCTGTTTACAGCCAAAATTGTACACTATAGGCAACTTAACAGTGGTACAAGGTTGCAGATTTTCATAAGGGCCCATATGTCGCTTCATCTGTCAAGATATTTTAGAAAAAAAATCTTATTAAACCAGCTGCCCCCCACCACCACCACCGTGAATAGAAAAGGAATATTGATATAGAAGCATAATTAACATACAGTGCCCTCCACAAATATTGGCACCTCTGGTAAATGTGAGCAAAGAAGGCTGTGTAAATTTTTCTTTATTATTTACCCTTTTGATCTTTTCTTCAAACAATACACAAAAATACTCTGCTTTACAGGATATCAAAAACACATAGAGTTTTATAAAAAAAAAAAAAGTTAAATATGTGTGCCACAATTATTGGCAAATCTATCAATTCATATTTGAAAACAATAGTTGAAGTATATTCCCAGTGATATTTTACATTTTTTACTACACTTGGGTGACTAGGAATAGAAAATTATTCAACCGTGACTTCCTGTTTCACAGGGGTAAAAATATTAGGTAACACATAGGCCAAATTCCCTTAGTCATTTATCACAATGGGTAAGACCAAGGAATATAGCTGTGATGTGCGGCAAAATGTTGTTGAGCTTCACAAAATGAGAAGTGGCTATAAGAAAATAGCAAAAGCATTGAAAATGCCCATTTCCACCATTAGGGCAATAACTGATAATAATAATAATTTCTGAATTAACCCAGAAGAGGGTGCGTGTCTATATTCTCTCAATGCACTGTGAAGAGGATGATTCAAGTGGCCAAAAATCCCAAAAAGGATCACAGCTGGAGAATTGCAAAAGTTAGTCAAGTCTTGGGGTCAGAAAGTCACCAAGACAACAATTCCACGTCACCTACATCACTAGTTGGTTGGAAGGGTTTCCAGAAAAAAAGCCTCTACTCTCATCCAAAAACAAACTCAACCGTGTTCAGGTTGCCAGACACTACTGGAACTTCAAATGGGATCGGGTTCTATTGTCAGATGAAACAGATATAGGGCTTTTTAACAATAAGCACTAGAGGTGAGTTTGGCACACACAGAGTGGTAGCCATATGGAAAAGTACCTCATGCTCACAGTTAAATATGGTGGTGGCTATTTAATATTTTCTGGCAGTTTTTCTGCCAAAGGACCTGGACATTTTCTGCCAAAGGCATCATGGACTCTATGAATTATCAACAGATTAAATGAACACCTGACTGCCCTGCCAGAAAGCTTAAAATGGGCTGTGGATGAATCTTCCAGCAGGACAATGATCTAAAATCTAAAATCAACACAAAAATGGTTTACAAAATTAATGTTCTACCATGTCCATCCCAGTTCTCTGACTTGAACCCCATAGAAAACCTGTGAACTGAAGAGAAGAGTCCACCAGCATCAACCTCAGAATTTGAAGGACTGGAGAGATTGTGTGGTCTCAGATCCAATGCCATGTATTCTTCAACCTCATCAGGCACTACAGGAGAAGACTCAGAGCTGTTATCTTGGCAAATGGAGGTACCACAAAGTATTGACTAAAAGGTGGCAATCATTGTGGCACACATATATGTAACCATTTTTATTTTTTTCATAAATCTGTGTTGTGTTTGCAATTGTTTGATATCCATGAGAGCAAAATATTTTGTGTATTGTTTGAAGAAAATAATCAAAAGGTTAAACAATAAACAACATTTTTCATAGCCTTCCTTTCTTATACTTACAAAAGGTACCAATATTTGTGGAGAGCACTGCGTATATGTATATGTGTGTGTATTTGTTATTTTTCTTAAGGTGACATGTTAAAATATAGGGGTTTGCTTCCGCTGAAAAGAGCCACAGCACTTTTTGAATGTCATCAGATTTTTTTTTAAATGTAGCGAGAAAGCAGCACAAGAGATTCTATCTCTGTATACTCCTGAAGTGGGAAACTCCAGAGAAGGCTTATTTTAGATTCCCTCAAACAATCCAGAAAAAAATTAAGTGATTCCCAACAAGACCAGATAGTGACTGTTTGGCTACCATCTGGCAAAAGACAATGCCAGTTGTTTAAAGAAGGCAGCTTGTAACGCCTGAAATACAAGCCGCTTTCTGCAAAAAATTGCATGTGCCTTGTTCAGAAGATGCCATAAGCTATTTTTTTTACATTTTAGTGGCACTTTATATAAATGGAGATCTATAAAAACAGAGAAAATTTACAATTTTAGTTATTTTTAGCCTTTTCTCCTTAAGGAAGCTTTACATATTTCTATAACTCAGCCAGCAACTCAAAACATGTTGTTTTTAATTTTTTGTTTAGATTATTGCTGATATTTGGCATAAAAAAATACATAAATTATATAAGCATTTAAATATTTTTGCCATTTATGTTTGGCAACTTTAGCAAGGTTTAAACCATATAAAGGTTAGGACCATAAGTGAAGAAGGTGAGTAGTTCATATCATGGCCCGTCTTGGACTTTGCCTGCAAGAGAAGAAGAAGAGTCCTAGCGAGCATCTATACCAAAACAGTTTTGGAAGAATTTGTTTGCTGATTAAGTTTGACTCGTCTGTTTCCTTAAGTTATAGCTAGGCTCCAACCAATGCTGGCTTTCCAGTACAAATAGACCTTTATTGTGTTTCATTTTGATCTGTTTTACATTTCTACACTGTAAATGTCTTAATATCTTTGTATGAAACGTATTTCTGAGACGAGACCAAGGACTGATTAAGGTTTCAGTGTTTACACTAGGACCAGACTAGATGAGCCCAATGTTTCTTATCTGGTAACAAATTCAATGTCTGTATAACTTGCCTTTCAACCATCTTTTCCATTTAGTTCCTTCCCTAACCCATTAAAATGAGGCGCAATGTAACTTTTTCTGTAGTTGTTTGGCACACTGCATGTAAAAAAAAAGTCTGGATCTTTAATGCATAGACAATAACCTGAAAGATAATTTGTTTAAAGTCTCATGGTGCATTTAATTTGAGAAGGGCACACTAAATAATAAAATATATTTAAATGGAAAATAGAAAAGATTGGATGGAATCAATCGAAAAGGAAACTGATGGGGATTACTCTTTTTTTAAACGTTAAATACGTTATTCCAAACAAGGATCTGAATGCATGGTAAACTATATATAAAAATGTTTTATTTATACAACAATGTAACTACAAAGTGGATAATATTTATAGTAATGGTCTAAAAAAGTTATTTAAAACAAGAAAATCCTATCTTGATCATAATTTATAGTAGATACAGATTCAACTACAGATATCTACACATTAAAAAGAAAATAATGTCAGGTTTCCAAGATTGCTCTTTATGTTTGAAACATGTTAAGTTTCTAGCAATTTAAGACACATTTATGGAACTTTTAAAATATTTTTACATTTTTATATTACATGAAAAACAAGGTTAATTTATATGTTAAAATATGTATTCCCACAGTGTTTATGTATTTTGTGGCTCCAGTGAGGTTGTACAGTATAAGCTCAAAATCTGTTTAATGCATTTAATAAAATTTTCTGGTAAATGATATGCCCAATTTGTTTCTATAACAGAGTCTATGATAAAGCCAGGCTTTAGATTTGTCTGCAAGAGAGTTTTTGTCACAAAGTAAAACTTTAGTAATTGTAATTTACCATGCAGAAAAGTTAACTTAAATCAAATGTCTCAAATTCTATATTTTATCATTCTATACACTAAATGAAAACACTATGGGTTCACAGATTTAACCCTGTATGGCGAAGGGCACCCGTTTTACAAGACTTCAATGGTGTCGCTGAAATGCCTCGATAGCAATGCTAAAGTCACAAGGTGGCTATTCATATAACACATGTATCCCAACACCTACATGTGTATGCATTAGAGCCCTGCGCGGGACTGCTTTTTTAATCCCGCTCCCGCTGATTTTTTGCCCAAACCCACCCGCTCCTGCAATGTGGGTGTTCCACTCCCGCCCGCTCCCGCCACATTTGTGGCCAATTTCACCCGCTCCCGCCACATTTGTGGCCAATTAAGCCCCCCTCCTTACCTGAACTGCAGATTTCCCACGCAGTCCCCCAAGGCTGCCTTCTCGCTGCTCCCTCACAGCGTCTCTTTTCTTGCTCCGCCCAGGAACAAGGCAGAGTCACGGGAAGTTTATAGTTCTCTGTTTCCCAATATTTCTAATTGAAAATTACATGTGATTCCTCCTGTCAGGCCAAATAGGAAGTTGAAGGCACCTCCTGGACTTGTTTTGACTAAGTATGTACTTTCTTAGCTATATACAATATTATTGCTTGTGAAAATAAGATATTGATGAAAATGACTATTTATATTACTTTTTTTTCTATTTGTGCATCTGTAGGAAATCAGGGTAATCTTACTAGTGCCTTTGTAAAATGTATAAATCATAGCACATTGTTTTATTATTCCAACTGCTTCTACATTATCTGCAATTTAAAATATTTATAGAAATTCAGTTTTACTCTTTTAGTTCCCTAAACAATGGCATTAATATGTTTTATAGAACTATGTATTGTGTATAAACGTCTGCCCTTACTTTGACTTGCATGAGTATATTAACTTTTCAGATAAATGATGCACAGAACATTGGGTTTTCTAAAGCTACATTTGGAATGGACTTTTACAAATATTTTTTTAATTCCATGGAATGAATATACAAAATACTATGATCATATTGTGGTTACAAAGTTTCTAAGTTTTCATGGATGGATTGAAAAATATATAACATCATTATTATATACCATGTAGGATACTACCAACACTAGGGGGATATCATAGTGCACCAGTGTTATGGCATATTCTAGCCTATCCCGGAGGATTCGGGTCTTGACCGGGTGCTTTACCCGCCAATATCCGGGCAAACCCGGAGAGTTCCCAGGTATGCCTGTCACCCTTCAACTTCCTATTTGGGCTGACAGAAGGAATCCCATGTAATTTTCAATTAGAAATATTGGGAAACAGAGAACTATAAACGCCTTCCTTGAATGTACCTTTTGAGAGTGGAGATGCATACCCTCCCACACACACACACATTGTAGGTGTCGGGATATACTGTAACTGGTTAGAAGATAGGTGATAGCCCAATAGGCCCATTTACACTATGGAAATTGTGCTGAGCTGGCATAGCCTCCATAGTATGCTGTACCTATTCTATGAGTCCTGAGTGCTGAGATATGTGGCCATATACTGGTGGCTACTGAGGTAGGCTCTGGGGTTGGTACCCTCAGACAGGCCTACGGCAGGACCCAATACGAATACATCTCTATTGCTGTTACAGTGAACATGTTACCCTTTCACGTTCTGGTGGTAGAAACATATATTTAATGATATCCTTCTGCTCCCTGTCTTGTACATGCTGCTGCTTGTTGCAGTAGACATATGTGCATTTAAAACCCTAGCAACAGAGGACCAGTACTGTTTTATTTAAAGATACTCCAGCAATCAGTTACAACAGATGTCTCTAAATACAGGCCCAGTTTACAAAAATCATAGCTTTGACATATGCTACCATATGCTCTCAATTCACTTTTTTATCTGATATCAAATACCTCATGCAGTTCAGCACTATTGAGCATATTGAATGTGCATAGACATGTTAATTATTTGAAAAGCATCTACTAAACATGTGTGATTTATAAAAAAAATGTATATTCACCTACCTATCGGCATGCATACATAGAATAAGACTTTAATCCCTGACCTTTATTCCTTGAAAATAGGTTTCCTGCTTGACACTTCAGGTCAGTGCTTGGATTCTTTTTTGTGTCCCAAGAACTTATTCTCTATTTCTCTTCCATTTAAATGCACACAAGGCTGTACCATTTTTTTTGTTTTGGAAATTATATTAAGCCTGCCAAAATCATAAATGGGTAATAACATCTATGTTGATGTGTAAATTAAGTCTATAAAACACCCATGAAACCTGAAGGTCAAAAGTGATGTGCAGGATTGAGACTTTGCCATGTTCAATATTTCTCTAATAAATGAATCATCCTCCCTGAAGTTGAGTACTATATTTTTATTAAACAGTATAGAATGAGAAAGTTATGTGTACTTTATGTGCTTGTTAAAGGAATTGTATAAGAAATGTATAAAATGATTTTTTTCATATATAGTCTGAACAAGTTTAAACATTAGCTGCTGTAGTATGACTGCTTATGTGCACTTAAAGACTTAAAAAGGAGGAGATATTTCACAACTGAAAACCAGTCTTATTAACTGGTGCATTTTGACAATTTGATGTACAGACCACACTCAAGATATGGTTTCTTATGAGAGAAAAATATCTTTGGCGCCGATGAATGTTTTGTAAGGCAGCTTTGGGTTCCAATAGTTCTACATATGAGAAAATGTAAAGCTCAGTACTAAATCATTTCAAATTCACACATGGTACAATGTATAAATAAGTTGATTAAACCCAAATTCATTGCATGTTTTTCATATAATTATATGCTCTGTTTTTCATGACTTCATTTTAATATGGATGATTCTTTGGGGTCAATTTAAATAAAAAAAATATGTACTACATGGAAATCCGAGATAATGTAGGATTCACCATCAGATAGCCTGTAATCTACAAGAGGCTCCCTGATTCTCTGATCTGGGGAGAGGATGTCACTGCAAACGTCCCCTTTTTCTCTGCTGTCTGACGTGACGTCATCCAGCCCGGGAACATTTAAAACCCAGCAGCTCCCGCTGCTGGTCACTTGGTATATTTCCTCTGAGTGTTCCAGTGTTATAGTTCTTCTTATTGTTATTGATCCCTGGCTTGTTTCTGGATACCCTGACCCTGGCTTGTTTAACGGACTTTGATATATTTCTGGATACCCTGACCCTGGCTTGCTTAACAGATTGCTGATTCTCCTAGAACCTTCTTTAGTGCGTCTCCCTGCAAACCAGACACCTCATTTATCTTATCCTCAAAGAGAGAAAGAGTATATAAATAGTATAAACTACAAAGTGATATTTATTAGCACATCTTAGAATGCATTGCTTATACAACCCTCCAGAATTTGTTATTTTTAAGAACATAGATCCACAAAGCAATTAAGAGATCAGGGATATCACTAGAGGTGGGCTAAGGTGGTTGAAGCACATAATTTCACCCCTAGAGTCTAAGTGTATGGTGCTAGTTTTTGTATATGTGTAAATTTATGGTGTTGGAGTGTGTGTTACTGTAAAATGTTAGCATGTTAGTGAACATACATAGTTAGCATGTATGAGTGTATGCTGTTGGCTGTGTGTGCATTATTGTATGATTTTTAGGGTGTGTGTGTTCATGTATGTTGCTTTGTGTGAGTGTTAGCATGAGTGTGCGTGTCAGCCTATGGTGTCAGGTGTGAGCCTAGGATTAGTGACACCTGGTAGAGGTAAATTGTGTGTGTTTATGTATGTATGCAGTGTAAGCATACAGTGTTAGAGTGAGTGTGTGTGTGTGTCTTAGTGTATGGTGTTAGAGGAAGTGGATATTAGAACAAGTAAACAGAAGCCAGCTGAGGTTAATCCTATAACATAGGGGAACTAAAGACATCAATCTGTAGCAGGGGTGTATATCACTGCCCCCCTTTAAGCTGCATAGGACAGTAGAGAGACATCTGAGTACTCCAGCAGGATGTCCATGATTCAGATGGCACCACTTTGATACGAGGAGGGAAGCCAAAAGAAGGTAGAAAAAAGCAGCTGGCTAAAAGTATATAGGGCATATTTATTTTGCTTTCATTTAAACTAGCATATATTTTATATGCAAACTAATATTAATACAATATTTATGAAATAATAAGTACTATTACATGCGTATATATTCAAAAAGGAATCACAGAAAAGGTAGGTACATTTTTTTGGCAAAGTACAGCATCATACTTCCTTTTGGGCTTTAAGCTTCAGATCTGGAACCGATCTTAAAAAAAATCATTCTGTAGAGGAATAATATAATCACATTCTGCAATGTTCCTTACATGGGAAATGGACCTCCTTAATTTTTTAACACTTACTCCAAGGTCACTAGCACCTGCAATATACTGAAGAGTGGAATATTAAATCCACTTAGTGAAATTTAATTCTGTACTTTGTGTGTGTCTATTGTGATATAACTGCAAAGGACTCATTTTTTTTATAGAATGTTGCCAGGAATGAAATATTTCCACGTACCAGGGTATAATTAAGAAAAACCAGAACAGATTTCTCTTTAATTAACAATCTGTTCATGCTAATAGCGAATGAATACTTTGCATAGAAGGGTTGGACCTCATGTTGACACATTGTTCTGACATAAATGCTTGGCTTAATACTAAAATTGTATTTGTTTGTAACGTAAAACTGAGTTAACTTATAGTACTATCATTGTAAGTAACTAATAATAATAATAACAATAATTATAATGATATGACTGCAGCTTACAGCGGTTGAGGTTTTGTTTGCTCAAAATATTTTGGCACATCTTCAATAACTTCCAATCTGCTGTCTAACTGTTATGGGGCAGAATAACACATTTGCCAACTCCCAGAGCTTCAGCTCCTGCTTGCTTATCACCATCAATATTTAAATAAGCCTAATAGATTTCATACACTCCACAAAACAAGATTGGCTCTGAAACCAACTGTCATAAATTAAAGGGACGTTGTACTTGTTTACTTCTATGATGCACTCTGAATGAATGACAAGGGTATTTGTGCTTTCTTTACTTGTCATCTTGCGACGGATTAGCAGAAATCACCAAAGGACATATAACTTTTTGATTGTTGTCCAGAAACCTTTGGTTATAAGAACCAGACAGCTTCAGTATCTTCAAATGTACAATACAGGATTTATGGAAACAGATAATTAACAACATGCAATTTTATGTATTATGATACCTTTATGAGGAGGGCTTCCAGGTGGCGCCTCCATTTTGTGTTACAGCCCTGAAGTGGAAGCAAGTAGTGTAGTCCAAAACATAAAACTCTGTTCAAAGCACTTAAAATATTTATTAACATATGTACCTTATAGATTGTCCCTCAAAAAAACATCCAGAATTCCTGCTGCCATAAAACAATATTGAGTGCTTCAATGTGAGCATAAAATACAGTGCTGCGTACCGTGATGTAGGATAAACCTAGGTTTATCTGTCTTATTTCAATGGTGGCTGCCACTATTGTATGTCTTATATTGGATTACCTTTCCTGCTCAAAAATCACACTTAGTTGATTCTTTCTGGCAAAAAGTCCGTTCATTCATACAGGGTGTGGGCTGGGCCGGGGAGCAGGGGGGCAATTGCCACAAAGGCCCTGTCATGTACCTGTGCATTGCTTGCTGTGCGAGCAGCATCTCTTGTTCCACCCAGGACAAGCAGGAAACCTCTGAGCACCTCCTGATTGTTTACTACATTTGAGGGTGTTGGGTGGAACCCTGCTCGTGCAATTAAGGTGCTATTTGACCGTCTCCTAAGTGTGTATTGGAAATTAACTAGACCTCCCATACTGACAATTCTCTAGACCGCTAACCTCAGAATTCCAGACAGAATTCTCCCAGGAGCAGTGGCTTAAGGGGGAAGAAAATATCCGGGGAGTTTCCCATTACATAAACCATTTAGAATTACAGAAGAAGATGGTATTTGACTCCAGTTCGCTTGGTAAAAAATATTTCCATGTCACACATTTGGTGGGCTTGCCCAAGAGTAAACGACACTTGGTTTAAGTTATTCAAGTTGATAGAGGAGGTCCCATGAGATACCTTAGATTTTTCAGTAGAGGTAGCCCTGTTTTATCTGAGCAGATGCTAGGAAACTCATAATTGATTTTTTCATTACAATGAGGCTAACCATTGCCAAACACTGGAAGTCCATTAAATCAGTGGCACTAAATGATGTGCTACACACCCTGGAGTCTCACAGATGCCTGGAACACATCACACATGTACAAAATACTACTGTTTCTCTATATGATAAAACCTGGAATGATTGGCTATTTAATGACTCTTACCACAGGTGAAAATCAGCCATGGGTTCATAGGGGGGATTAATTTATGACTCAAGATTTTGGGTGACTCTACAGGGTATCCTTGTAAGACATACATGGAGGTGGTTCTCTAGCGCTAGGTAGATCTGCTAAGACTCTCCTTGCAATGTCAAAGCTCAGGGGTCAAATAACCTAAATCCCCCCATATGAGCGTTGCTAAACCAGCTAAACCTTATGGTATGACCTTATGTGTATATAATGTTGTTTACTAAGTCCAGCCTAGGCTCAGTCTGATTAATTTTTTTCTATTAAATTTGTTATGCTGTGTCATGCTAATGTGTGGCATTATGAGTGACATCAACAACAATAATGTTATCAGTGATAGATAATGTACCACATGCTTACAATTTCTGTATTGTTACATCAGGTTAAATGAGCAACATGCATTACTATGATAGTGATTGTCTTTACACAATATCCTTGTAAATCTCCTCTACGCTCCATGTAAGTTGACATGTAGACAACCTTGACTGAGGTAGCATCAATGCGTCGCCCTCTTTTTCCCCCAAATGAATACACAAACACAAAGTAAATAATATAATGTTTTATTATAAGTCAACTATGGAAAAATTAGGCCACGGTGCAGTCCGCTTAACGCCTTCCACACCATGACACAGGTATAAATAACTTTATTTATAGTAAAATGAACATTATTTGAAAACGCCATATAAACATAATATATAATATGGCGATGCACGTGCCGCACCACCTGACTTACTTGTGACATGTGCAAGCCTTAAATATAACAATTGTAAACAAAATCTAAAGGCTACAAATTGTAACCCTAAATTGTAAACAACGACTTACATAACTGTAAACTACTGACCCGGCTGGCACAGGCGTAAAACCGTAAAAACCGTAGAGACCACCGGCGTCCCCTGCACGGCAGCCATTGTCACGGCTGGATTCACCAAGGCACAAGCCCAAGGAGTGTTCTACACTTAGGCCGAGGGCCTGTGCACCACGAGTCAGACCACACCTAAAGGTGGTTAGCCCTTGCTCTATGCCAGCTTGATAACCAACCGCAAAAGAACAAAAAAGAGGGGTGGGAGAGAGGGAAAGCTTTCCAGGTCAATTAGAAATGTGACCTAAACGGGGTGGGCTCCCATATATATATAGTGACCCCCACCCCTAAGACACTAGGATGATGCACACCTATCATTGTCAGCTCAGGGCCATCAATCAAACATTGACCGACAGCCCTGAGACATGACTCAGCAGATTTCCTGCAAAACAGGAAAAACAGGGGGAGAGGGCTGCCTGCCGTCCCCTCAGTCATGCTCCCCTCTTGCTCCATGCTCTCGCCTGGGGCTTTCTGTAATGCTGTTTACACGGACTTCTATCTAGAATGTGGCCCTGCATATTCTTCCACTCTTGGAGGTCATTGATACTAATCCTATGTGTGATGCCTATTCTGCAGTTCTGTACATGTTCTTCCATGCCCTGAGGAACATAGCTCTTGTGTAATGTACATAATCCAACCTATATACAAAATAAAGTTAAAAACAAAAAAAGAAATTCACACTTCTATAATCCTAAACAAAAGGTACACGTTAAAAATGTATAACACCCTTTGGGTTATGTCTTGTTTTGCACAGCATATGCTTTAAAACCAGGGTATTGCCATTTTTTATGTCTAACTTTTTATTTGTCTAATATATTTTTAAATAAATTCAGGGTTATAGAAGTGTGAATTTTAAATATGTTTTATTAAATAACATTTTATGTTGGATTTTGAATTGAAATTGCATGCATTGCATCTCTTTCTGGCATTAATTGGAAGCCATTAAGGACTTTTATAGGTAAAACTTTTTTTAAGTAACCATGACCATGAGTTCAAATGGGTTTAGATCTTTCTAGAGCGCTCCCACTATTTTTTATATCTTCTAAATGTAGTTACTTCACAATATAATCACAGTGATCGGTACAACATCCCAACACATATACATTTGTATTCTCATAGCATATCAGCTCTTGCAAAAAAAAAAATAATGCACTAAAGATTTACTGTCAGCTAACCATCTTGACCTCAGCATGAAGATTGCAGTTATGTGGCTGTGTTTGCCTTGATAAACAAATGTATATTTCTTTTACATATGTTGTTATATAAAGTGCGCGATTTCTGCAACAAATCCTACCCCACAGTCCTACAAATTGCTGTATGCTGATGATTTAGTGAGAATTAGACTTGTGCATTCGTATTCAGGCGAACATGAATACGAACACGAAGGGTGCATTTTGTTGTTCAGCCCGAATACCGAACATATGAACATGGCGGTGGCAAAACTAACTTGTCCTGTCTCACCGCTCCAAGAGTTAAAGGGCAGTGTAAGCCTGCCAGGCAACCAATAGACTCATTTACATGGCCCTTTAACTCATGTTGGTGCAACTTGGCCTCATGTTCTCCCCGATCCAAGAGTTAAAGATCCGTACAAGCAACTCTATTGGTCATTCGTACGGACCTTTAACTCTTGCAGCCAAGTTGCAGCACCAGGATTTTAAAAGTCTGTACGAGCGACTCTATTGGTCGCCGGCAATGGGCTCATCTGCCATCAACCAATGGCAGAGGAGCTCCCTGCCGGCAACCAATAGAGTCGCTCGTACAGACCTTTTATCTCTTGGCTCCGCACCAGGAGTTAAAGGGTCATGCTAATAAGTCGTTCTTATGGCCCTTTAACTCCTGACAGAGAACCTACGGATTTCCACTCCCATTAACCCCTGTGATGTAGATGTCGGGAGCGGAAATCCGTAGGTTCGCTGTTTAACTTTAACTCTTGGAGCGGGGAGACAGGCCAAGTTCCCCGTCAGGAGTTAAAGGGCCGTGCAAGTGACTCTATTGGAGGCCCCAGCAGTCGACCAATAGACTCACTTGCACGGCCCTTTAACTCCTGACAGCGCAACTTGGCCTGGGGAGACCATGGTCTCCCTGCTCCAAGAGTTAAAGGTCCGTACAAGCTACTCTATTGATCGTTCATACAGACCTTTAACTATTGGAGCGGGGAGACCAGTGGTCTCTCCCGGCCAAGTGGCAGCACCAGGATTTTAAGTCTGTACAAGCGACTCTATTGGTCACCAGCAGGGAGCTTGTCTGCCATCAACCAATGAAGTACAGGTGCACTTCATTGGTTGATGGCAGAGGAGGCCCCTGTCGGCAACCAATAGAGTTGCTCGTACAGACATTTAAAATTCTAGAACCAAAGCTGCTGCGTCGTGCATACCGTGTTAACCCCATATTAACCCCCTCTACAAAAAGCGGCAAAAAATGAAGAAAAAACCCAAACATGAAGAATGTATGCGAATATTCATGGAATCCGAAGATTTTTTCCCCCTCGAAGACGAACGCGAAAAGTTGGTCGGCGCCCAAGTCTAGCGAGAATGTTGCCATTAATCTGTTTCTACTTCTATTTTTAACATACCTAGTTTAGGATGCCATGTCTCACGTGGGATTATTTTAATAAGCTAAATGGCACTCTAGAGTATTATTTTGTCATTTCAAGTGTAATTGTCAATACCTTCTTTTTAACAGTAAAAATTCAGATTCAGCTCTTATCTAATTATATTCAATAATCAACACATATTGGACTTAATTCAATGATCAGTATAAGAAACATCTTTTTCATAAAATGAAGATCACACATTAAGACCATACTCACAAGTAAGCAATTAACTTCCAGGGCATGAAAACTCGAATACACCGACACATTTTGCAAGCACATATCATGATCACGGTACAATGTGTGCTATTTCCACAATTTAACCACTTTGTGTCTAATCATGAAAGGAAAACATCTGACATTATTGCAGGTCATTGCTACCTAAGAAGCCCATTACAGCAAGCACATGTGAGCACTTTTGTGTTTGCTGATCTCAGAAATCAGTTCATCCCTGTGTTAAATGTATAATGTGTTAAATGAATATATTATACATGTAATTTGGCTTCTGCAGTTAATATGTATCATTCAACATGGTAATATCATATATAATAAAAAATACAGTTATGTGTCATATAATGGCATGAATGTGAAAATATATATTGAAAATATATATTTGGATAAGAAGCCATCCCTATGGAAGTGACCGTGAATGTAGCATGGTAATAAATTCATGTAACGTCTAATTCAGTGGCAAATAATCGTATTTGCCCCCAAAATTTGAATATTAATAAGAAAAAGCTTGAATATAAGACTACCCTATAATTAAAAAGTGTTACTAGTAAATATTAATTCACATGTAAACTTTGTTTTCATATTTAATAAAAACTCTGATAATTTTTTGTTTTTTTTTCCTTTTATTTGCCAACCTGCCCCCCAGTTATGCACATCTGCCCCCCAGATATGCCTTATACACCCTATATCTCACTCTGCCTCACACAGACCTCCATCGGCTGCCGGAGAGGAGGATCCAGGTACCCTGCAGAGCTGGATCTTAGTTTTGTAATCAGACCTCTATTTGAGGTCTGATTAGAAGACGACCTTAACTATAAGACGATGGTTATTTTTCAGAGCATTTGCTCGGAAAAAAAACTTGTCTTATAATCGAGCAAATACAGTATATACAAAGTAAAAAAAAAATTGCAGAGTATGCGGTGATACCTTTTTTATTGGACTAACATAATAATACATAATAATATTTAAAAGACAAGCTTTCAAGCGTTATCCTCTCTTCATCAGGTCTGAAGAGTATTGCAAGCTTTTGGACAGTTGGAGAGTGTATATATATATATATATATATATATATATATATATATAAATTTCTTAAGATATCTCTGTCTCACTACTTTGTCAGATTACCTGTAAATACCAACAAAGAAATATAATTTAATAAAAATGTATCTGTATACCTTGCAGTAATACTCGGCTGTAAGTATATCGAGTTTGTCAAGGGACACCATCTATAGTTTAGGTTGGTCTCTGAGCCTATTGTTTGTATTCTTGTAGCATCAGCGATGGAGAGCAATAGCTGCATGTGCTGAGACATTTTTTAAGTGTCAATAGGTCATCTTGCTTTATTTCATTGATTCTTTTTTTATCAATTAAATGACAAAATTACTTTGTGAAGGCTTCTGTGTGCCTTACCTGCGTGCACTGAATGCTATGTCAGAAAAAAGCATGTACGTTGTAAAAAGAGATATTAGTTGTTTACTGTTTGGTGATATATTGCACATATTTTTATGACTGTGAGAATTAGTTTTACAATACTAAACCTATATATATATATATATATATATATATATATATATATATATATATATATATATATATATATAAAATAAAACTTGTGACCAGTCTTATGCTATGCATTTACACAAAACATTTGGTTTTGAGTCCATTCCTAAATTATTACTGATGTTCTAAAACAGAAACTGAACATAGAAGCCTAATATCTGCATTTGAGCCATGAACAGGTGAAATAAGCTTAAATATTATAAGTTGAGATTGATGTTTAAATAGAACTAAATGATAAAAATGGAGTTTAAGATCCAGCACCCAGTTTTCATGCGAAAATGATCATGGGTTTAATATTCAATTTGCATTCACAGCATCAAGATTTACAGTATACATAAGACAGTTAAACATTGCAGAAATTTACTTTCTACAGAGAAATAATAACACAATGTGGAGATACTAAGTGATAGGGAACATGAGGTAGCATTACTTTTTATATCCGAGAACCATAATAATGAGAAGAACATACAAAAGCTCCGGCAACTTAAGATTTGGTCTAAAATGGAGAACCACATACATACCATTATGTTGATAAAAAAATACTCCTTACATATATTTAATACTAGACTTGGGCGCCAGCCGACTCTTCGTGTTCGTCTTCATGTTCGTCTTCGTGGGGGGAAAAAAATCGTATTCTGCGAATATTCGCCCGTTCCTGTGTTCGGTTCGGGCGAATATTCGTGTACATTCTTCGTGTTAGTTTTTTTTTCTTTGTTTTTTGTGGAAGGAGTTAATACGGGGTTAACACGGTACAGACTACGCAGCAGCTTTGGCACCAGGATTTTAAATGTCCGTATCAGCGACTCTATTGGTCGCCTGCAGGGGCCTCTTCTGCCATCAACCAATGAAGTACACCTGTTGGTTGTCATTCGCATGGCCCCTTAACCCCTGACGGCGAACCTACGGATTTCCACTTCCGTCAACCCCTGCGATGCTGCATAGATAAGGTAAGCTAGATGGGGAAGGGACCAGGGAGATTAGTAGACGAAGATGAGCATGAATTTTCTATTTTTTGTGTGTATTCGTCTTCGTGTGCGTTTTACCGCCGCTATCTTCACTTCTTCGTTTCTTCGAGACGAACAACGAAAACACACTCTTCGTGTTCGACTCCTTGGTACTATATCTAATATATATATATATATATACACATATATACACATATAATACTAAGGGAAAACAAACAATCAAACATATGCATTCATAAATATGAATAGTTAAGGGAAAACTAACAGAATACATTTTTTTTCCGATCTCAAAATAACAATAATAATAGTAGTAGTAGTCCAATTTTTTAGCAGCACATATAATAATATTCAATGCTGAATTAAATTTTGATCTTCAGATGAAGGGATAAAGAAAATACTGTGAGCTGGCCGACTGGTTGAAACATGGAAGCCCAACATGAGATAATCATTATTATCAAGCTTTGTTCACACTGGTTTCACACAGCAGGTAACCCATCAGTGCAGAACTGAAGCAATCATAGGGCAAAGTAATTGTTCCATGTTTTTCAATAGGAGTTATTACACTGATTTCAAAAAGCATACAGTATCCTTGCTACATATGCAGACATTTGCATCAGATTTCCCTTCACCCATTGTTATAAACCATAGCAATCCACATAGTGATTTGCATTGCTACATGTTTATCAACACAAATGTTTCTATAGTAGAATTTTGGCGAGCCAGCTGGTGGTGCCAGACCCTGAGCTTGGCTGGTCAAGCAGAGTCAAATCCACCCTCTCCACAAGGAAAATCACTGGGCCAGTATGTATGAACATGCAAGAACAAAAACATAAAAAAATAGGAAACCTTTAAGCTAGACTGGCCTCGCCTTGCACTCTAATAACAGTCTGCCACATCCTCACCCAACTGTAATCCAGAGGAAAAAATTTAAGTGTTTCTGTAAAAAATGCAGACGGATTCTTTGTATTGTAAATCAATGTATGGCCAGGGACACAAGATGACTAGAGAATGATATAACATTGGACAACGTGGATTGTTTCAATCCAATACATTTTATTTTTTGCTCAGACATTTACATTGTAGACAATTTGATTCTGCTATTGTTTGTTCTACGAAGATTTCAAAAAACAAACTCAAGTGAAGTTTGCTGGTCACGGGACAAACAACATTGCTCATTTTGTGGTTATAAGAATATAAAACTTGTCAAGTAAAACAGTAAAATCTCCTAAGAAGCATTTGGGTAACAGCAGAGATTAAAATTGTTTAAACGTTATCAGTGGTTGCTTTCTCAACCCTTTATTGCCAGCTCTTAATGAATGTAGCACATCAGGGGTTTATTTAAAAAAAGTGTCGTGTTCACTAAGTGGCTGAGATGGCAACCTTATGTGTGAAGTGTCTTGTAAATTATACATCTGAATAAGTAAAAGTGTCATTTGAATGTGTCTTGTCTTTGTCAACCCTCCCTTTTGTATTAGAACATGAAGATTAACACTTTTTTTTCTAATGTGTCCTTCATTAAATCAAGATAATTAACAAATCTTATAATCAATGTGTGGATTGATTGAATGAAAATATTTAGTCCCTAGACTTTTCATTTTAGACCTGATTCACCATGTCCTGTCTGCTCTGTGTTCCCTTATATTTTTCCTTTATATATCACATTATTTCTCATCAGGGGCCAGGCAAACTTTTGCTATAGCTTACACTTTAACTAGGGAAACCTATAAGCTAAGTTATTTATAGATACTTAGTTGCATGATATATTGGTAAAAATAGAAAGGAAAAAAAAATGTTCCTCCATTATTTCCCCATAAACTCCATAACAGTAAAAGCAACTTAAACGAAATAACTTTCTTAAAAACCCTCATTCACAAGTGAAGTTATCCAATAGATGGCTAATCAGACTTTAACCCCTTAACGACCTTTGCCGGTTCAGGACCGTCATGGAAAAACGGTCACTTAATGACCTTTGACGGTCCTGAACCGTCAAAACATTAAATAAGCTTAGAAAGTGATCAACGATCACTTTCTTCACTTAAACGGCGTTACTGTAATGCCTCGATGTCGAGGCATTCAGCAAGGCCGAGATCGGCATCGGGGGCCATGTCTGGCCCCTCCCCGGGGCGTCAACATACATTGTATGGTGGCGGACGCCCGTTTTAAAAGCGTTCAGGAGCCTCCTAAACTTAAATGGTGTCGCTGGAATGCCTCGATCAGGAGGCATCCAGTGACACCAAACACTTACCTCTGGATGGGCTGTGACCGCTCCGGAGAGCGGTCACAGCCGCAGCTGCCGGTGATCTTCGCCATCAGCAAGATGGCGACGGCCCGGGGAAAAAAAACCCAATAAAGATGAAAGAGTTCGCTAGAAGGTCTCCAGACCCTCTAGAGAACTCTGGCTCCACTTGCAGGTTGAATACAGGTACTGCATTCAACCATGCAAGTCAATGGAGCCCAGCTTTCTAATCACAATGTGATTAGTAAAATATTCAAAAAATAATAATAAAAAAAAAATGGAAAAAAATAAAGTACTAACATTTAAAAATAATTATGCAGTGATGTCACTAGATGAACCATCCAGTACCAGCAAAATGTGTAAAAAAAATATAAAAAAAGTATTAAAAAAAATAAAATAAAATAAAAAAATAAAGTTTATTATTTTGAGCAAACGCTAAAATGTCTCAAAAATCTCAACAAAGAGTTAAAATAAAAGCACTTCAAATACCCAAGGGGTGTCTAATATAAAAAAAAAATGGCTGATGGGGTAAATTGGAGTGGCCAAGCTCGAAGATAGGGCATAGGTACAGACTGACCAAAATGGAGAAAAAAAGTGCACTTCCCAAATGTGGCATTTTAAATCTCAAACAACACCACAAACCCATGCATGTCGGGTATCACTGCACTCAGGAGATGTTCCTGAACACACATTGGGGTGTTTGACAGTGACATATACCAGAACCTGTATATCTATAACTAAAGTACAATTTGTGTGAAAAAAAAAAATAAAACAAATTACTATTACAAAGTTTGACAAAGTGTAGTTGTATAATTGGTGCATGGAAAGGGTTAAAATAACAGCATTTGGAATACCCTGAGGGTGTCTAGTTTTCAAAAATATATGGTTTGACGTGGTTAAATTGAGTTAACCAGATTCAAAGATATTCCAAAGAGGAGATGGAGGCAGAATGACCAGATATTTTAAAAAAGGTTTGGAAATCATAAAACGCTGCTTGTACTTATTGCCCTATAACTTACAAGAAACAGCAAAAAAACATAAAAACATTGGGTATTTCTAAACTCAGGACAAGTAGTAGAATCTATTTAGCTAGTTTTTTTACTTGCTTTTTTAGGTGAGTAAAAGATTTTTCAAATAAAAGTCATAAAATGTGTTTTTTTTTCAATTTTTCACCATGTTTTTTTTATTTTTTTATAGTAAATAAGATGATACGATCAAAATCTGAAGAAATCCCATCTTGTCCTGAAAAAAACAATATATAACTTATGTGGGTACACTACATGGGTGAGGAGAAAATTACAGCTGAACACAAGCACCACAAAAGTATTAAAACAGCCTCGGTCCCACAGGGTACAAAAAGAAAAAACGAGCCCGGTCCTTAAGGGGTTAAATTTATTGTTATTATTATATCATTCATGGCAGATGATAGTAAACTTGAGCTTTTCTCTTTAACAAAGGTCTTGTGTGTACTGTTAAACACGTTGGTGTTCTACCATGAGTCATTTCCACTCAAGACCGAAAACCTCATTGTATCATTGGGCATACTCTTTAAAATATAAAGTGCTAGCATCTTTAACTACCCTATGTAAAGCAATGTTGCTCACCAGTCACCACTAATAATAAGGCACTTATTTTAATACCAATTACAATTTGTATTCTTAATGTGTTTGTTAGTGGCAAGTAAGCTGGTTGGTGTTATGGCACAAACTGAGCCAAGCTAAGTACATCCACATTAGAAAACATAAGGAAATATAAAAATATATAAAGAAAAATAATAAACACATGATATAGTTTGGAATGACTAAGCCCTGGTTTGGGTTTCATTCCTCTTTAGCTAGGACAAACTAAACATTGGGCTTGTCTAATTTAGTTTGCACACAACTACCATCCTAAATCAAAAAGAAAACTGCTACTTCCTTGCCTAACTGCACATTTCCAGGCAGTATACCTATGTATGTATGTATTATTAATGTTGTTATGATTAACAATGTCAAATTTCAGGTTCAACCATCACTCTTTTAGCTATTAAGAGAAAAATCTGTTGTTTATGTTCATCATTTGTAACCCGGTCAGAGGTCTTAAACCTGAATAATTCTCTACACATACTTCAAATAATGGTCTAAATTGTACAAAGATTAATGTAAGGGTCAATTAAGTTCTATTATACAAGGTTAAAACTTTGAATATTTAACTTACAACTGGAGTTTGCCAACATTGGTTCTACTTCTCTTTTTGCTGCCAGGTTCAGATTATATTAAAACATATTACAGGACATCAAAATAAAGTTGGTTTTGACATCTTATAAAAACACTAATTAATTCTGAACTCTTTTGGGGTGCACTATACTGTAATAATATGCAGTTTTCATCATTATCGACTGATCCGTCATAGTGTTAATTTAAGAGTGTCCATCAATGTAAAATTTATCAAAGTAGTTAGCACTAGTGGCAGAAATGTATTCCAAAACAAACCATTCATCCAAAACAGTCTAATTCATACACTAATTTATACGCTTTCATCCCTCCAAAAAATCTTCCAACCTCACAGGTACCACGATATGCACAAAGTAGGTACTTATGGCCCCCATTGATCTCATGGTGTCCACTTAAAATGATTTAGGGTTCTATTATTTTACCACAACAATGGAACACATTTAACCCCTTAATGACAAAGCCCGGCTCAATGGGTTTTGGGACCGCCCATTGTCCTTAAGGGGTTAAAAAAAAATAGTAAAGTAGTATTAGAAATGAAGTCCACAACACTGGAAATGTATTTGAAATGTCTAACAATACTGATGTAGAAAACAAAAGAAAACATCAAAATAGTACTGCACCATGAACAACTCAGAAATTACATTGACAAAATAATCCCATCTTTCAAATGAATGAAGAAATTATTATACATTTAAATGTCTAATCTACCTACGTACACATATGCATAATAGATCTCTTCACTTACCAGATCTGCTCTTATGGTTATGAAAAGTGCTATACACGTTGTTTGCGACTTGTGTACATTATAAAACTCATATAGACTGCATTTTTATGCAGGCAATGAATATACAGTAAATATGGTAAATGGCTTAAAAAATGGACTGAAACATACTTAGGCTTAATAGTTTGATTTACAAAAATGTTTCTTTTAAACCATCTATTCTTCCATCATGTGTATCTATCATGTGGAATGACATGCAGTTCTGTTTAATATATTTACTAACTAGACAATATTGACTGTAAATTGACTGTAAATTGACTGTAAATTGACATGATGGAAACAGATTGAGTTGTATGTATGTTGCATGTAAAACAAAGCATTGCTATATATAAAATAATGTACCAGATGGATAAACGAACATAAGTTAACTTCTGTAATCTATAACATTTTGGCTCTAATAACATTAATAGATAAGGCTTTGTGTGTATATATAACAATATATATATAGTTCGGTTTCCAGCACAACTGGCTAAATATGTCTCACAAATCATTTACCATTTTAAATAATTCCTAAGATATTATAATTATAAATTATAATTGCTGAATATCTTTGTATATTTTATATAATTTAAAAAAAAAAGAAATGTAAAAGACAATCAGTCCAAATATGCTACAGTCCCAGAATTAAGGTCCAATTGGTAAAATCATTACTCTTACAAGTGTGCTTAGACTTTTAACAGCCATACATTTAAAGATGTAAAAGATTCTTACCTACCCCTATGTAGAAAATAAATAGATAATTCGTCTTCAAGACATCCCCAATCAAACCAATTCACGAGAAAAATACCAATGAGTGATGTGAATCAATTCCTTTCCATTAAGGTTTTGAATCATAAAGACCCCAGATTCCTTCATGCATGATCAAGGAGTTATGTGTAACCTTGAGCAATTTGGTTTGTAGGTTCTACATTTGTAATATCCAGATTTTCTTGTCATCAATCTATTTGCAGGTTTCACCTGTATGTAATTTGTTCCATATTTATCATTTGCATTTACAGTTAAAAGAAAAAAAAGTAATGTCAGACATGATTTCAATGGGTTCTACTGAATGTTTTTACAAAATATGTGTCAGAACACTGAACAGTCATTGGGCAGTTGCAAATCTAGTCCCTGGCTGGTAAAACGAACATTCTAATAGAAAATAATGGGAGTTTAATTTCAAGAGCAATTCAGTGCACCTTGGTATGTGTTAATTCCTGTTGAATAGCCAGATATCTGAAGGCCTATCTGAAGGTGATACAGTTGATGGATATGTAAAGAGCGACGAGGTAGCTCTCCCAAGTGGAGAATAAAGAACCTTGAATGAATATCAGAAAAAGTGTGGAATCTCCTAAGCAGCCTACATTGAGATTCTGTGTAGCTGAAGTTTGTTTACTGGTATGTGTTCAATGGGGTGAAGATGAAGCTGGTGGTGGTGGTGGTGCTGGTGCTTTTGTAATTCTGATGATTGCATGAGAAGTAGACATTGGTTCTGGCTCACCCTCCTCCTGTATTACTCTACCATATGATAGACAATCAAACAGAAAGTGATATAGTGTGCTTAATAAATAAATATGTATATATGTGTATATATATATATATATACACACATATATACAAATATAAAACTTTATCCAGTTATATATTGTAGAATGGTCTCATGTATCCAACATGTAAGGAGATAAACCATAAAAACAGAGAAAGAAAAAAAAATATAAAAAACAAATATAGTGTAATATTGCACAGAAAATATAGTTCTTGAGTTGGAACCCTCCAATACACTCACATTTCAGTTGGAGCGCAGAAATAATAGACCCCAGATCTCTCCAGCAGGCAGAGGGTTACAATGGATACTCCAAACAGCAGGATAAGATAACTTCAAACCAATACCTTTAATCAGTAATAGAGATTACTTGCACCATCCATAGCTATTACATCATGGACATGTCTATACACAGAGGATGGTCAAGATCAAAAATAGCTTAAATAGCAATAAAAGCCGATAAAAAACAGTAATAAGATGTCACAACTTGTTTCACGCAACACGTTTCGCTCTGTAGTATGAGCTTCCTCCAGGCGTGCTATTTAAGCAATATTTGATCTTGCTTAAATCTCTGTGTATACACATGGCCACGATCTTGTTCGGCCCTTCTTATTGGAAAAGCTTGGACGTGCTGGCCCTAGTGAATAATGAATCGAGGCAGTTGAATCCACAACTCCCCTGCCGACTCTCCCTTTAGTAAATAAATCACGGTCTTTAAGAGCCTCCACATTATTTGGATTAATAATTAACATACTGATATATTTTCCTAATCTAAAACTCAAGCTGATGAAAAATAACGCAGTAATACTACTTAACACTTTTAGTAACAGAGCAATTTTCAGAAATAGCATTAGAGAGGATTGAACTTCCGTGATTACGTAGCTGACCTTCTAAGCACCGAACTGGTAAATGCTTCCAATCTTGATTTGTTTATGAAATTATACCCCTTGTGTTGATGTTTGAATTCATCACTTTACAGGAATACTTGAACCTTGGCTCCTGTTTTGCTCCTAGTCCGAGGATTCAATTCATGAGTTGTGTCAAAAACAAATGTGGTTTTGGTTTCTTTTCATGTAGTCATTGCTGTAAATTTTTCTCAAAATATATACTCTGAATCCAAAAGCAAAAAGAAAAATCTGTTTTTTTCTTCATATACCGTACTTGTTGTTTTTTGTCCTTCTTCAACTAGGACCTAACAATGCAACCAGTCTTACCGGTTACAGACTGTCTTGTTCCTTCTAAAATGTATCATTTTTTATTGATCTTTATGTCTTTCAAAATTGCTTTTATATCTAACCTCAGTATCACTTCATCTCTCCTGTGAACATGTTAGGATGCATTAGATTGTCTCAATAAGTGTTTTTTATATATATTTTTGTTTGCTTTTTAACTGCCATGTTAGTCTTGAGGTCTTGACCATTGAGACATCTTCAAGAAGGGATTTCTTAAATGTGTTTGGTGCCGCGAAATGGTATTTTTTACAATTCAATAATCTTATTGTTATTTTTTTACATTTATATGTGGTGTACTCAAATATAGAGCATCATTATTGTCAGGCTTCTTAAATTCTAAATCTTATCTGCTGTCAATTGTCAGATGCAAATAGCAGCAAGCTAATTAGGTCAATGTGTCCTGTGTCCTGTGTCCTGAGTTTTGGTCCTGTATTCATCCTGGAGTCTATTAACTTATATAGTGGCAGAAAAATATTTTGTGTACATATTGGTCTTTTTCATATTCCTTGACTTACTAGCTGATACTAGTGCGTTTGTGGCCCTAAGCTGTTTGTTTCCAGGCATTGCTATGGTTGAATGTATATTTTGTAGAAACACTATTTTACTTGTTAACATTTTTTTAACCCATTAAATGAGAACCATATGATTTTAAAACAAATTGTGCAACAACTTTTGAATTTAAACAGTTTACTGCTTAAATCTATTGATTTCTAGGTTTATCAACAAAAGGAACATACAAACAAAATTATATCTATAAAATAAAGATACCAGAATACCTTTTATTGCTTATATTCTACATTGATCATATCTTTTTAGATAATGGCATGTTCAAATAAATGATGAGGTCAACACAAACACGAGGAAAGAAATAAATTATCATTTTATATTGAATATTAACCAATCGTAGTCCTCATAATGTTCTTTATCTATCATTTGGGCAGTCATCATTTTTACTAAATAGTCAACCAATAGACTTGTGTCTCAGAACTATCAAAGACAATTTGCCACAATACAAGCACAAATCCTTTATTCTAATGCACACCATTTAAAAGATTACTTACTTACACATTAATTGTTAATCAATGAAAGACAACTCCATCTGACACTAAAGAATATTTTGACTCTATGTTTATTATTACATAGGTTCCATTTCTACAAGGACTGACTAGGGTAGATTAAGGAAACGTTTATGATTATTTTCCAAAGAATCTTCTTTCATGGATTATCGACTAAGCCTTGCAGCTAATTGTGTCTTTTTCTTCTCGGTTTCTTCTTCCATGAGCTCAGCATGGTTTCATTCCAACCATTCATCACAAGGCATACATTCAGAAGCATAACAACTTCTGGGGACAATGTTGATTATTTATTTTTCATATAGACCTCTTTGTATATGTCATACCTTTTTTCAAAAAGGGACTGCTCCTTCTGTGATCATCTGATCTTCCTTTCAGTTGCATCATGGGCTGCCTTCGGGGTATTTATGCATTTTGAATCCATATTGCTTCAAAGGTCATATCTGAAAGTGAATTTTAATGAATAACCAGTCTCATATTGTTTTGAAAATATTCCAGAACAAAAAGAAAATGCTAAGGCATCTTTCACAGCTATTCACTGGTCATTGTAGTAAATAGACTGCTTCTTTGTTTTCTATTGTAATATTCAAAATTACCTTTTAGATTTAGGGGGATATAAATGATCTGATTTTAGGTTCAAGAACACACTAACTCTTTTATCTAACTCTTTTCCCCCATGACTTCTACAATTTGCAAAAATGGTGTTATGATCCTGATCATTAAGATCATAAATATATGTTCTACTATCAAAATATATAAATTACTTTGCCAGAGTCATCTCAGAATCATGCAACATTGTATAACATGTTAACACTATAAATATGTATTCATATACTCATTAGGTGTACATTACTGTATATGCTTGATCATTTGGTCTCTGCGGGTTCCTCTACTTTTTCCTCGGCAGTTCCACAATACAGGCATTTCAGGGTCCTGATTTATGTCTATAATCATCTGTAAATGCTGGGCTGATGGCCATGTTAGTCCACATTTGTATGGGGGCACTGGGTAGCCTTAGGACAAATGGAAGGACCTGCTTCCCACATTTAGCAGGACTTCAACTATTCATGGGACTCATGTGGAATGATGATGTCCAGTGCATGTTTACTTGTGACAACAACCAACAAGAAGAATTGAGCTACAAATTTGAGGTGTGCATGTACTGGATATTTGTAGACTGTGGATATGACCAACAGTCCTGTCAGCGCAGATTCTGTAGAAAGATGTGGGTGATTGATACTCTGGAACTCTACAACTATGAGCAGCTTTTGCTTTTTTTTCTGGCATTAGTTGAACATTATTGATTATGAGACATCTTTATCAGTAAGTTAAATGAAAAGTAACTGTATTTTGAGCAGGGACATATACTATATTAGGTTAGCTAGAAAGCATCCAATACATAACTTGGATACTAAAGTATCCAAAACAGACAGATACACAAATTCCTATGTTACCCTTTCCTCCATTAAATTCTTCCTTTTTGAAAAGCTAAGAATGTTTGCTGGGATTTGATGTGGATTGCTGGGATTTGATGTCATATCCCAGTGTTCACAGTAAGGAGAGGATTCCTGACTGGTGACTGGGGTGAAGCCCTGGGTCAGGCCAAAGATAGGGCTTGCCATAAATATATAGTTATGAATAGGAGTATATTACAGTCCTCGACAACCAAAATAATCATAGTAATTAGTAGTTGTAATATTTTATTAAAATGTGTTCCCCTAGAGTCTAGCATGCATTTAGCATTTTGTACAAACATTTTTTTCTAACACTCTTTCCTAATTTAAATGCTGTTATCACAGACATTCACTGTAAGTTTGCTGAATCATCCACTATGTGCCTTGTTATCATAATATGACATCATTATAAATAATACAGCAAGATGATGACCAGTGCACTTTTGAAATTGACAGATCACAATCATCAGGGAAAATTATGTTGAGATCTATACAAGTCCTGAACACTGTGCTAACACAAAGTATTGATCAATCTTCTGTACACAAGCAGACCTTTTAGTTTCCTTATCTGTACTTGACAGGTTCACTATAACATCTCTTTATATATTGCATTTTTTGCATATGCTCAATATAATGAAAAAAACTAACTATTCAAGACAGATATCGAATGGAAAAACATGTAATCATGGTAATGGATTGTACCCAGATACATGGCTTGACTGGCCCTCATCAAAACTGGACTTATTCTTTGCAGCCCTTTGGTCGCTGGCAGAACACGTCTGGGTACACCCTTCAAGAGCACATAGCCTTGTGTATAGCCAATTTTCTTCTGCAGTCTAGCCCTGCCTAGATATAATTGCATAACATTTCACTAATCACGTTAACACATATTTTAGTTAGTCATGTAGTAAAAGTCCTGAGATTTCTGTTTATACTGTAGTTTTTGTAGCACTTCTCATACAGCTCTAATGCAGTTATACTTATTTTCTGGTCAGATATAATATAAATACACCTATTATTGCAGTCATCTTGAAAAACGATCTTATATGGGAAATTAAGTCTTCAGTCAAGATTATTAATGTCTTATTGGTCAATATCTGAAGAAGAGACATCTGAGGTACTGAAAACGTATGTGGTTTTAAATATTTCAGTATGTTGGCCCAATAAATGCAATCAACTTCTGCAAAAGACATTTTCTTTACTATGCTTGTATAATTCTTACAATCAACATGAGAAGCCTAAAGATTAAATATTTGGTGTACACTTTTATTCTTTAGATTTTCCCCTGTAAATTATAAATATATAAAAAATACTTCATATATTATTCAAAGTTTATATTATTCAACATTTATGAACAGTCAAATCACATCTAGCACCTATTTTAGTTAAAGTGCCTGTTTTATCAAAAAACACAATACCTTTTCTAAGTTATAATGAATTTTGTTTAACATGGAAAGGTTCCTTTTGTCTCGCTATGTGACTTTCCAGCATGTTACATCTTTCCTTTTTTTCATTATGAGCCCTACCTATAAGAAAGACTTAAGTAGGTTCTTGCAGAGATCTTATGGGAATCAGTGCTTATTTTCTATTGCAGGAGTATTCGCTTTACAGATGAATCTGAAATTACTCAGCAGCTTATGGGATTTCTATTTTCTAATTAGGTTCTCTTTTCATTTAGAAAATAAGCCAATGTGCAACATCTTAAAAGTAGAAATACAGCTGAACAATTACCATTTTCATTAAGAATGTATCCTTGAAACATTGTTCTCCAAAGGTTACATTTCTTAATTCTTATTTTGAATCTTGAAAATGTTTGCTTTTATCCCAAGCTTGTAGTGAACTTCATTGAGATCAATATTTTTTGTCAAAATATCATAACTGTTATCTTTCAGTACTTCATAATATTTATACTGATATGGTGTTATAATAATGGCTTCTTCTCCACAGGTCAGGAAGGAGATGATATAAGATAAATGAGCATAATTCCTCAACATCATTTGTGCAAAGCAGGGACACATTTGCTCAAAATTAGATCAAATATTATTTTGCATTTTGAAATTGGAGTAATGGTTACTAAAGTCAATTTAAAAAGAAAATAATTTATATATATTTGCAGCCAAAAATCAGTGAACTATTTTTATGACTTCAGGATTCAAAACCATTAACTGAGCTTAGAATGGCAACCATGTATGCTGTGTTGGCATTCTGTGTACTATACATAGTAATTGCTACAAGCAATCAACCTAAAAATGTTTCTATATTTTAGTGGAACTGCCCATGGGCTGCTAAGCCTTACTTCCCCTAGCAGAAGTCTTGCATGATTAATGTGTAAATGTGAGATGTCATTAATAAGGAAAGTATAGAGCATAGAGAAAGCTGCAGATTGATTTGTGACCACTTGGCAGATTGTCTAAGAGCAGTAAAGGTCTTCTTACTGAAAGTTTATTTTATCCAAGTAATAAGGTATATAAATGCTCTTGGACATGCTTCTTCTATAAATACACACACATATATTTTTAACTAAAATGCCGAATTGATGTTTGGAATGCTATAGAAAAACAAATGTCATGCACTTTATTTGACCTTTAAAGAACACTTCTCTTTAGTGAATCTTTCATACACATGATCAGCATTATATCGCTATTGTTACACATTCATCTAAATAGATGAACTATGTGGGCAATAATCACTTCACCGCCGGACTACAGCCCTTCATACAAGGTGCTATAGCAAAGCCATCTATATTGTTTCTGTTGACACTGAACTAACATAAATCCAAAGAGGATCATCAAAAATGATCCAAACAGGATCGTCAGCAATTTTTATTAACCCTTCGTGAAAATGTCCCCCAAGCTGAGTGATCAAATGTGACAGCGCTCAAAATGAGCGCTGTCACGTTCGGGGGATTAAAATGCCTGAACATCCTTTGGGAACAAGTCCAAGGCAGTGTTGCAAAGTGTGTTTTTTTCTCTCTAACTTTGAATGTGATTCATGGGGAAATGAATGCATAAAATATGTCAAAATGAATACACTGGGTTGTCTACTTTTCTAAAACATATGTATGCATGTAAAGGTTTTGACATTTTTGAGGGGTATTTAAGTTAGATTTGAGGATACTAAATTTGAAAATATTACAATTTGGAAAAGATATGAACATTTTTTTAATATTTGTACTATAACTGCCAAAATTAATGAGAATCCTAGGCACATGAGGTGTATCCAAACTCAGGACAGGTATTTGAATACATTTTGGGTTTCTATTTTCCAAATGTTTCCCTTTTTTTAAAAAAACTAAATGATGGATTATATAGATGAAATCAGTTTCAAATGAAAGCCTTACTTGTGGTTAAAAAAATAAGCCCTAATGAAAGGTAAATTGCAATGGAACAAGGACTCATTGAGCAGAAATGTTGAAAATGCCTTCATCAAGAAGAGGCTAATACTGGATTAACCCCTTAAGGACCGGGCTCATTTTTCGTTTTGTACCCTGTGGGACCGAGGCTGTTTTGACACTTTTGTGGTGCTTGTGTTCAGCTGTAATTTTCTCCTCACCCATTTAGTGTACATAAGTTATTTATTGTTTTTTTCAGGACAAGGTGGGCTTTCTTCAGATACCATTATTTTGATCGTATCATCTTATTTACTATAAAAAAATTAAAAAAACATGGTGAAAAATTGAAAAAAACACATTTTATGACTTTTATTTGAAAAATCTTTTACTCACCTAAAAAAGCAAGTAAAAAAACTAGCTAAATAGATTCTACTACTTGTCCTGAGTTTAGAAATACCCAATGTTTTTATGTTTTTTTGCTGTTTTCTTGTAAGTTATAGGGCAATAAGTACAAGCAGCGTTTTATGATTTTCAAACCTTTTTTAAAATATCTGGTCATTCTGCCTCCATCTCCTCTTTGGAACATCTTTGAAGCCGGTTAACTCAATTTAACCTATTCAAACCATATATTTTTGAAAACTAGACACCCCAGGGTATTTCAAATGCTGTTATTTTAACCCTTTCCATGCAACAGTTATACAACCACACTTTGTCAAACTTTGTAATAGTAATTTGTTTTATTTTTTTTTCACACAAATTGTACTTTAGTTATAGATATACAGGTCCTGGTATATGTCACTGTCAAACAACCCGCCAATGTGTGTTCAGGAACATCTCCTGAGTGCAGTGATATCCGACATGCATGGGTTTGTTGGGTTGTTTGAGATTTAAAATGCCACATTTGGGAAGTGCGCTTTTTTTCTCCATTTTGGTCAGTCTGTACCTATGCCCTATCTTTGAGCTCGGCCACTCTAATTTACCCCATCAGCCATTTTTTTTATATATTAGACACCCCTTGGGTATTTGAAGTGCTTTTATTTTAACTCTTTGTTGAGATTTTTGAGAAATTTTAGCACTTGCTCAAAATAATAAACTTTATTTTTTTATTTTATTTTATTTTTTTTAATACTTTTTTTTTACACATTTTGCTGGTACTGGATGGTTCATCAAGTGACATCACTGCATAATTATTTTTAAATGTTAGCACATTTTTTTTAATATTTTTTTTCCATTTTTTTTTTATTTATTTTTTTTAATATTTTACTAATCACATAGTGATTAGAAAGCTGGGTTCCATTAACTTGCTTGGTTGAATGCAGTACCTGTATTCAACCTGCAAGTGGAGCCAGAGTTCTCTAGAGGGTCTGGAGACCATCTAGCGAACTCTTTCTTCTTTAGCCCATCCAAAGGTAAGTGTTTGGTGTCGCTGGATGCCTCCTGATCGAGGCATTCCAGCGACACCATTTAAGTTTAGGAGGCAATCGTTGATCGCCTCCTAAACGCTTTTAAAACGGGCGTCCGCCCTCATAAAATGTATGGCGGCTGTTGACGCCCCGGGGAGGGGCCAGACATGGCTCCTGATGCCGATCTCGGCGTTACTGAATGCCTCGACATCGAGGCATTACAGTAACGCCGTTTAAGCGAAGAAAGTGATCGTTGATCACTTTCTAAGCTTATTTAATTTTTTGACGGTTCAGGACCGTCAAAGGTCATTTAGTGACCTTCTTGTCATGACGGTCCTGAACCGGCAAAGGTCGCGAAGGGGTTAAAGATATGTAAGGATGTTTTTGTGCATGATATACATAGCATACAGCTATTAAAAAATAATAGCCAGTGTCAAATTAAACAAACGTATTTCCTCAAGTAAGCATTTGCTACAGGTCCCCAGACGGAATGCATTTTCTGTCAGGCCCTGCATGTAAACCTATGCCTATTCTGAAAGCTTGCATGTGTCAGCTTCTGTAAAAATGTACTGTGGTTTTATGTATTGAATTCCATAGTTATCATCAGTATTTAAATATAAACACACAGAAATACACAGTGTATTTAACTGTGTAACAATCATCCAAGTAATTGAGAGAAAGGCATATGAGATGAAGCATAACAGATTATGTTCATTGATAAGATCTTGTTAGCCTGCAACAAAGTCATTTTAATACCTTCGCATTATAATAATTGAGCCCAATGAAATGATATGTCATTATTCTTCATAAAACAGATAGCTGTTATTCTGATATCTACAATGGTCTCATGATTTATAACTGAAAATGTTTATTTCTTGAGAGAAGGGAAATTTTGCACTTACAGGGGAAAACCCAATACTGATTGCACACAATATTTATTTTACTAAAAACATTTTATTCTTGTCAGTACTATCAAAGTATAATTAATTAAAAATATATTATCAACCTCGGGTAAATTTAAAGCGAATGTCTTCAAACGTAAATGAATGAGCAGGTACATAACTTCACTTTGAATGGGACATCATCATTAAAATTACACTGAATCACAAGAATCATAGTTTGTTGGCTAGTGTATGCCTTATTTATATGCAGTTCTAGATAGTTGTATAAATAATATCTTGTTTTAAATAGCTTACAAGCATTTAGCCAATCACAGGGTGTGGTTTTGAAAGGAGTTGTATGTGAGATGTGATAGTTGTGAGACATGAAGAGTGTGAGGTGTAATGGTTGTGTAGTATGGTATGTATCAGGGAGTGAGTTATGATGTGTGAAGAAAGAAAGATATAAGGGGAGAAAGGATAATAAAAAGAGAGATAAAAGAAATAAAGTTAAGAGAGAAAAGAGGTAGTGAGTGAAATGAGAGGGAGAGAAAAGAAAAAGGAAAAAAGAAAGAGGAAAAACTAAAGAGTGAAAAGGAAATGTATGAGGGGGACAAAGAAAAAGTGAAAGTATGAGAGAGCGAGAGCATTCGTAAGTAAGAGAGTGTGAGTAAGAGTGAATAATAGTGAAAAAATGGAACAAAATGCAAACAAAAATGATGATGGGAGATGGGAGTTAAATCCACCATCAATATCTGGCTCAGTATACAGTGATGGGAGTTATGATGTACCACCATCAGTGTCTGGCTTAGTATACAGTGGTGGGAGTAGATAGTGTTGCGAGTTATGCTGTACCACTGCATCACTATATAACGATAATAGTTATACTGTACACTCATTTTTGTTTAGCTCAGAATATAATGATAGGCATTATACTGTACCATCCATAGTACCACTGTCTATGTCTGGCTAACTATATGATGTATCACTGTCAGGGAGTACCTATAGCAAGGAGCCTGAAGCTCAATCTTGTAGGGTCATGCAACATTAAGTGGCTCCACCCCTTTTGTGGCTTAACCCTTTTGTGGCTCCAACCTCGCCGGTATTTTTTTGAGGAAAAGGTGGCAACCTTTGGTACATGTTGCTAAATTAGCAATTCAGTGAGCATAAAGTATAAAGTATGAAGAGCAAGCCTTTGCTCATCCATGAATATGCTTTTTATTTTGGTCAATTTATGTAAAAGATCTTATAGCATGCTTTGTTTGTAGCATTTAAGGAATTTACTTTGAATTTCCTTAATGGCGAGTGCCCCCACCACTTCATGGTAAGCATTCGTAACAATAAGAAACACAGTATGAAAGGTTAACAGTCTAAACTTTATAGTCATCTAGAATGAAAATACCTATAATCATAACATTTCGGGAAATGCAGTAACAGAACATTACAGATGTAGTTTTGTTCAACATTAAGGACATATTTTAACAGTTCCCTTCACTTGTTACGTTCAATACATTTTCCTGCACTCTTCTATTTCTATATTGCTGTCTATTTACTAAAAGTTTAAAATTCATACCAGTAGCTATGTACTGGCTGGTTCTACAAGTTTGTGTTTAAAAGGGAACTATCACTGTCACAGTTTTTAGCATAACAACATTTATGAAGCTATTCTTCAGCTTCATATAACCTATGCTTTTTTGTTTGCAAATCAGCATACCTGGGAAATTCCCAGAGTAGGCTACCTGGAGCTCATCCTCATCTAGAGGTTGTGGCTTCATGAATCCGAAGGCTAGCTCTAGATGGGCTTTAGTGAGAGGGTGCTGGGCAGGGAACCAAGGGAAAGTGGTAGGTGGAGCATGGGTAGGATTGGCCATACACACTGCTCCACTGCCCAGAAAAACAACAAATGGATCCAGAGACCCAGCTTCACCCAGAGTCTCTGAATCAAATCTGGAGAATTTTCTGTTGTGTCAATCATAGTATTTGTTTAAAATGTTTTAGGAGGCCAAGAATGGGGGCAAAAACGCCTACAGCTAGTGTGTCTAATCTAACGCTAAATTGGTCTAGATGCAAATTCTTGTTCTTGGGTAGAACACTGGCTTAGAGATAGAGAACAGAGAGTTGTTATAAATGGTAAATTTTCAAGCTGGTCAAAAGTGGTAAGTGGTGTCCCTCAGGGTTGGGTTCCGGGACCAATTTTATTCAACATATTTATAAATGACCTGGCAATAGGCGTTGAAAGTTATGTTTCTGTGTTTGCAGATGACACTAAACTAGGTAAAGTAATACAGGGCGAGCAGGATATTACAGTGCTGCAGAGGGATCTAGATAGACTGGGGGACTGGGCACACAAATGGCAGATGAAATTCAATGTAGATAAATGTAAAGTTATGCACTTTGGGGTAGGGAATGCACAAGCAACCTACACCCTAAACGGTAGTGAATTAGAGGCAGTGGCGACTCTAGAAACAATATATAGGGGGGGCACACAAGATACCACAGTCAAACTGGGGGGGCATTCATAATTTCCAAAAGTAATGTGCTATGGAATTATACTTTTGTTATTGGGCTAAAATAATACTTGATCATTCAACATGGGAAGCCTGAAGCCACAATTGGGTGCGACTAATCCTTGAAATAAATATTATAACACAATAAATAACTTTTCCACTAAATGATTTCAGGGCCTTGAACGTTTTGTCTCCTGAAGTCACTACAACTTCAGGAGGGCATTTTATCTCTGGATAAATATAAATTAAATAATTCCTACTGTAAGTTAAGTGCCAGGAAACAGGTGACCAAACACACACACCAGGACAGGCTCTGCCACACAGACACCCACACACATCAGGACAGGCTCTGCCACACCGACAACCAAACACACACACACCAGGACAGGCTCTGCCACACAGACACCCACATACATCAGGACAGGCTCTGCCACACCCACATCCAAACACACACACACCAGGACAGGCTCTGACACACTGACACCCAAACACACACCCTAGGACATGCTCTGCCACACTGACAACTGAACACACACACCAGGACAGGCTCTGCCACACCAACACCAAAACACACACCAGGACAGGCTGTGCCACACCAACACCTATACACACACACCCGAGGACAGGCTCTGCTACACTGATAACCAAAAACACACAAACAGCAGGACACAATCTACGTCACAGACGTCTACATCAGGATGGATTTTTCACACTGCATTGTCGTTTATACCCCCCTTAGTGTTTTTGCCCCTTGTGTATTGATGCCCATGCTGCCCATATATATTAATATTAGCCCCAGCTGCCGATAGCAGGTATAGATCAACACATTAACACACAAACCAAGCTTTGCATGTATAGATCAACTGATATTCACTTGTGATCGCAGCACTGAAGGTATAGATCAAATAAACAGAATCAGACATACAAATCCTGTATTTGCAGGTATACAATAGTATATGAAACGTACCATTGCAGGTATAGATCAAATAAATACATGGAAACAGCATTGCAGGTATTAATCAACTGAATAAGACATACAAACACTGTATTTGCAGGTATACATAAATAATGAATGGAAATATAAAGATATGGCTCTACAGAATAACGCAAAAACCCAGCTTTGCAGGTATAGATCAATTGGAATTCACATAAAAACACGTAATTAAAAGGTATATTTAAAACCCCCTAAATTACAGGCATAGATCACAGGTTGCGTCCACACTGCCCACACAGCAATCACACTCCTATCATGCCCAGGCAACCAGTAAATGCTGGTACCTAGGCATGATGAGACTGCGCTTGCTGTGATTGCTGTTAGCAATCACACTCCTATTATGCCAGGTCAGCCAGTACATGATGGTACAGGGTGGCTGTAAGTGATGTGTAGACCCCATACTGCTGGCAGCATCAGTACACAAGGGGGCAGCTAGCTAGGTTTCAGCATGTACTGGCTGACTTGGCATGACAGGAGTGCGATTCAACAGCAATCAAAGTCCCATCATGCCTAGGTTCCAGCACTTACACATCCAACCAGTAAATGCTGGAACCTAGGCATGATGGGACTGTGATTGCTGTTAGCATTCACACTCCTATCATGCCAAGTCAGCCACTACATGCTGGTACAGGGTGGCTGTAAGTGATGTGCAGAC